>CM046432.1:14292397-14370895 GCA_025506505.1 Flaveria sonorensis
TGAAAACCACTTTAAAGTGGCATTGGAGAGAAATTAGTAAGAAAGGAGCATTAGACATTAGATTATTTGATCTAATTAAGATCAACTTTACATCCATCCTAGTTTTCATTCCTGAAGACAAAATCATTCACTGCAATTGATGATGTTTGGGCAAGGTGACTATTGCTACTTTATCCATATGCTGAGGATCCTAGGTACTATGTATGTGAATGCTACCTTGAAGCAAATATTAGAGACAAACCAACAATCATGACACACATTGAAGGAATCACAAGCCTCAGGATCTCAAAGAACAAAATCCAAAAGTACTCAAGGGTGACATTTTGTAACCACTCTAGTTAGAACATTGAATTGAAAGCCTGATCAGATCACCCTGGAGCAGATGGTGCACTTCTTATCTTATGCCTTGAAGATTACACCTTTATCTGATCAAGTCAAGGAAGCTAAGAAAGACACGTTCACAGAGAAAGATGTTAAAGAGTCTCTCAAAGCTACATCTAAGGTGTAGAGAGTGCAGATGAAGTTGGCCCTTCTCATGCTTAATGGTTCACTAACTAACAAACAGGCAAAACAATAATCATACATTTCTAACCTAACAAAAATATCAAAACATCTATCATTCATTAATATCATACATATTAACAACATAACAAAAATCATGCAATTAACAAGTCATACAAGCAAACATATGAATCAAATATACAAGGTAATCTGATTACACATGTGTAATCAGTTAAAATACAATCAAACAATCATGCATAATCTGTTAATCATAATCGATCAATCATTATAAGTGAAAACAGCAATCATTCAAATCAAACATAAACAAACAGCTTATCACTAACAAAAACATTAACAAGAAAACATTAAAGATTGGAAGCATCATTCTTAGGGGAGTATTATAGGACTCAACAAGTGCATTAAAGGATAATGCCTGTCATAATCAATCATAATATGTTATAACACTTAAACAATCATTTACTAACAGTCAAACATTAGTAAACACACATATCAAACACTATTATTTTTTTAAATTGTTTTACAGTTTTATAGGTAAAGAAATTTAGCAAGTGTTGGCAGCTGATGAAGACCTACCACAAACGGATGCATAAATGTCAGCAATGGATGAAGTTGAAGAAGTCCAAGTACTCACAGTGGATGAACAAGTCCACAGCTGATGAACGTCCACAGTGGATGTGCATCCACTGTGGATGAACATTCCACAGTGGAACAACAACAGCAAACATTCACCAAGCGTTCACAGCGGACGACTACATACACAGCGAACAACTCATTCATCATCCACAGCGGACAGTTACACATCCACAGCGGTCATGGTATCATCCACAGCGGACACATTTAGACTTAGGATTATATGTAATTTGTTTTTACATAAGGGTATTTTGTAATCGTATGTAGATTTTTGTATAGGTTACAAATAGTGATATACCCTAATCCTTTGTAAGCTTTTGAAAAATCAACAAAACAAAGCAGTTATTGTCATTCATAGCATTCAAGTATACAAACACACACAATCATACACAAACATAGATTTCATATCATTACTCATGGGTTTCCACACCATGATTATTGAGTGTTAATTCAATAACAACTTGTTATTATTATTGAGGATTGAAAATGATCCTTGGAGGAGTTCACTTATTTTTTCTTGTTATCAAGTCCGAAACCCGAATTCATCAATGGAGTTGTGTTGTGTGGTTGTTGTTGTTGGAGCTGCTAGTGTTGCTTCTTTAGTAGGATAATAGTGGAATTTAGGATTAGTTGGACCTAGAATAAAGTTGATCATTGTCTAAAACTCTCTGGCCTTATGCATCCTACTTCTTTCAAGCACATGGATAGTAAGATCTGTATAGACTGAAAAGCATTGATGGTACTTGCTTCAATGACTGAGGATCATACATGCAATGGTGGCCAAAACAACTTTATGAATGACAAATTCTCTTGTAGTATTGATCTCTGACTTTACTATATTGACAAAGTTAAGTGGCACTCATCTTTTCTCTTGGCTTCTTATTTCTATTAATCTTGCCATATGCAATCTAAAGAATCCTTATACACTTCAAGAATATAGTAGATCATCCTCTTTGAGCTTGTTGGTGGTGCTTTCAAAGAGCCTAGCAAACACATACTCAATATATGATTCATCTAGCAATCGTACTTCATAAGCAATGAATAGTTTTATTTCTGGGCTAACTTTCCCTTCCTATATTCTCTCAATCACCAACTCATATATTTCTTAATCATAATTGACATTTGAGATTGGCATTTACTATTAAGTACCAGCTACTTTCTGTAACGCCCGATAAATGCTTCAGGAATGGATTATTAATGAATATAACGCATGGTTATGTAATTTTGCTCATCAAAGGCTTCAGGAAGGTTGCTTTTGTGCTAGAACTTCAAGAAGTGAGTTTCTAGTCCCCTTTTTACACATGTTATATGTTTTGGGGCTATTATGCATACTAGAACGTTAAATATGCATGTTCATGCTTGGTATAATGTTGTTAAGATGTTTTCATGTTAGAACAGCCTTAGACGCTATAAATTATGATTGGGCGGGAAAAAACCTGTAGTTTTCGCACGAGCAGTTTGATGTACGTTAAGAATTTGAATTCATAGGAAGTTCTCGCGCGAAAGGTGTAGTTTTTTGCGCGATATGCGTGTTTTCGTGCGACGGGTAGTTCTTGCATGATTTGTAAGTTCTCACACGACATGTGGTTCTTGCGCGACTTGACGGTTGTCGCACGATAGGATAGTCCTCGCGCTAAAGGGTAGTTCTCGTGTGAGATGTTGCTGATGTATGTTATGTTTTCACATGCTATGCTGTTATGTTGATGCGTTATCTTTTCACGTTAAATGATTTAAAACTATATGCTTTATGATGTGACTTTACTTGATAAGTATGAGTGTGTAAGTAAAGTATTACGTAACGAAAGTGAAAGTCAATGATGATGATTAATGACGAATGAAAAGAACAAATAAAAGTCTTGCAAGCAAATTGAAAGGAGGTTCACAACTCATTGAGGGGTTGTTAGCGCAACTATGAGCGATTTAGCTAACCTATGAGGATGCACATAGGGGGGTTTCTTTGTGACTGATCAAGACATATGAAAACGGGATCCTTGTCGCTTGATCCCAAGACAGAAGTTGCTTCATGCACAATGATGGGGCGTAGCATATGACAAGATCTAGATTAAAAGTGAAAGAACATAAACAAAAGAAAGTATGAAAACGAACGATTTTGAACGATGATGATAAGATAATAATTATTATCAAGATGTACGTACGATGAGTGATCATGAATGAAAGTAAAGGATATGTTTTAATGAAAAGTAAAGTATTTTAATTATAAACTAGAACTCACTCAGCTTCGCTGACTTTTTGTATGCATAATAGTTGGCAGGTAACCGTTTGATGCTGAGGAGGTGTAGGCATGGATGCATAAGCTACTGGGAATGATTTGCGTCTGGCATCCACATTTTTGGAAATGATTATTGTATTATCAAAATTTTGAGATGTAAATGAATGATTTGATATATTGACACGCTTTTAATATGAATGAAAAGTCTTAATTCCACTGCAAATGATGTGTTATAAATGTATTATGTGATGACTGACGAACTATAACGTCCCGGGGACGGGGCCTTACAAGATGGTATCAGAGCCAAAGTTAAGAGAATTAGGTAAAATATTTCAAAAACCTAAAACTTAAACTGAGAATGGGATGAAAAAGAAAGGGATGCCAATCCTAGTAGCTACATGCCTGTAGGTAAAGGTTTTATGTAAATATTTTATGTAAGATGATAAAAAGGAATTATGTGCGCATGTTATGTGGTTTATGTGCCCCTAGTAGATTTAGATACTAATGTAGTTAGGATAGGGAATGCTTGGAGAAGGAAGAGTAAATTAAGTGGCTAATCACAATTAGCCACTGTAATTGGGACTTACTATACTTGACATAATCTGAGCTATTACCTTGAATGACCATGTGGTGTTGAATCTTATAGCGCTTAGATGGTGGTGGTAGATCTTCGAAGGCTTCCCGAGGTGGAGTGCGTGGTGGACGTGGTGCGGAACACATGCCACAAGGAATAAGGCTAGAACTGTCGAGACGACACCTGCAGATCCCGAGATTAATCACCATGAGGGCGGTGATTAGAGTACTAATCTGAGGGCCTTAGTGAAGGAGGTGGTGGTGTGTAAGTTCATCAGGTCATGCAGATGATTCTACCATCTGTCATGACGAGGTTATTCGTTCGTGAGGGAGGATGATAGAAGGAGAAGGAGGAGAGGAGGAAAACTGCTAGGTAAGGGGGCAAAGAAGGAGGTTCAGGGAAAGGGAGCAACCGGATACTGAGATGGTTATCTCTAGTGATGATGAGGAGGAGGAGGCGATGCAGGAAACTGCAAAGGGGTGGAACTATAGGGCATTCCAAAGATGCAAGCCCCCGACTTTCGATGGGAATAGGAATGCTACTGCTGCTCACCGATGGGTCAGAGAGATGAAGGTGGTACTTGATATTAGCGAGTGCCGAGAGGATCAGAAGGTAAAGTTTGCTACCCACTCATTTGTGGATATGGCCTTGTGCTAGTGGGACAATATTGTCCAGGCCGAGGGTAGTAGGGTGATTGGGAGGATGAGGTGGAGTGAACTGAAGAAGCTGGTGATTGAGGAGTTTTGTCCTCACATGGAACTCGATAAGTCGAGAGGGAGTTCCTGCAGTTGGAGGCGGGAACTATGACGCACCAATAGTACATGATGAAGTTTAATGAGATGGCAAGGTTGGTGCCAGATTAGGTGACGCCTGTGTCACGAATGATTAAGAGGTACACCCAGGGTCTGCCGGCGGATATCTGCAGACACATGATCGCCGCCCGGCCTAGTACGTTTAGGTCGGTGGTTGATTTGGCAGGAAGACGGTATGATGATTAGGAGGAGGTGACCGTGGTGGAGGTGACAGGAAGGGAAGTGGAGATAGGAACTGGAGTGGGAATGTTTTGGTAGTGGCGGTTTCACCCCCAAGGGCAAGAAGGCAAAGGTGTAGGGTCGCAGGGCAGCTGCGACCGAGGTAGTGGCGAAGGTGTACATCAAATATGGGAGAGACCGTGTGGGGGAACGTATATGGGGATCGAACGTCTGCTTCAAGTGTGGGAGGTCTGGTCATATGGCGAGAGATTATAGGTTATAAAGTGTTATAACTATGGTGAAGAGGGCCATATGAGCAGGGATTGCAAGAAGCCAAGGGCCGAGAACTCAGGGCAAGGAAGGGTATTGAGAAGGAGGGGCAGAGGGCGAAGGCCTGGGCATTCACTATGTCTCGAGCGGAGGCTAGATTGGACCCTGATGTTGTGTCAGGTACATTCCTAGTAACCAGACTTGTACCTCTATACTTTTTGATTTCGGTGCTAGTAGGAGTTTTATTTCTGCTGCCTTCTGTGATAAGCTGCTGGCTAGGAGTAGAAAGATTGATGAGCCCTTCAATGTAGAAACTGCTATTGGTAAGTCTACTAGGATTTCTGATGTCATAGAGGATTATGGATGGCCATAGGTTCTCTGCTAGATTGTTCATGATGCCCTTACGCGGATTCGATGTAGTCCTTGGGATAGATTGTCTAGCAGCCTATGAGGCAAATATTGTGTGTCGCAAGAAGATGATTCGATTGACTTCGTCGGATGGGAGTTCAGCGACGATCTATGGCGATAGGGTTACTATGGTTTCGAAGGTGATTTCAATTGTTGTGGTTGAGAAGTGTATAAGGCGTGGATGTGGGCTATCTAGCCTGTGTGAAGGATGTGGATGCGTCAGTACTACGATTGTTGCACGTGCTGGTAGTGTGGACTTCCTGACGTATTCCTGGAAGACTTATCAGGTGTGCCACCTGACCGTGAGATCGAGTTCCAGATTGACCTAATACCTGGTGCCCAACCTGTTGCTAAGGCGTCGTATCATCTAGCTCCCATCAAGATGAAAGAGTTGATGACTCAGCTGCAAGAGCTGTTGGATAAGGAATTCATCGACCGAGTATCTCACCATAGGGTGCTCCGGTCTTGTTTGTGAAGAAGAAGGACGATAGCATGAGGATGTGCATCGACTATCGTGAGCTTAACAAGTTGACCGTGAAGAAACGGTATCCGTTACCGAGGATTGATGACTTATTGATCAGCTCCAAGGTGCCAATTGGTTCTCGAGGATAGATCTTTGACATGGTTACCATCAGTTGAAGGTGAAGGAGCAGGATATATCTAAAACAGCTTTTCGCACGTGTTATGGACACTGCGAGTTTCTTATTATGTCCTTCGGTTTAACCAACACGCTAGCTGCTTTTATGGATTTGATGAATAGGGTGTGTCAGCCGATGTGGATAAATTAGTGATTGTGTTCAGTGATATCCTGATTTATTCGAAGAGCAAAGAGCAACATGCCAGTCAAATTCGGGAGGTGCTGGAAACGCTTAGAAGGGAGAAGTTATATGCCAAGTTCTCCAAGTTCATATTCTGGTTGTGTGAGTTCAGTTTCTGGGTCATGTGGTCAACCCGAAGGAATCATGGTGGACCCGGCAAAAGTTGAGGCGGTGATGCAATGGAAGACTCCAAAGACACCATCCAAGATTCATAGTTTCTTGGTTTGGCGGGCTATTACAGAAGATTCATCCAAGACTTTTCCAAGATAGCTTCACCATTGACCACGTTGACCCGCAAGGAGGTGAAGTTTTTATTTGGGTCTAGAATAGGAGAATGTTTTTGAAGAGCTAAAGATGAGATTGACCCAAGCTCCTGACTTAACGTTACCCAAAGGGAGCGAAGACTTAGTGGTCTATTCGGATGCTTCTTATTCGAGGTTGGTTGCGTGCTGATGCAAGGGGAGGGTAATAGCCTATGCGTCCCGACAGTTGAAAATCCATGAGGCTAATTACCCTACTTATGATTTGGAGTTGGCGGCGGTGATATTTGCATTGAAGATTTGGAGGCACTACTTGTACGGGACGAAGTGCACTATCTACACTGACCATAAGAGCTTGAAGTACTTCTTCGAGCAAAAGGATCTCAATATGAGGCAAAAGAGGTGGTTAGAGTTGATCAAGGATTATGATTGTGAGATCCACTACCATCCAGGCAAGGCCAACGTAGTGGCGGATGCCCTTAGTCGAAAAGAGAGACCCGAGCCGATTCGGGTAAAGGCTTATCAGTTGGTAATGACCTCTGACGTGATGAAGCAGGTCAAGGAATTTTAGGATGAGGCGTTGAAAGAGGATCGAGTCAATTCCGAAAGGATGAAAGGCCTAGTCGCGGAGTTGGGTGAGTACACTCTCGGTGTTAGAACCCGATTTGGGCGGATGTGGATTCCTATTCGGGATCTACAAGGAAAGATCATGGATGAGCCCATAAGACTCGATACTCGATTCACCCCAGTGCACGAAGATCTATCAGGATATGAAGAAAGATTAGGTGGGCGGGAATGAAGCGTGACGTAGCAGAGTATGTGAGTAAGTGCCTACTTGCTGTAAGTGAAGGCGGAGCATCCGAAGCATACAGAAAGATCCACCTTGGGATATACCTGAGGAAATGGGAGCACGTCACCATGGACTTCATTATGAAGTTTCCGCGTACGACAAGAGGGTATGATGCCCTATGGGTGATAGTGGACCGTCTTTGAAGAATGCTCACTTTCTGCCGATCCATGAGATGTATTCATCTGAGAGGTTGGCGAATCTGTTCATTAAGGAGATCGTAGCTTGTTATGGCTTACGGGTGTCTATCGCGTCGGACCGTGACACTCGGTTTACATCAAAATTTGGAAGAGATTCCACGACATGATGGGGACGATGCTACATATCAGTACAGCGTACCATCCTCAGATAGATGGTTAGTTAGAGAGAACTATTTAGATGCTGGAAGATATGCTACAGGCATGCATGATCGATTTTAGTGGAAGTAGGGATGAACACTTACCGTTAGCCGAGTTCTCATATAAATAGTTATCATGCCAGTATTGGTATACCTCCTTATGAGATGCTATACGGTAGGAAGTGTAGAACGCCGTATCTTAGGGTGACATCAGACAGAAGGAGTTAGGAAGCATTGAGGTGATCGAGGCTACGCTGAGAAGTTGGAGAAGATCAAGACCTTTATGAAGGCTGCGAAGGATAGACAAAGTCGTATGTCGACAAGAGGTGTAGACAGATTGAATTCAAGATGGGTGATAGAGTTATGTTGAAGGTCTAGACTTGGAAAGGGATCGTCAGGTTCAGAAAGTGAGGAAGCTAAGCCCGAGTATATAGGGCCTTTCCGAATTATTGCTCGGGTAGGAGAGGTGGCCTAACTATTGGAGCCACCCGATGAGTTAAGTGGAATTCACCCGACGTTTTATGTATCTCATCTGAGAAAATGCTTGGCCGATGCGGATATGATTGTTCCACTAGAGGATATTGAGGTAGATGAACGGCTTAATTATGTGGAGCAAACGATGGCCATCATTGATAGAAAGGAGAAGAGGTTAAGGAACAAAGTGGTTCCACTTGTGCGTGTACAGTGGAAACACCGAAAGGGGTCTGAGTATACATGGGAGATCAAGGAAGAGATGAGACAGCATTACCCATAGCTGTTCTAGAGCTGACAGGTTTTGGGGACGAAACTCAATAAGGGGGGGACTTGTAAAGCCTGAAAATTTCGAAGAAAAAGAAGGCAGGTCAAGTTCTTGTGTGAAAGGGAGTTCTCATGCGAGAAGTTCATCCGAAAAGCTCAGCTGGGTATAAATAGCTGAGAACACCCGGTTTGACTCCATTTCACGCGAAGAGTTCAGCTGCTAGAGAGAGAAATCGGCTGCGTAGAGAGAGAAAGAGAAGAATCCAAGTGTTTAAGGTATGTAACTCGTGTAGTAACTTATGTTATGTACTAAGAATGGATTATTGATCATATAACGCATGGTATGTAGTTTTCGCTTGGCAAAGGCTTCGGGAAGGTTGCGTTTTGGCTAGAACTTCAAGAAGTGAGTTTCTAGTCCCCTTTTTACGCAAGTTCTATGTTTTAGGGCTATTATGCATACTAGAACGTTTGAATGTGCCTGTTCATGATTGGTATGATGTTGTTTAAGATGTTTGCATGTTAGAACAGCCTTAGACGTGATAAGTTGTGATTGGACAGGAAAAACCTGTAGTTTTTACGTGAGCCGTTTTGATGTCGTTACGATTTTGAATTCTAGGAAGTTCTCACGTGAAAGGTGTAGTTTTTTCTCTATATGCATGTTTTCGTGTGACAGGTAGTTCTCGCGCGATTTGTAAGTTCTCGCGCAACATGTGGTTCATGCGCGACTTGACGGTTTTCGCGAGATAAAATGGATCTCGCGCGAAAAGGTATTTCTCGCACGAGATGTTGCTGATGTATGTTAAGTTTTCGCATGCTATGCTATTATGTGTGATGCGTTATCTTTTCACGTTAAATGATTTTAAAACTATATGCTTTATGATGTGACTTTACTTGATATGTATGAGTATGTAAGTAAAGTATAACGTAACGAAAGTGAAAGATAACGATGATGATTAATGACGAACGACAAGAACGAATAAAATTCTTGCAAGCAAATTGAAAGGAGGTTCATAACTCCTTGAGGGGTTGTTAGCTCAACTATGTGCGGTTTAGCTAACCCATAAGGATGCACACAGGGGGGTGCAGTCTTTGTGACTGATCAAGACGTACGAAAACGGGATCCTTCTCGCTTGACCCCATGACGGAAGTGCTTCGTGCACAATGATGGGGCGTGGCATATGATAGGATCTAGATTGAAAGTGAAAGAACATAAACGAAAGAAAGTACAAAAACAAACGATTATGAATGATGATGATATGATAATAATAATATTATCAAGTTGTACATACAATGTGTGATCATGAACGAAAGTAAAGGATATGTTTTAACGAAAAGTAAAGTATTTTAATTATAAACTAGAACTCACTCAGCGTCGCTGACTTTTTGTATGTATAATAGTTTGGCAGGTAACGTTTGATGCTGAGGAGGTGCAGGCATGGATGCATAAGCTACTGGGAATGATTTGCTTCTGGCATTCACATTTTTGGAAATGATTATTGTATTAACAAAATTTTGAGATGTAAATGAATGATTTGATGTATTGACATGATTTTAATCATGAATGAAAAGTTTTAATTTCGTTTCAAATGATGTGTTTTAAATGTATTATGTGATGACTGACCAACTGTAAGCGTCCTGAGAACGGGGCCTTACACTCTCTTTCTCTTCAACTCCTTAGTTGGATTTATGCTCCCTTTTGGGACTTCCAACTCTTCAATTGTTTTCTTCTTCTATCATTCTAAGAGATTCTTGAATAATCTGTCTTTTCTGATGCATATCTATTTAAGGGATTTAAAGTGTTATGTCCTTTTGAACATCTTCAAATTGTCCTTAATTTGATATCCCCTTGACATGGCAACATGGTTGATAAGTTATAATTTAGCAAGTTCTTTGAGGTCATGGATCTTCAGGGTTTTGACTAGATCATTATATTTTGTGAAGAATCAAACTAGATCTGAGATTCTCTTGACCATGAACATGTTCTAGTCAGACTGATACTTCCAGGAAATAATCTTCACATCAACAGAGGTGCCAGTGAATCATAATCAGCTCTAGTAACTTGTACTTGTGGAGTAGATCTTCTTTGACTTGTCTTATGTTAGACAACCTCTTCTTCAACAACTTTCATCTTTTCTTTCAAGTCATTGATGATTCTAAGCATTAAAGCTCTACGAGAGTTGGTCTTCATAGGACCCAACTTTCTTCTTTTGAATACATTTCTGGTTAGAAAGTCCTCATTTCCCTCTCAGTTATCTTATAGGGATCATGAAATAGATAATGAACAGGTGGTTGACTAGAAGAAGGTGGTGTAGCAATAAAAGAAGAAATAGCTTTAGCTTTGCCCTTCAAGAGTTCTTCTATTTTCCTCAACTCATACTCTGTTTCTACTATTGGATCAAATAATGTCTACCTTTTTATCTCTTCAGTCATAGCCCCAAATGTCATGCTTAAAACATGATCAGCATTATGTCACTACTAAATAATGAACATGGCTTTGACCATCAGGTCATCTGTTTGGGCCTTTGCCACCATTTCTTCTACTGTACATTCTTGTCTAGAAGGACTCTCTTGGAATTCAGGCTCATCATACATGACTTTCTTAAGAGTGTAACCTCCTTTAATCTCTCCTTCTTCTAAGCTGAAATTTGTTATTCATTGGCTCTTTGCTAAGTAGCTTGAATATGCTCTTCCATAAACTGTGAAACAAAAGCCATGCTTAATTTTTCATTTATTTTCATCAGGCATAGGGCATCCTCTTCAATCATAGGCCTCTTTCCCCTTACCTACTCAGGTAGATACTTTCTTCTTCTTGAATATGTCTAGAGTTCAGTTGAACAAGACTCAATAACCTCTAAAGGCTCAATAGTCTCAAACACTACTTTTTCATCTCTTGTGCTTTGGTTGTGAATTCCTCAGACAAGTTCCTAATGACTTCCTTTTGCTCCTTAGTTAGAGTTACAACAGGAATCATTTGCATTTGAAGCTCTCTCTCAAAAATAATAGGTTGTTGAGGAATGAATACAAATAGCTCTATAGCAACACTAGGTTCTCTAATGATCTCTAGAATGGCTTCATCAATGAATAAATCACTGGAAGAATAAGCATCAAGTTCTTCAATCATAGTGCTCATGGCAGCCTCCTCTTTTGTTGGTCTTGAGGTAGGAGCTGTGTAGGGAACTATGGCAAGTGATTCTTCCTCTACAGGCTTTCCCGATGTACTTGGTTGTTTAGTAGGCATATCTTTTGTAAGTTCTATCTTTTTCCTCTTAGGAGATCTATAATTTCCTCCTTTATCACCATCATCATTATTATCATCATCTAAATCAAAGGTTCTATAAACTCATCTATGTCAACATCATTGTCTTTTATTTCCTCATATTTTCTTTCTTAATAAGCATGTCTTCAAGTAAACTAAGTCCTTAAGTGAGATCATCAACCTTCTTCTTCAACTCAACTATCTTCTTAGATTTTGCATTTATAAATCTATCTTGATCATCCATTACAATGTTGTGGACGTTAGCATTCTCAATATACTCATCAATCTCATCTATCATCTTCTTAATTATGCACTCTAACTTCTTGATCTTGTTGTCTTTCAAAATCGATTCATCGGTCCTATTAGCTATAACCTCATATTTTCTTCTTATAATATTCTCCAACTTGTTTTTCTTGATCTGAAGCTCGAAGATAATCTCATCTGAGACTCACTTGACTGTTGAGCTTGTACTTGACCAACTGATTCTTGAGTAGCTTTAGATGTTAAATATTCAGAAGTCTGTTGTCTTGTAGCTTGTTGTTGAATAACAGATTGTTCCTCTTTATCCAGAGATGATTTAGAATTATCAGTGGAAGTAGTAGATTCACTAGCACTAGTTGATTCAGCAGTAGTAGGAGGAGACATATGGAATAGAGATGGAACAGGTGATGGAATAGGAGATGGAATGGGAGACGGTGCTTGATCTGGAGGGGCAATGTGAAGATCACCACCTTTATCAACATGTGGTGACATTAGTCCCTGACCTTTAGCAATAACTTCTTATTCTTCAATCTCAGGCATATCTTGTATGATTTTTTGAGCTTGAATAGCTTCCTTAACTTGTTCCTCTTCTGTTTATTCTCTTGTTGTTCCTCTTGTTCTTCTTGTTCTTCTTGTTGTTGTTCTTGTTCATCTTGTTGTTCATCTCCCCCTTTAATATTTCCTTGACCAATTTGTTTAAGCATCCAAGGCAATAGTGAAAAGAAGTAACCACTATAAAACTCCTGGGGTCTTTCTTCTTAATTTATCCATAATACTTGGCATCATGATTATCTAGATTCATCACCGGTCCAGTGTCTACTAGATCAGGAAAGGCTTGATTGATCAGAAAGTAAATGAATCTTGGATACATAAGGAACATGTTTCTTCTCCCTTCTTTATGGTTAGATAACATGCCATTAAACATATAAGTAGACATGTTGAAAGGTCCGTTAGTGCTTAAGGAACAAATGGCAGATGAAATGGTAAGAGAATAACATTCCGTCTAGTCTTTCTCTTGGATAGGTAATGTTGATAATAATGGACTAAGAATCTTCACTATAATTCCATTTGGCCTTTCACTATCCGCCTCCCTTTGAAACCACCCTCATATCCAATATTAGGATAGAAGGTAAGTAGTTCGTCTTCCTTAATCTCATGTGGTTGGCTTGCATCATCTCCAAACTATAGACACTGTCTCATAGTTTGTTTGGTAAGGGAAACAACTTGTTGATCATCTATTCTTCCAGTTAGTATTTGTAACATCCATGACTTTTGTACATACAATTCTTGTTTTATCAATAAGATTTCCTAAAACGTCTATTTTATGTATAACATTGTCATAACACGTTACTTATTTCTCTAAGAAACATGAAAGTTCACATGTAAAAGTTCTCACATGTTTTATTATTTCAAACTATACTTTATATTTATGCTTATTAAATCATATGACTTATTATTTTTATTTGAAACTTAGTTAATTTATTTCATGGCTTAAAAATATTTATAATAGCCTTATCTTGGACATGTTATATGAAACATTATAGCCTACTTTCATTTTGTACCACATTAAAAATATGTGTGTGACACATTTAAAAAGTTGTCATGAGTTTTTCCCCCAAACCATTTTAAAAATTCCCCCTAGTTTCTACTTATCATGTTTAAAGACTCTAAATCTCAATAATATACAAGGGCTCCCATCCGTTATTCTTTGCATCTTTTATCTACACCTTTTAAGAGAACAATACTATTCTTCTCTCTCTTTATAATCATTCTACTCAAGCATCTAAGGAGATTTTAAGATTTAAAAACCTTTTAGTGTTCTTGGAAAATAGGTTTTATGTTTTATATTTTAATCTTATTTTCTTTCATAACTTGTTCATATGATCATTCAATCATTATAATCCACTCATGTTTATTACTTCATGAAATCTATACACCTTGGTGTATTGGTGGACAAGACACAGAACACAAATGAGATGATCAAGTTTATAAACTATAGTTACCCTTAATGTTTTTACATTTCATTTTGTTTTAAAAGCACTAAAATTTTTAATAAACCATGGTAAATCTTGTTTCTACATGATGAAATATGTAGTAATCACTCTACCACATATGGCTTATATTTTTATTATACCTAAAACACACTAAACACCCAAAATATCACTTATGTGAAAGTTTCTGTTTAGGACAGCAAACTAAGATGAACTTTATTGAACCATAACTCTTTCATAACAAAACTAAATAAGGTAAAATCTAGTTCCATGACATATTTCATTGAATTACCTTTCTAATGGTGTACCAAACACTGTAAAAACATTTCGTTTGATCACACAAACAACCTAAACAAATCATATGTGAATTTCGGGACATTCTAATTTGGGTAACTATTTAAACGCGTTTTTGGGATCCAAATAAAACTATTTTCTAAATGAAAGTTTGCGGAACATTTTAATCTATCATTCTGTGAAATTTCATAATTTTTTAATATAGTTTGCTATTTTTATAATACATATAAAGTCCATCACAGATTGCTGAAAATTCTGATTGCAGAAAAGCCAGTAAAGATTTACAATTTTGACCTATTTTTGGGTAACAAATTGAAAACTTCCCTAAATGAAAATTTTTTATAAAATATTAATTTATTTGGACGTAAACTTTCATAATTTCTCATAAATGTTTACTATTTTTAAGATATGTCCAAAATTTAACACAGAATGCTATCAAATCTGAGTTTGTTTAAAAAAAACTAACAAAATATTCAATTTAGTCTATTATGCTTTATTCATCTTGATCAACTAACAACATTGTATCTTCTTATGACCCTAAACTAATATTTTCTTTCACTTAAACGTCAAACATACACCAAGAACTCAAGAAACTCCTCAAAATAACAATGTGAGATTCATAGCCCAGTTTCAACTTTTACACTTATGGGGGTGAAACATGACATGTTGGCCATATCAACTATGTGCTTAGTATTTAAACACTATATGATAGGTTTGCAATTATTAACTTGGGTTCATGCCTAAGTACTAATATGGGCCATATGTGGGAAACTGATATAACATATAACATAGCAGAATCTTAGGGATTGTGGACACAATAATAACCACAACACAATCTTTGAGATTGTGGATGCAATATAACAATGGCAAATTAGGTTTGATTGCATAGATCTTTTGTTAATATTTTTGCACATTGATAAACTTATATGAATTTTAACTTTTTATGCCAACATAATTTTATATCATTTACAAACCTATGTTTCTCACCAACAATTTTGCTGACCTTTTTACTTTACATGTTTCAGGTGATGATAACTAGGAACTTGAAATTTCATTTAGGAATGCTTAAAGACCTAGAACAAAAAAATATTTCTTTTGTTATGTTTCGGTTGTTTGTTTCTTTTGAACAAGTGTTCATAAAATTATGAAATTTAATAATGTTGTGTTGCCTTAGAATTTCGTTATGTCTTGAGCTATGTCATATATTTGTGCCACCTCACAGTTCCGCCTTGGCGGGGTGTGACGGTGTTGGTACATCATCTACCATGGTGACTTTAGCAGTTCCCAAGAATGATTTAATGAAGTTTTCATAGATCATAGGCCTCACAGAGATGTGTAAGATAACAAGATGATGAAAACTTGTGTTTAATCAATTTGACTTAGGGCATATGAGTCAAAGTATGACTTATAAAAAAATCAAAATTGTTTTGGTAACACTCTTCTATTACATGCATTTGAGTCAAACTGAATTTTTCATTCTTTCTTGTGTTAATCAAGTTATTCAATCATCTAATGTTCATAACAACTTCCTTTAACTATTATTACACGTGAATTCATGTTCGGCTCATTTGAATAAGATCGCCTATTCATCGATGGTTTATCAAATTCAATCATTGAATAAATCAAGTTCATAATCATATAAAGATTTTTGTTATTGTCCAAATGAATATTATTAGATGATTAATGTTCATTCTTTTTTATTATAAACCTAAGGTTCATCATTCCTTTGTCATTCAGGTTAGTTCGATTGAACAAGAGTATGGATTCACCTTTCAATCGATACTACTATAGTAGATGATCAATATATAAAGATGAAAGATGAGAATCTTGTTTTGGATCAGAAAAACAAAGGATGATTTTGATGGTCTGATGATATGAACGCTCGTCGCACTATTTTGTCTCTCAAATTTGAGAAGTATTAAATGTGGTCTGAAATTTGCGAAATGTTAATGTTTTTGAATTTCATAAGTGTTGGACAAAAAAATGTGAGTTTAAAATATTGAACTTCATTTGTGTACTATTCACTACAAAAACAAATGTGGATGAACAAATGGCTTGACCGCAAAGTTACTGTTACCCGCAAAAGCTAATGTGGTTATAAAAAAAAGTTGTCAACTAGTGTCAGCATAAACAAATGCGCTGAAAAGTAATTCACTCAAAAAAACAAATGTAGTGAACAGTGTTGTTCGCATTTGTTCCAATTCAAAGAACCCACATTAATTATTGTTTGTCCGCATTAGTTGAATATTGATGAACGAATCAGTACTGAGTATTGTGCTTTGCATTTATGCATTAGTGTTTACTAGTGCTTTCAACACTTAGTGAAAAATTTTGTTTAAATACTAGTAATACTATTAACATCATTGACACTGTTCATCGCAAAAACAAATATGGATGAACAATACTTATTCGCATAAGTATTTTGGTCAATTGCATTTGAGTACACACTATTACCCTTTTTCCTTATTCTGATGTAATGGTCTGAAAAATTGACTACCAGCATTGGTTTAATGTTTGGGTTACCTTCACTCGCATAAACTAATACTATTACCAGTATTAAATTTTAAACTTGTCAGAATTTAATAATTTGAATAGATAATGTCTTATGAGATGTTTGCACTCTTACTATTATTTTGACTTTGACTCTTTTGTACTGATGTTGTCAATTCTTGTTAGAATGATTTGTTCATCCGTGTGATACAAATTTTCATTCTAATTGGTCAATGGTATGTTTTGCATTTGAAAACCTGAATTTAGTGAAATACATTTGTGATTTCATAAATTTTACACACCAAACACATCTATTTGTCATATTTTTGTGTTTTTGATATTTTAAAAATTCAATCAACTACAGAACCATAAAACTAGATATTTTTGTTTTTTTTATCATTTTTTAATGTTTTTTAGATAATTTTCTGAAATTTTTAATTACACCCTCTAAAGTTTATATCCCACAAGTTTAAAATAAGAAATAAGAAATATCAATGACACCATGCAAAACATAAAATCCGATAAAATATTATTTTTGTATTTTTGTATATTTTCTATACATGCGTATAGAACAATACATATGGTGAGATCATAATAGTCTACCTTCACAAATGCAAATACTATTAGGAAATTAGACATAGTCTCATAGATTTATTGCATGTATATTATCCTCTTCAATTCAAGCAATAGTTTATACATTGTTTATATACTTTATGATGTTTAGCATATTTTCTGTTTGTTGATCATTGTTTACATACCTCATACTCAGAATCATAGATAAATCAACCACTTGCATGAAATGCATGGTAGAAATTTGTGAAAACTTACATGACAAGGTCATATAAGTTATGATATCTCATGTTATTGTAGGTGAGGGGGATCTTTTTAGGATTTATGTGATCCTTTTATATGCTTCATGTTAGAGTTGATCATCTTTAGGATTCTTTTGATTATAATCCAAGATGGACTCTATTGTTCATTCACTTTGAAAAGTGTTCCTCATTGAAAATATTTTTGGATCATTTACATCACCACTTGGTGCTTTATTTACTCCAGTTCTTTGCATAGCAAAACAAAGGAGAAACTGATGTGGAGGAATAAGATTCATAAGTATCATTACCTTGTGTGTTTAGTTACTACAGACACACCCACTTGAATAGGTTAATGCTTTTCCATACCCTAAAATGATAGCTTCACAATGGAATGAGGATCTTTAGTTTGTCAAAAAAGCATATATCTTTAATTCCAAGTTGAGCCAACCCACATATCAAATAAGGTATGTTAGACTTTGATAGTTTATGAAATGCATTGTTAATAATATACCGAATGTAGTTATATCATTTCTCATGGTATTTCCTATATTATTAAACTATAAAGACATATTTTTTGATATTTTTCATGATTTTTCATTTTTTTGTCTTTTTCATATTGTCAAAAGAAATACATGTTTTTATACTTTTATTTCTTTTAAAATGTTTTTGTGTTTAGATATTGTGAAAAGAAAGATGGATGATTAATAAAAAGAAGTTGATATTGTTTGTACATGTTATTCAATGTTAATCATGCCTATTGCTAGAACCAAGAACTCAAACCGGTTAGGTTCAAATGCCTTAGTAAACAAGTCAGCCAGTTGATTGTCTGTGTGTACATGAATCAACTTGATTAAATCTTTTTCAACACAATCCTCAAAAATGATATCTTATCTCAATATGTTTGTTTTTAAGTGTTTAATTGAATTGTTTGTGATAAATATTACAGATGTGTTGCCAATATGAATTGGTGTGTGCAAAAAGTTGAAGCCATAGTTAAGCATCTGGTTTTGAATCAAGAGAACTTAAGAACAGGAAGAGAATGCTTCTATATATTCAGATTCTGTAGTGGAAACTAACATGTTTGTCTGCTTCTTGCACTGCCATGACACTAGTCTTGGACAATGAATTGACAACCACCAGATGTGGACTTTCGATTGAGGTTACATCCCCCATAGTCATTGTCTGTGTATGCATATAAGTTGAAGTTTCCTTCCTTTGGATACCATAAACCAAGTGCAAGTTTGCCCTTAAGATATCAGAATATTCTCTTCACAACATTAACTTTAGACTATTTAGGATCTGCCTGATATCTCACACAAACACCTACTCCAAACATGATGTGTGGTCTACTTGCTGTCAGATACAAGAGTGATCCTATCATTGAACGATAACATGTTTGATCAATAGTCTTGCCATCTGGATCAAGAACAATCTTTATCTTTGTATCTTCAGGTGTATAGATAGACTAGCAATATGTCACACCCTCAAAATCCACGAGCGGAGTTTTACCGCGAGGCGTGTGAACAAACCAGGATCACAGTCAATAGTTACTCAGAACGACACTATATGCCACTTTTAAAATAAAACCAACCAAAGTTCAAACTTTAAAACCATGCGGAAGCGTTAAATAAACTAGTAAACCCAAAACGATGAAACATGATTTGAAACTGTGCAAACATACGCTCCCAAGTATTAAGCAAAACCAAAACATGATGTTTAAACATTCTTAACCCAAAACAATGTTTCATAACATGCTGCCAAACACCATGATGCTGACCCGTGTAACGTGCTCCTAGGCAATAGCAACCTTAACCTGAGAATAGCATACTAAAATGTCAACACAATGGTTGGTGAGTTCAACAGTTTGAATTAAAATATAAACCAATCAACAGTTTCCAGAGCATAAGTAGTGTATTGCAATAGATAGCTGGTCTATTAACATGAAAATATTAAACATAGTGATTTCGCGATTGAAGCTGACTGTGATAGTTTGTGCCTCCCGTCACGACTTACCAGGTCGTGACGAATATATGTTAGGACAAAATTGCACCCGTTTGACCTCGAGTCGCACAGGTGGGGCTCGTCAAACCCAGTAGTACTACCCAAAATTTCCCGCTAGTCAATATTAACAATCCGAAAGTGTGAGGACTTTCCATGGTAAACAACACTATATTAATATTATACACACTCATATTTAAAAGCGTTTGTGATCAATAGTATGCTATCTCCCCCAAAAGAGATTATGTAAAAAGAGTGGGGCAAGAACTCACCTGATGCGCGCAAGAATTAACTTAGAGCTTAACTTGAAAGAAAGAGGGGAAAGACAACCTTCAAAGGCCACCTAGAACACATGAGTACATAAGTACGTGTACACAGAATCAATATGAAATCCTAAGTGCTCTACAAACCAAAGAACTCAAGGTTTTAGAAAGACAAGACACATTTGACCCAGTTGACCCGTTTGACCCGTTGGTGACATTATAGGTGAAATTTCATTCAAACAAGCGTAACAGTACATCACACATGATTAACAACCAAACTAATCACACATGGAAATTCATTACCCATAAGTACTACCTAGATCATCATATCATCAAGCATCATACAAGTCATGCGAGTCTCAAACTATTATCATGCTCATAACATCTATAACACAAATAACACACCATACAAGGATCAAATCACGCACCACATGCCATGTGAAGCCACTCACGACTTCACACCCTAAACCCTGCAAATCCTACTAAGTAGGGGCCTCAGATTCTCACACGTGTATGATGACCATCACACATCAATTACCACAATCCAAATCATTCCCAAAACATTCATTCATGATTAACCATCAATCAATCAAAATCCTAACATGCTCCTATGATTTATAAGCATGAACTTCCACAAACAGGCCAAAACAGATAATTACCCAAACCAACATCCATTGAATCCACCCAATACATTCTATCACCTTAGAACTCATCTATGAACTTACTAGCATGATCCAAATGCTCCTAACATGCCCAAATCATCATATTTAAGAGATTTCACAATTAAAGTTTCCCTTTTGGGAAAGTTCATCCAAATCCATCAAACACCCAAGACATTCATGAATTCATCATTTACATACCAATTCAAGTCCATGACAATATCTAGACATGATCAACAACATCTAATCATCATGATTCATCAACATTCAACACCAAAAGTTACTATTTTTAGCAATGTATGAACTATAACACATCTTCTTGATTTTCAATTGTTCATATCATCAACCTAGCATCTAATCATCATCACAAACACATCCATAACATTCTTACATCATCAAACCATCAATTCATGCATAATAAAGTTACTATTCTTAGGAACCTATGAACAATGAATCAAAATCCCATCTTTCTTACAAAATCGACGTTAACTAATATGCATACAACCTAACTAGCATCATTACAACATCAAACAACCAACATTCAACATCTAATTTGATCAAAATTGCATCAAACTTTTGGCTAAAGATAATCATATGAACAAACAACCAAAATCCAAACTTTATTGCATACTTGACGTGAATTAGCATGCATTCTATCTAACAAACACATCAACATCAACAAACGAGCATCAATTGACCACCAATTCATCCAAATCGCACACAAACTCTCGGCTAGAACAAAACACATGAAGAAACATGAAATTACCTTCTAAATCGCGAGAAGGAACGAGATTGGATGCTTCTAGTGCGATGTATGCCTTGTAATCGGTCCAAAATCATAGATTTGTGCTTGATCTCAATCGGTTTTCGCAAGGGAGAGGGGGAAGAGAGTTGGTCGCAGCCGATGGGGGGTTTTAGGGTTGGGAATTACATTTTGTAACTTGATTTCTTTCACAATTACACTTTACACCTTGTAATTTGTATTTTTAATCAAATTAATCTTTTAAATACTTTTTAAGAGAGTTTTTAACTTAATAATGTAAACATTATTAGTCAACCATACTAATTTTATAAGTTATCGCACAAATCACAAGATTCACGAAATGATACACACGTTTCCACTTTACGCGTAAAGTTACAGTTAACATTTAAATCACATAAGCATAACTTAATAATCGCATTATTAAGTTAATTATCATCAATTTAACATTACTGATTATTATTAAGTCACCAACTTTCAACGACAACTAGTGTGTGTGCACGACACGTGTATGCAAGACTTAACGGAACTAACGGAGTTTGGTAACGGAAAATTACCGGATGTCACATTATCCCCATGTTGAAAGAATTTTCGTCCCGAAAATTGCGTTACATGGTGAGTGTTCCATCACTGGTCTACTGAATTGGCACAAGAAAATCAAAATCGAGTGAGTTTTGGATGAGTTGTCACATCATCCCCATGTTGAAAGAAATTTCGTCCCGAAATTTAATCAGTACCTTCGCCGGCTGGCATCGTCCTTTCGAAAAGCTGAGGGTACTTAAGCTTCATTTGGTCTTCAGGTTCCCACGTTAATTCTGGTCCACGTCTCGAGTTCCATCAAACTTTGACAATGGGTATCTTGCTTTGCTTAAGTGTCTTCACCTCTCGATCCATCACCTCGACCGGTTCCTCAATGAAGCGTAACTCTTCGTCTACTTGAACTTCTTCCAGCGGTACAACCATAGTTTCATCCGTTAGGCACTTCTTCAGATTTGAAACATGGAATACATCATGGATTCCACTCAATGAATCAGGTAAGGCTAGTCGATAAGCTACTGGACCTATTCTTTCCAAGATTTCAAATGGTCCAACATATCTCGGATTTAGCTTTCCTCGCTTACCAAACCGAATCATGCCTTTCCATGGTGAGACTTTCAATAAGACTTTGTCACCAACTTGAAATTCCAAAGGTTTCCGTCGCTTGTCAGCATAGCTTTTCTGTCTGTCTCGCGCTGCGGCCATGTGGTTTCTTATCTAGACAATCTTCTCAGTTGTCTCGTGTACTAACTCAGGACCCGTTAATTAACTATCACCAATTTTAGCCCAACAAACTGGTGATCTACACTTTCTCCCATACAAAGCTTCAAAAGGTGCCACCTTTATGCTAGTGTGATAGCTGTTGTTGTAAGAAAATTCCACCAATGGTAGGTGAACTTCCCAGTTATTCCCGAAGTCAATCACACAAGCCCGTAGCATGTCCTCCAAAGTCTGTATAGTACGCTCGCTTTGACCATAAGTCTGTGGATGATAAGCAGTACTCATATCTAATCTCGTACCTAAAGCTTTCTGCAACGACTGCCAGAAGTGTGACGTGAAACGAGAATCGCGGTCAGAAATAATTGAGATCGGTACTCCATGCCTCGAAACGATCTCCTTCAAATAAAGTCGAGTTAATTTCTCCATCTTGTCTGTTTCCTTTATCGCTAGGAAATGAGCAGATTTTGTCAATCGATCCACGATAACCCATATTGTGTCGCAACCCGTAGAAGTGCGAGGTAACTTAGTAATAAAATCCATTGATATTTGATCCTACTTCCACATAGGGATCTCAGGTTGTTGTAATAGACCAGATGGTTTCTGATACTCCACTTTCACCTTTGAATAGGTCAGACACTTACTCACATAAGTAGCTACATCTGCTTTCATGTTAGGCCATCAATAGTGCGCCTTCAAATCGTGGTACATCTTGTCAGATCCAGGATGTATAGAGTACTTAGACTTGTGTGCCTCACTAATGACCAAATCTCTCAGATTTCCGTGTAGAGGTACCCAAAGTCTATCCATGAAGTAACGAATTCCATCCGCTTTTACTTCCAATTGTTTTTCCATTCCCTTTAATGATTCAGACCCAATGTTTTCTGCTTTCAGAGCTTCTGTCTGAGCCTCTCGGATTTGTTCAGGTAACTGTGTGCTGATAGTAAGTTGTAAAGCTCGCACACATCGAGGCTTAGTAGTTTCTTTCCTACTCAGCGCGTCAGCAACTACGTTTGCTTTCCCCAGATGATACTTGATAGCACAATCATAGTCGTTTAACAATTCCACCCAGCGTCTTTGCCTAATGTTCAACTCCTTTTGCTCAAAGATGTGCTGGAGACTCTTGTGATCAGTGTAAATAGTGCATTTGGTACCGTACAAGTAATGTCTCCAGATCTTTAAGGCAAAAACTACCTCACCCAGTTCCAAGTCATGGGTGGTATAGTTCTTCTCATGAATCTTCAATTGTCTAGAGGCGTAAGCTATCACCTTATCCCGCTGCATCAAGACGCATCCAAGTCCTTGAATAAACGTCGCAGTAGACTACGAAGTCATCACTACCATCCGGTAACGCTAATATTGGTGCGCTACACAGTTTCTGTTTCAGCAACTGGAAAGCAGATTCCTGACACTCACCCCATTTGTACATCATTCCCTTATGAGTCAGGGCTGTGAGAGGTTGTGCAATCTTAGAGAATCCTTCGATGAATCGTCGATAATATCCCGCTAATCCAAGGAATTTTCATATCTCGCTTGGTGTCTTAGGAACAGACCAATTCTTTATCGCTTCAATCTTAGCAGGATCAACATGTATTCCCTTCTTGTTGACAATATGACCCAAGAATTGTACCTCACGTATCCAGAAATAACACTTAGAAAACTTTGCATACAACTGTTCCTTTCTAAGTAATTCCAAGATTAAACGTAAGTGCTTCTCATGTTCTTCCTCGGTCCTTGAGTATATCAGTATGTCATCAATAAAGACGATAACAAACTGATCGAGATAGGGTTTGCACACGCGATTCATGAGGTCCATGAATACTGCTGGTGCATTCGTCAACCCAAATGGCATGACTAAAAATTCATAGTGACCATATCGTGTACGGAAAGCAGTCTTCGAGATGTCCTCTTCTCGAACTCTCAGCTGATGATACCCAGACCTCAGATCAATCTTAGAGTAATAGCTTGATCCTTGCAGTTGATCAAACAAATCATCGATACGAGGTAAGGGATATCTATTCTTGATAGTAACCTTGTTCAGTTCCCTATAGTCAATGCACATTCGAAATGTACCATCCTTCTTCTTCACAAATAGAACTGGCGCTCCCCAGGGCGACGAACTCGGTCGGATGAACCCTTTATCTAACAACTCTTGTAGTTGGGCAGATAATTCCTTCAGTTCGTTCGGAGCTAACCGGTACGGTGCTGTCGCAATTGGAGCGGCTTCTGGAGTCAACTCAATTTGAAATTCAACTTGACGATGAGGCGGTAATCCAGGAAGGTCTTCCGGAAACACCTCGGGAAACTCACGAACTACGGGGATATCCTCTATCTTCTTTTCCTCGATCTGTTTATCTGTGACGAGTGCCAATATGGCTAGTCGACCCTTTCGTAACAACTTCTGTGCCTTCATAAACGAGATGATGCCTATCACCGCACCACTCCTATCACCTCTGACCGTAAGGACTTCTTCACCAATGGGAATCCGTATGATCTTCTCGTGGCATATGACTTCCGCTTGTTTATCGGAAAGCCAATCCATGCCTACTACCACATCGAAACTTCCTAGTGTAACAGGCATGAGATCTATGGTGAATGTATGACCAGCAAGCTCTATCTTGAAGTCTCTAAGAATATGCGTTATGAATCTGTGTGCCGTTAGCTAACTCCACGGCGTATTTAGATTCTAAGGCTGAGGGAGTATCACTTAGAAGACTACAGAACCTAGTGGACACGAAACTTCTATCGGCTCCGGTATCGAATAATACGGTAGCAAAACAACCATTAACCGAAAATTTACCAGTTACAGTTGTAGGGTCTTTTAGAGCCTCACCTGAGCCAATGACGAAGGCTCTTCCTTTGGCTCCATTGTTGTTATTGCCTCCATTGTTGTTGCCATTACCATTGTTGTTGTTATTGTTGTTGCCATTGTTATTGTTGCTGTTGTTTCCATTGTTGTTGTTAGCATTACCATTCCTCTTAAGTTGGGGACAGTTGCGTCTGTAATGGCCTTCTTTTCCGTACTCAAAACAACCTTTCGGAGTTTCTTATGATTGTTGAGGCTTCTTCATCAGTTCACCCCGGCAGTCTTTGGCTGCGTGACCAATCTTCCCACAACGTTGGCACTTGAAGTTATCACATCGACCCACATGGTGGTAGTTACACCGGTTGCACTTCGGCTGTCTTTCGCCATACCCACCGGGTCCTTGATTTGAGGGAGTCGCCTGGTTGAAGCTTCGATTGTTATCGAACTTCCGTTGCTGTTGCTGACTTTGCTGTTGTTGTTGAGGTTGAGATTGGTTGCTGGATGACGCTCCCTTGTTGCTTGAACCCTCCCACTTGCGTTTATGGTCGGGCACGCTTGCCACCGCGCCCCGCTTAGGTAATCGACCTTGCTCGACTGCTTGATCAGTCAGCCTGTGGGCTGTTCTGATAGCTTGTTGTATGGTAATGGGGTTAGAGGCAGTTACCATACTTTGAATTTCGGGCACCAATCCCCGTATATAATGCTCAACCCTCTTGTGCATTTCATTCACCATCCCTGGGCATAAAGTGGCTAACTCATGAGTACGGGTCGTGTAGGCTTCAATTTCTAAGCCTTGCATTTTGAGTTGCCAGAACTCAATATCCAGTTTCTGTACTTCATTTCGGGGGCAGTATTCTTCGGTCATAATCCCCTTAAACTCATCCCAAGGTAGTTCATTGGCCATGGCTTGACCCAGCATTTGCACCTGGGTATTCCACCAGGAAAGTGTTGCGCCTTCCAATGTCCAGGTGGCATACTTCACCTGATCAGCAGGCGGGCAGTTGCATTTTGCGAAGACAGACTCTGCCTTCTCAAACCACCTTACAAGCCCTACAGCTCCTTCCGTCCCGCTATAGGTATGGGGTTTACAGTCCATGAAGGACTTGTAGGTACATGGTGGTGGTCCTGTTTTGACAACCCAAACATTAGTCAGATATCCTAGACAATTAACTAGAATAATTAGTTTAACCTCTTGTTATCATTTACCTGCTGGTTGTCCCGGTTGGGCAGCAGCCACTGCCGCCTGAACATGTTTGTTAATTAATGCCGCCAATTCCGCAGGCGTCATGTTTATGGCTCCGGCACCACGGCCTCCGGCGCCACGTCCACGACCACGCCCACGTCCTCTTCCTCGTGCGTCCATATTTCACTTTACAATTCACAATTACAATAATGAGTAACAACCAACACATTTATCTCATCAAGGTACAGTAAACAATAAGAAATAATGCATTAACCACAACCACAACATTTATAACAGAAATGATAACCAAAGATAAATAAATTGCAATTGAGTCACAAAATATTCAATCAATGTCAAAATTTAAGTTTGTCAGTTGGGTGGGAAACAACGTTTCCCACATATGTTTCGAAGAAGAGAAACACTACATAGTCTAAGTCATTTAAAAGTAGAATTCAGTCCAGTACGTCAGATCCGTCACTGTCCTCATCCATCCCTGCTGGTTCTTCTTCGGGAGCTTCCTCGGGTTCCTCTTCCGGGTCTTCCTCATCAGGGTCCACCAAAGGTGCAGGGGCTTCAATAACCTGAAGCGCTGCTAGTTGTGCCTCTAAATCAGCAAACCTATCATCGATCACTATTTTATGGTGATCTTGTGCATCCATGCACCCACTAAGTGCTTCAACGTTGCCTGCCAGAGTATGATGTCCACCAATGGCCATCGAGAGTCGCTCCTGAAGCGTATCTACCTGGAAACGCAACTGACGCATCTCAGATCGTAATGCAGAGTTCTCATCAGTGAGTCCTCTAATCCGCTGTCGCTCCGTGTCTAGAGTGGCTACCAAAGCTGCAAACGCCTGCTCGAGAGGGATGCTCAAGGTAGGAAGAGTAGGCAATGCAGAGGCGGTTGATGACCTAGTCCTAGGTCGTGTAGGAGCTACTGGTGGTACACGCTCTTTATAAGCCATACGGTTTATGTAGGTGGGGTAGAAATCCCAGTTCCGTGGAGGATCGAGCTCAGGAGGTATGAAAGGCTGATACCAGTCTATCTCACCAGGAGGATAAGGATGTCGGGGCCAGGTAAATCCCCTATCAGGTACGGGAGACGTAGGAGGTGACTCAGATCGTGCGGGTCTCTTGCCTAAATTTCTGGATGACGATGCCATGCTGCGAAGTACGTGTTGCGTATGCCAATGAGTATACAGTAAGGAGAGTAAGCGATAAGTAACTAACAACTGTGCGGTTATAGTCTAGTGTGTGTATGCAACCTAGTTCCCTATAACCAATGGCTTTGATACCAATCTGTCACACCCTCAAAATCCACGAGCGGAGTTTTACCGCGAGGCGTATGAACAAACCAGGATCACAGTCAATAGTTACTTAGAACGACACTATATGACATTTTTAAAATAAAACCAACCAAAGTTCAAACTTTAAAACCATGCGGAAGCGTTAAATAAACTAGTAAACCCAAAACGATGAAACATGATTTGAAACTGCGCAAGCATACGCGCCCAAGTCAATATTAACAATCCGAAAGTGTGAGGACTTTCCATGGTAAACAACACTATATTAATATTATACACACTCATATTTAAAAGCGTTTGTGATCAACAGTATGCTATCTCCCCCAAAAGAGATTATGTAAAAAGAGTGGGGCAAGAACTCACCTGATGCGCGCAAGAATTAACTTAGAGCTTAACTTGAAAGAAAGAGGGGAAAGACAATCTTCAAAGGTCACCTAGAACACATGAGTACATAAGTACGTGTACACAGAATCAATATGAAACCCTAAGTGCTCTACAAACCAAAGAACTCAAGGTTTTAGAAAGACAAGACACATTTGACCCAGTTGACCCGTTTGACCCGTTGGTGACATTATAGGTTAAATTTCATTCAAACAAGCGTAACAGTACATCACACATGATTAACATCCAAACTAATCACACATGGAAATTCATTACCCATAAGTACTACCTAGATCATCATATCATCAAGTATCATACAAGTCATGCGAGTCTCAAACTATTATCATGCTCATAACATCTATAACACAAATAACACACCATACAAGGATCAAATCACGCACCACATGCCATGTGAAGCCACTCACGACTTCACACCCTAAACCCTGCCAATCCTACTAAGTAGGGGCCTCAGATTCGCACACATGTATGATGACCATCACACATCAATTACCACAATCCAAATCATTCCCAAAACATTCATTCATGATTAACCATCAATCAATCAAAATCCTAACATGCTCCTATGATTTATAAGCATGAACTTCCACAAACAGGCCAAAACAGATAATTACCCAAACCAACATCCATTGAATCCACCCAATACATTCTATCACCTTAGAACTCATCTATGAACTTACTAGCATGATCCAAATGCTCCTAACATGCCCAAATCATCATATTTAAAATATTTCACAATTAAAGTTTCCCTTTTGGGAAAGTTCATCCCAAATCCATCAAACACCCAAGACATTCATGAAGTCATCATTTACATACCAATTCAAGTCCATGACAATATCTAGACATGATCAACAACATCTAATCATCATGATTCATCAACATTCAACACCAAAAGTTACTATTTTTAGCAATGTATGAACTATAACACATCTTCTTGATTTTCAATTGTTCATATCATCAACCTAGCATCTAATCATCATCACAAACACATCCATAACATTCATACATCATCAAACCATCAATTCATGCAAAATAAAGTTACTATTCTTAGTAACCTATGAACAATGAATCAAAATCCCATCTTTCTTACAAAATCGACGTTAATTAATATGCATACAACCTAACTAGCATCATTACAACATCAAACAACCAACATTCAACATCTAATTTGATCAATTGCATCAAACTTTTGGCTAAAGATAATCATATGAACAAACAACCAAAATCCAAACTTTATTGCATACTTGACGTGAATTAGCATGCATTCTATCTAACAAACACAACAACATCAACAAACGAGCATCAATTGACCACCAATTCATCCAAATCGCACACAAACTCTCGGCTAGAACAAAACACATGAAGAAACATGAAATTACCTTCTAAATCGCGAGAAGGAACGAGATTGGATGCTTCTACTGCGATGTATGCCTTGCAATCGGTCCAAAATCACAGATTTGTGGTTGATCTCAATCGGTTTTCGCAAGGGAGAGGGGGAAGAGAGTTGGTCACGGCCGATGGGGGGTTTTAGGGTTAGGAATTACATTTTGTAACTTGATTTCTTTCACAATTACACTTTACACCTTGTAATTTGTATTTTTAATCAAATTAATCTTTTAAATACTTTTTAAGAGAGTTTTTAACTTAATAATGTAAACATTATTAGTCAACCATACTAATTTTATAAATTATCTCACAAATCACAAGATTCACGAAATGATACACACGTTTCCACTTTACGCGATAAAGTTACAGTTAACATTTAAATCACATAAGCATAACTTAATAATCACATTATTACCTTAATTATCATCAATTTAACATTACTAATTATTATTAAGTCACCAACGTTCAACGACAACTAGTGTGTGTGCACGACACGTGTATGCAAGACTTAACGGGAACTAACGGAGTTTGGTGACGGAAAATTACCGGATGTCACACAATATGAGAAATGGAACTTCTTCAATATTGAATCCATGTACTTTGATCGGTTAATGAAGATCCCATCCTTTATTTGTTGTATTTGCAACCCTAAGAAGAAAGTCAACTCTCCCATAACACTCATCTAAAACTTGAAATACATGAGGTCTTCAAATTCCTTGTAGAGTTATTTGTTTGTTGAGAAGATGATGATATCATCCACATATATCTAAACCACAAGCATCTCATGACCTTTCTTCTTTATGAATAATGTTTGGTCACTCTTTCCTCTCTCGTACCCATGTTTGAGTAGAAAAGATGAAAATATCTCATACCACTTCCATAGGGATTGAAGTAGACCATACAAAGCTTTAACAAGCTTGTCACCCTGTGAGGGAAATCCGGGTCTTCAAATCCTAGTGGCTAACTCACATAAACTTCTTCAAAAATTTTCCCATATAGGAAAACACACTTTATATCCATTTGGTACATGATGAACTTCATCAATGGAAAGCAGGAAAGTAATAGTCTGATTGTTTCCACTTGAGCAACAGGGGCAAACACTTTGTCCTAATCTATTCCTTCCCCCTGTGTATACGCGGGCTATCAATCTGACTTTGTTTCTGATGGCAATGCCTCTATTTTTAGTCTGGTTCCTGTATAGCCACTTGATTCTGACTTGATATTATCCTTCAGGAAGGTCAACCAATTGCCAAACTTACTATTTACGGAATTGAAGCAACTCTTCCCACATTGCCTCAATCCAACTATTGTCTTGAAGAGCTTCCTTGATGTTTTTAGCATTGTTTGACATAGAAAATATGAAAAGAGACAGATGTTTGCTATACTTGACTTGCTTCTTGTCACATGTTCATCAAGCGTCACTAGTAATGTTTGAAACTGGATGATTTCTGTGTATTCTCGAATTTGGAATGGCATCTACTTGGATTAATGCATCCAGATTGGAAACATTCATGTCAGGCTGGCGTGTAGCATCTTCTTGTGGATTGAAATAAGTGGGAGAGTCATGGAAATAATCATATGCTTCTTCACGTTGAATGTCAGAATCAGATCACTTTGATAGGTTTTCTCTATTGGATTCAACACTCAATCAACAATTGTTAAGACAAATCCTTATTATTGCACTTAAGGTGTAACACCCAGATATTTTAAAAAAGAAGAAAAGAAGAGAAAAAAAAAGAACAGAAAAGAGAAGTATAAAGAAAGAAAGGTGAAATAACCCAAGTTGAGGGGTTAAAGTTATGCAAGAGGCAAACTTTAATATTATTATGTTTAAAAAGTGGGCATGGCCGCCCACTCTCTCTGCTCACCAACTGCCTTTGATAGAAAAAAAAGAAGAAAAACAGAGTTCCATTGGTTTTCTAGAGAGAAGAAGAAGAAGAAGGTCGTCTAGAAGGTAAGATTTTGTGTGTTTTGTTCGGTTTCAGCTGGGTTTTCATCTCGTAGATCGAGTCTTATGTGTTTCTCTATTTTTGGTTGGGTGTTTTTGGTGTGTTTAGGTGTTTGAACTCCAAGTGCTCTCGAGTTTGGAGGAGTTTTACTCGAAGGCTGCTGTAGGTGAGTTCTAGATCCCTGGTTTTTCTGTTTTAAACATGTTTTGGGGCTGAAATGCTTGTAAACTATTATTTTGCAACTTTCAGTATGTAACCGTATGTATTACCCTCTGTTTTATGTGGGTATGTGTGTTTGTGAATGTTTGACTGAATTATGTGGTTATATGCTTGTTTTATGTGCTTAGTATGCTAGATTTGGGCTAGGATTATGTAAGGATGATGATCGGAAACTGAAAATTAGCATAAGTTAGAACTGGTATAGTTCCCATGCGCCCAAACTGCCCATGCGCCTAAGTGTTTACTCATGCGCCTAAGTTTCCCATGCGCCTAAGTATCCATGCGCCAATATAGTACCCATGTGCCTAAGTGTTTGCTCATGTGCCTAAGTTTCCCATGCGCCCAAGTACCCATGCGCCTGCATAGTGCTCATGTGCCTGCATAGTACCCATCCGCCTAAGTTTTTCCCCATGCGCCCAAGTGTTCCCATACGCCCAACTGTCCGTGCGCCTGCATAGTGCCCATGCGCCTACATAGTGCTCATGCACCTAAGTTGCCTTAGAATTTTTCTGAAATTTTGGGAAAAATGCAAATTTATGATTAAGCTCTGGAATGTTTTGGTGGGTTATGTCACACACTCAAAATCCACGTGCGGGGTTTTACCGCGAGGCGTGTGAACAAACCAGGATCTCAGTCATTAGTTACTCAAAACGACTCTATATGAAACATTCAAGAAAAATCAGAGTTTCAAACATTAAAAGTATGCGGAAGCGTTTAGTAAACATGACAACCCAAAATAATGCAACACAATGTAAAACTCGCAAACACGAGCCAACCGTTGTTCAAAACAAATACATAATTATTTCAATTGGAAAAACCACAATTGTTCCCAACAATGCTGACCCAAAATGCTGACCCGTGAGTGCTCCTAGGCTTTTCATTAACCATGACCAAGAATAGCATACTAAAAGAGTCAACACAATGGTTGGTGAGTTTAAGAGTTTGCGTAAAACATAATAGTAACAGTTATAAAACATAAGAGTGCATTGAATTAGATAGCTTGTCTAAGTTCACAACTAATAATCGTAGTGATTTCGCGTTCGAAGCTGACAACGTTTCGTTAGATTGCCTCCCATCACGACTTACTAGGTCGTGACACCATGTGTTAGGACAATATTGCACCCGTTTGACCTTGAGTCGCACAAGTGGGGCTTGTCAAACCCTGTAGTACTACCTATGATTTCCCGCTAGTTCCAATATTAACGATCCAAAAGTGTGAGGACTTTCATAGTATATCGCACTACATTACACTATACACAACTTATAATCAATAAAGCGTTTCAGAACAAGTATGCTATCTCCCCCAAAAGAGAGTGTAAATAAAGTGGGGCATGAACTCACCTGGTATGCACACGAATGATATTAAGGGTAACTTGAGAGAGAGAGGAAAGACAACCTTCAGATGTTACCTAGAACACACAAGTACATGAGTAAGTGTACACAGAATCATTAACAACCCTAAGTGCTCAATAAACACATTGACCAAAGCTTTTAGAAAAAAGAGACTCATTTGACCTAGTTGACCCTGTTTGACCCGTTGGTGACATTATTGTTGAAATTCCATTTAATCAAGCAAAGCAACTCATCATACACAATTATCATACAAGTTGTTCACATATATCACTTCATCAACCACATGTTCTACCAAGATCATCATACAACTTAGATTATCATACAACTCATGCGAATCTCAAGTAGTCAACAGGCTTAACACAATTATAATTACATCACAACTAGTACATCATACATAAAGTCTAATCATGCACAACATGTCATGTGAAGCCACTCACGACTTCACACCCTAAACCCTGCCAATCCTACTAAGTAGGGGTCGTAGATTCGCACATGTGTATGACGATCATCATCACATTATTCAACAAGATTCATGCCAACCAACATACCCAACAATGACCTATTACATTTCCAAACATGATTCTATAATCTCCTATCATAAGCCATCATCGTGTATAAACCATAAAAGTCTTAATTTCCTATATGATCAATCAAATATCCATACAACCCAATTAACACATTCAACCACATTAAACACCATCAATAAACATTCTAACATGACCCTAATATCATGAGTATACTCAATTCACCATAACCAAAGTTCCATACAAATAAAGTTTCCCTTTTGGGAAAGTAACATCCAAAAATCAATCTAACGCTCAATTCAATCATGAATTCATCAACACAATACCTATTCAAGCTCATAACTATCATTTAAACATGTTCAACATCATCAAATCATCATAATTCATCAATCTCATATCCAAAAGTTTCTACTTTTAGAAAGGTATGAACTACATGATTAATTCTTGAATTTCTAGCATGATTATCATAATTCCAACATTCATACAACATCATTAGCATCATAACATCATCAATTCATCATCAAATCATCAAGTTCATGCAATAAAGTTACTATTATTAGTAAGGTATGAACTATGCATCAAAACCATGAATTTCTCATATAATCCACGTAAACTAACATCAATACAACCTAACTAACATCATACAATCATCAAACATCACAAAATTCGACATCTAGCACCCATTCAAACTAGGGTTTCAGCCAACACCCAAAAACCATGAAAAACAATAAAAATCTAACCTTTAATCACGTAATGGCCAAGAATTGAAGTTGTTAACGTGTTCTAATCCTTGGAACTAACCAAAATCGATGATCAATTGCTTGCTCTTGGTTCAAATTCACAAAGTGTGTGTGTATAGATGAAGATCACGGTCGAAGGGGGTTGTGGGGGCTAGGGTTGGGTTTTGTTTAGTCTTAATTTAATTAGAATTTACCTTTTAAACCCCTTTTAATTACCTTTTGTGAAAAACTAATCTTTTAACACTTTTTAAAAGGTTTTAACTACAAAATACTAACATTATAAACTAACAATAATAATCATGCATAATTTTCACTATCCACAAAATACACGAAATAAATATAACACGTTGGCACGTAACAAGGTGAAATTCACAAATAATATTTAAAATTCATAAATCGCGTAACCACAAACTAATAACCAACATTATTAGTTAAATTATTTTCTGTTTATCATTGTTAATTATTATTAAGTCACCAACATTCAATGACAACTAGTGTGTGCTCACGACACGTGTAAGCAAGACCTAACGGAACTAATGGAGTTTGGTAACGAAAAATTATCGGATATCATATTATTCGCATGTTGAAAGAATTTTCATCCTGAAAATTGCGTTACATGGTGTGTTCCATCACTGGTCTACTGCATTGGCACAAAGTAATCGAGTGAGTTTCGGGTGAGTTGTCACATCATCCCCATGTTAAAAGAAATTCCGTCCCGAAATTTAATCAATACCATCGCTGGCCGTCGTTGTTGTTTTGACCAGCTGAGGATACTTAAGCTTCATCTGGTCCTCACGTTCCCACGTGAATTCCGGTCCATGTCTCGAGTTCCAACGAACTTTGACTATGGGTATCTTGCTTTGCTTAAGCGTATTTACCTCACGATCCATGACCTCGACTAGTTCTTCAATGAAGCGTAATTGCTCATCTATTTGAACTTCCTCCAGTGGTACAACCATCGTCTCGTCCGATAAACACTTTTTCAAATTTGAGACATGAAATACATTATGAATTCCACTCAGCGATTCAGGTAGGTCTAATCGATATGCCACTGGACCTATTGTTTCCAGAATCTCAAATGGTACAACGTATCTTGGATTTAGCTTTCCTCTTTTACCAAATCAAATCACGCCTTTCCACGGTGAGACTTTCAATAACATGTTGTCACCGACCTGAAACTCCAAAGGTTTCCCTAGCTTATCTGCGTAGCTTTTTTGTCTGTCACGTGCTGCAGCCATTAGGTTTCTTATTTGTACAATCTTCTTAGTGGTCTCGTGCACTAACTCGGGACCTGTTAGCAAACTATCACCAATTTCCGCCCAGCAAACTGGTGATCTACATTTTCATCCATACAAGGCTTCAAAAGGTGCTGCCTTTATGCTGGTGCGATAACTATTGTTGTAAGAAAATTCCACCAATGGTAGGTGAACTTCCCAGTTATTTCCGAAGTCAATCACACAAGCACGTAACATATCCTCCAATGTCTGTATAGTACGCTCACTTTTACCATTGGTTTGTGGATGATAAGCAGTACTCATGTCTAATGGCGTACCCAAAGATTTCTGTAATGCATGCAAGAGATGCGATGTAAAATGAGCATCGCGGTCAGAAATAACTGAGACTGGTACACCATGTCTCGAAACTATTTCCTTCAGATAGAGTCAGGTTAACTTGTCCATTTTGTCCGTTTCCTTTATCGCCAAGAAATGAGTAGACTTCGTTAATCGATCTACGATAACCCATATTGTGTCACAACCAGTAGGACTCCGGGGTAGTTTTGTAATGAAATCCATTGAAATCTGTTCCCACTTCCACATAGGAATCTCAGGTTGTTGTAATAGCCTAGATGGTTTCTGATATTCAACTTTTACTTTCCAGCAGGTCAAGCACTTCCTCACATATGTAGCTACATCCGCTTTCATGTTTGGCCACCAGTAGTGCGCCTTCAGGTCATGATACATCTTGTCGGATCCAGGATGTATAGGATACTTAGACTTGTGTACCTCACTCATAACCAAGTCTCTCAGATTTCCATGTAAAGGTATCAAAAGTCTGTCCATGAAATAACAAACTCCATCCGCCTTTACTTCCAACTGTTTATCCATCCCCCGTAATGATTCAGACCCAATGTTTTTCGTTTTCAAGGCTTCTGTCTGAGCTTCTCGAATTTGTTCAGGCAAGTGAGTGCTAATCGTAAGCTGTAAAGCTCACACTCATCGAGGCTTAGCAGTCTCCTTTTCTGCTCAACGTGTCAGCGACTACATTAGCCTTTCCCGGATGATATTTGATAGCACAATCAAAGTCATTCAATAATTCTACCCAGCGTCTTTGCCTCATGTTCAATTCCTTCTGCTCAAAGATGTGCTGTAGACTCTTGTGATCAGTGTAAATAGTGCACTTGGTACCGTACAAGTAATGTCTCCAGATCTTTAAGGCAAAAACTACCGCACCCAGTTCCAAGTCATAGGTGTTATAGTTTTTCTCATGTACCTTTAGTTGTCTTGAGGCGTAAGCTATCACTTTATCTCGTTGCATCAAGACACAACCAAGTCCTTGAATAGAAGCATCACAATAGACCACAAAGTCATCACTTCCCTCTGGTAATGCCAATATCGGTGTGCAACATAGTTTCTGTTTCAGTAATTGGAAAGCAAATTCCTGACTCTCACCCCATTTGTACGTTGTTCCCTTGTGAGTCAAGGCTGTGAGAGGTTAAGCGATCTTATAAAATCCTTCAATGAACCGCCGGTAGTATCTTGCCACTCCAAGAAACTGTCGTATCTCGCTTGGCGTTTTGGGTACCGCCCAATTCTTTATTGCTTCAATCTTTGCTGGATCAACCTGTATTCCTTTTTCATTAACAATATGACTCAAGAATTGCGCTTCACGTATCCAGAAATCACACTTATAAAACTTGGCGTACAGTTGTTCCTTCCTAAGTAATTCCAAGATTAAACGTAAGTGCTCCTCATGTTCTTCCTCAGTCCTTGAGTAGATCAATATGTCATCGATAAACACAATAACAAACTAATCGAGATAGGGTTTGCACACATAATTCATGAGGTCCATGAATACGGCTGGTGCATTCGTCAACCAGAATGGCATGACCAAGAACTCGTAATGACCGTAATGTGTACGGAAGGTGGTCTTCGAGATGTCTTCCTCTCGAACTCTCAGTTGATGGTACCCAGACCTCAAATCAATCTTAGAATAATAGCTTGATCCTTGAGGTTGATCAAATAAATCATCTATATGAGGTAGTGGGTATCTATTCTTGATCGTAACCTTGTTCAGTTCTCTATAGTCGATGCACATTCGAAATGTACCATCCTTCTTCTTGACAAATAGAACTGGTGCTCCCCAAGGCGACTAGCTTGGTCGGATAAACCCTTTATCCAACAGCTCTTGTAGTTGAGAAGATAATTCTTGTAGTTCGTTCAGACCTAACCAGTAAGGTGCTCTCGCAATCGGAGCGGCTCCTGGAGTCAAATCAATCTGAAATTCAACTTGACGATGAGGTGGTAATCCAAGCAGATCCTCTGGAAACACCTCAAAAAAGTCACAAACAAGAGGGATATCCTCTATCCTCTTTTCTTCTTGTTGTTTATTAGTAACGAGGGCTAATATGGCTAAGCGACCTTTTCGCAATAACTTTTGTGCTTTCATGAATGAGATGATGCCCATCACTGCACCACTTCTATTGCCTCTGACCGTAAGAATTTCTTCACCAATAGGGATTCGTATGATCTTCTCGTGACATACAACTTCCGCCTGCTTATTGGAAAGCCAATCCATGCCTACTACTACATCAAAACTCCCTAGTGTAACAGGCATGAGATCTATGTCAAAGGTATGACCAGCAAGTTCTACTTGCAATCTCTAAGGATATGCGTTACGTGAATCTGCTTACCATTAGCTAACTCTACTGTATATATTTAGATTCCAATGGAGAAGGCATATCACTTAAGAGGCTACTAAACTTAGTGGAGATGAAACTTCTATCGGCTCCGGTGTCAAACAGTACAGTAGCAAAACGACACTTAACTGAAAATTTACTAGTAACAGTAGTAGGGTCGTTTAGACCCTCACCTGAACCGATAATAAAGGCTCTCCCTTTTGGTCCACCGTTGTTACCACCGTTGCTGTTTCCATTGCCATTATTGTTGTTGTTGTTTTTGTTGTTGTTGTTGCTCCCATCGTTGTTTGCACCATTCTTGTTCTTCCTCAACTAAGGACAGTTTCTCCTGTAATGGCCCTCTCTCCCATATTCAAAACAGCCTTTGGGTGTTTCCTGGGAATGTTGTGGCTTTTTAATCAGCTCGCCATGGCAGTCTTTTTCTGCATGTCCAATCTTTCCACAGTGCTGGCACTTGAAGTTGTCACATCTACCCACATGATGATAGTTACACCGGTTGCACTTTGGGTGTCTCCCTCCGTATCCGCTTGGCTCTTGGTTTGAGGGAGTCATTTGGTTGAAGCTTCTGTTGTTGTCGAACCTCTTCTATTGCTGATGATGCTGCTACTGCTGAGGTTGACTGTTTGATGATGATCCCTTGTTGCCTGAGCCGTCCCACTTGATTAGTAAGTTTATTATCGGGCACGCTTGCCACAGCGCCCCGCTTGGGTAGTTTGCCTTGCTCTACCACTTGATTAGTAAGTTTGTGGGCTAGTCGGATCACCTGTTGAATAGGAGGGAGGTTTGTAGTAGTCACCATGCTCTGTATCTCCTAAACCAAGCCATGTAGATAAAGCTCAATCCGCTTAACCGGCGTGTCGATCATGCCTGGGCAAAGCGTTGCCAATTCGTGAAACCTTGTTGTGTAGGCCTCAATCTCCGATCCTTCCATCTTGAGCTTCCAAAATTCGGCTTCCAGCTTTTGAACTTTGCTACGAGGACAATATTCCTCCATCATCATTTCCCTGAATTCATCCCACGGTAAAGCATTGGTGATTGCCTGACCAATCATTTGTACTTGGGCATTCCACCACGAGAGTGCTGCGCCCTCAAGCGTCCTCGTGGCATATTTTACTTGATCCACCGTTGGACAGTTGCATTTGGAGAAGACTAACTCGGTCTTCTCAAACCAACGTACGAGCCCTACAGCTCCCTCAGCTCCACTATACGTGTGGGGCTTGCAGTCCATGAATGCTTTATATGTGCACGCTGGCGGTTCTGTATTCAACATTTCGGATTATTTAGTCAAATAAAATGGGTTAACCATCTAGTAGAAAATTTATGCAGTTGCTGACCAAGGTCATTGTAGGAACCTTTGAGGTTAAGAGGCTGATGCAACCAAAGGATCAATCAAAAGATGCCAAAACAACCAGGTCTTCCAACATGCACTAAGGAACAAAGAATAACTAGCTTCGGAAGTTTTACACAGTCAAGAAAAATGCTAAATGTAAAATCTTCTGAAGCCAATGTTCAGAAGAAACTACCGAGGAAACATTACACTAAGTGACAAGTCTTCTGAAGCCAAAGACTCAACTCTTCCAAAGGTTAAAGATGAAGTCTTCCGAAGCTCTCAAGAAAAAGTCTTCCGAGGCTGAATAAAAATAAGACTGATTACTTTAGAAGAGAAAGAAAAGACACTTTTTCTGTCAACTTTATCATAAAGCAACCTCCTGTCCGCTGCATGCTCTGGTGGTTCACCAACTATCATAAGTTGGTGAAACCTCCAAGCTTTATGATAAAGTAGATACGGTCTTTGTCTGCATGTTTATGTATCTGTTTCCTGTTTGGCTTTTTGTAATAGGAAAGTCAGTGAGCTATGGCCTGTCATAGTCACTAGTCAAAAGGCAATCTGCCTTTTGACTTTAGGCTGATCTTGTTGTCTAGATTAGTCACATCCAACTGTCTTTTTGTATATTGACGATTGTAGGTTTAGTATAAAGAGTCAAAGGTTCTTGTATTTCAAATATCAGTGCAAACACTTGTAATAGAACTGAAGAAGCAATATACTACTACTTTGAAAATTATTTTCTTATGTTCTTGCTCTTACTTTACTTGTGTTGTGCATTGTATCATCTGTTTAAAAGTTCTAAGTTCCCTATTTGAATTGTTAAGTGATCTTAAAGATCCTCCTAAGTGTGTTAACTAAGTGCAAAGTCCCTTTTTAACGGTCCTGTAAATGATATCAGAGCATTCCAGGGTCTTGTTTACAAGATCTCACCATCTTCAAAACCTCTTAGTAACACACATCACTTAACTCTTCAAATGGCAGCTATCTCCAAAGCTGATATGGAAACTGGAACAATGACAAAGTCCCCACTTATCACTCCTGAGGATTTTGACACTTGGTGTCAAAGAATGGAAGGCTTTATCAAGTCTCAAGATTCCAGGATGTGGGAGTCTGTTGTAGATGGACCTCATGTACCGTGCACCTTTTCAGCTGCTGGTGGTGGTGGCATGATACCAAAGGAGAGGGCTGACTTTTCTGATGAAGACTGGAAAAGAATTGACATTGATCAGAAAGCCATGACGGCCCTCCAAACTGCTCTTCCAAACTCCATCTACGAGGTTTCAAGAAGTGCAAGACTGCTAAACAACTATGGGATGCACTGAAACTGATGTATGAGGGTTCAAATGAAGCCAAGGAGAACAAGAAGGATCTCCTGAAGCAGCAGTTTGAAAATTTCACCTTCAAGACAGGTGAAACCATGACTCAACAATACTTCAGGTATATTGAGATTGTGGATACTCTGGCTGATGTTAGGGTAACTAATAAGAACAGGGATATTGTTTGGAAGTTCATGTCCTCTCTTCCAAGACAATGGACATACTACTGTGTGGTCATTAAGAGGACTAAAAACCTCAAGACCCTTACTCTCACTGAGTTGTATGGGATACTCATTGGATACCAGATGGAGATGAATATGCAAAATTCATCTGGTAGCTCCAACACTCACCAGAGTTCAGCCCTCCATGTGGTTGAAAGGGATAGCAGAGAACCACAGCATCATCTCATCTGCTACCCTGAGACTTCACAAAAGGGCCCTTTCATCACCTTCCCGGAGACACCAAGAGAGAGCTACATCCAAGGATGTCCCTTCCAAGAGACAAGCTCCTCTCAAGCTTTTGTTTCCACTGATGAAAGTTCAGGCAACTTTCTCTTTACTCTTGAAGGCCTGGACTGTATCCATCTAGATGATCTGGAATATATGGAGATAGTCCAGCAGATGGATCTTTTCACTCACAGAGCCCAGAAATTCTACAAGAGGACTGGGAGAAGGTTTCCTAGCAATGCTGCCAGTGGCATATTTGGGCTGGACAAGAGCAAAGTCAAGTGTTACAACTGTAACTAGATGGGACACTTTGCTAGAGAATGCAAGGCACCCAAATCAAATGGTGCCAAGCCTTATCCAGGCCAAACTACACTGAAGGAGGGCACCAGATTGAGAAGCCAAGACAGCAAGCTGCAGTTGCTATTGAAGAAGGAGGCTTTGACTGGAGCTTTCAAGCTGAAGATGCATCTCCAAACCAAGCACTCATGTATGACCACGATGAAGCCAAGGTACTTGAACATCTATGCTCTCCTGATTGTATTGCTAAAGTAAACAGATACAGGTCCTACAACTTGGAAATGAGATCTGACATTGAGTCCTTGAATATTCTAAAAGCTGATTTTAAAAGAGCAGAAAATGACTATAAACTTAAGATAGAAGATCTAGAAAAAATAGTTTCAACTCTTAAACATGAGCAAACAAATTACAGGACTCAAATTAAGGATCTCATTACCAAGTTGACTGAATGCCATGTTGAGCTTGTGATCAGCAAAGCTAGGGCAGAAAAATGTGTTTTTGAAGAGGAAACCTTCAAGAACATGATATCCTCATCTCTGCATGCAAAAGTGTGTTATCAAAACAAGCAGGGACTGGGATCTAATGAGATAGCTCCTCCACACTCTCTACTATCTGTTAGATCTCCAAGGTGTGGAACTGGTCAAGATGAGCTTCCATCCATAGACCTTAGCGATGAAGAGGATGAAGAGGAGAAGGTAAGGGATGACTCTGAGGTGAGTGAAGAGAGTAAATCCAAAAACGATCACCATGCTCCTAGGGAGGAAAAAGAAGCTGGTTTAAGCAAAACCAAAAGGTAGAACTTGATCAGAAGAGCAAAGAGAAGATCAAGAAAAGCTCAAGAGGTCAAGACCACCTTTGATCCCAAACAGAAACAAGTATTTTTCTCTGCAGGGTTCAAGGTGATAAAAGCTGAAGATCCTGCCAAGAATTCTAGTATCAAGGGTTCTACTTCAGCTTCAACTCACTCCAGCAACAACAAGAAGATTGATCAGCTGTGCGTCACTGCTACACAGCCTAAACCATCCAGTTCTAAAAGCAAGCTTCACCCTAAGAATCCTGCTGCATCATCTGAAAAGGTGAAAGAGGAAAAGGAAAGTGTTCAAGCTCAGTCTTCTTTGGAAAAGAAGGCTCTTAGAAGAAAAGATATAGACTGTGTTATGTGTGGTAGTACCTCACATCTGGCTAAGGATTGTCAATACAATCCAAAGGATACTATCCACATGATCAAGAAGAAAACTTCTGAGAGGAAGAAGAAACAAACAGCTTTAGAAGGAAAATCTGTTTCCTTCGGAAGCTCCAAAATGAAGAAAAAGGCAAATGAACCATTGCCTTCGGAAGGAAAATTGGTATCGGAAGAAAGGAATGCTTCCGATGTACTGAGGCCTGCTACAGTGAAAGCAAGATCTTCCGAAGGATCAGTCTCCAAAGTTTCCGAAGCAACAAAAGCTTTCGAAGCATTGAAGGTCAAGCCCAATCTTTCAAAGGTGGTGTGGAAGATGAAGGAAGACCATGTGGCTAAAAGTTCAACATCAGAAACAACAAATGATCCCCAAAACCTGAGCATAGGATCTATTACTGTTTCATTGCCTTTACTCATTCTAATAAGCCCAAGACCAATGAGGCTTGGGTTTCCAAATGTAACTAAATCATCTCTTTTTGTGCAGGGACAGCTAAAGACCAACAAAAATATCTGGATTGTTGATAGTGGCTGCTCTAGGCACATGACTGGCAATGAGTCCTTGCTTCAAAACTTTGAAAGGATTGATGGAGGACCAGTTGCTTTTGGGGGAGATGCAGGAGGGTACATTACTGGTAGGGGCAAGGTTACAAATGGTAAGCTCATCATTGAGAAGGTAAACTTTGTCAAAGAGCTTGGAAACAATCTTCTGAGTGTGTCCCAATTTTGTGACCAAAAACATCATATGCTCTTTACTGAGCATGAGGGCATTGTTCTCAAGCCTAGGGTTGACATTCCTCCTGAGCGTATTTTGCTTAGAGCCTCCAGGAGAGGAAACATGTACAAGATGGACTTGCGGGAAGCATATCCATCTGGAGAGGTTTCTTGCTTTCTATCTAAAGCAAATAGTGATGAGTCTCTTCTTTGGCATAAGAGAATGTGCCATGTAAACTTTAAAAATATGAATAAATTGATTAAGAATGATTTGGTAACTGGAATACCAAAGAAAGAGTTGATAAGTGATGACCACTGTGTTGCATGCCTGAAAGGGAAGCAACACAAAGTGTCTCACAAGCCAAAGGAAATGAACTCTATCACTACTGCCCTACACTTGTTACATATGGATCTGTTTGGCCCCACCAGTGTAATGAGTCTAGGAAGGACCTCATACTATTTAGTGATCACAGATGATTTCATAAGATTCACTTGGGTGTTTTTCCTTAGAATAAGGATGAAACCTCTGAAATCTTGAAGAATTTCATTTTGAAAATTAAGAATCAATCTGATCACAAGGTCAAAATCATAAGATGTGATCAGGGAACAAAATTTAAAAACCAAATCCTTGATACATTTTGTGATGAGAAGGGTATTTCAAGACAATATAGTGCTTCCAGGACTCCTCAGCAAAATGGTGTTGCTGAGAGGAGAAACAGGACACTTATTGAAGCTGCAAGAACTATGTTGCCTGACTCTAAGCTGCCCATCACCTTCTGGGCAGAGGCTGTCAACACAGCCTGCTATGTGCAGAATAGAGTTTTAGTAGTTAAGACACATGGTAAGACTCCTTATGAACTGTGGCACAAAAGGAGACCATTTATTGGTTTTCTCAGAACATTTGGATGTCCTTGCCCCATCTTGAATACCAAAGATCAAATAGCTAAGTTTGTTGAGAAATCAGATGATGGACATTTTGTTGGATATTCTTCTCAAGCCAAGGCTTATAGAGTATACAATCTCAGAACTAGAATCATTGACGGAGTCAGCCAATTTGACTTTCAATGAACACACACCCTATGTGAAAGGTTCTGGTCTGAATTGGCTATTTGATCTTGATTTAGTTACCAACTGCTTTAACAAATCTTGTGAGAATGTTTTAGGATCTATGGATAACAGGTCAACAGAGGATCCTGACCCAAGATTTGAGCTGAGAAGACCAAACAAGAAGACTACTTTAGCTCCAATGGTGACTAACCCTGTCATTGAGGCTCCAATCAGCACAAGCATGACAAATACTGCTGATTCAACTGAATTAGCCTCAAAGTCCAGTTCAGAGGCTCAGAATTCAGGTGAAGGAACCTCTAATGCAGGAGGAACGGATGGTGGTGACAGTGATCAAGAATTTCTTGATGTTGATAACCAATCCATTGAAGACAACATCAATGATGTCATACACTCATTGGATCAAGTTTCTCTTGATAAGTGTGCTGATGTGGTGGGGGATTCTTCTTTGCCAGATCAAAATTTCTCTAATCTTGATATGTCCAACCAACTTGCTGTAATTGCTCAACTTAGGATCCACAAGTCACATCCCACCACAAACATCATTGGAAATGTTGACTCTGGGGTGAGAACAAGAGGACAAACTCATGATAGCCATGTTTGTCTACATTCTTGTTTCTTATCCCAAATTGAGCCTAAGAAAGTTGATGAGGCTCTAAAGGATGGAAGCTGGATTGAAGCAATGCAAGAAGAGTTGCTTCAAATCAAAAGACAGAAGGTGTGGAACTTGTGCCCTCTTCCTCAAGGGAAGACTGTCATAGGTACCAAGTGGGTATTTAGGAACAAAAGGATGATAGAGGGATCATCATCAAAAATAAGGCTAGATTGGTTGGCCAAGGATACACACAAGAAGAAGGAATTGATTATACTGATGTCTTTGCTCATGTAGCAAGACTTGAAGCTGTAAGGATATTCCTGGCTTATGCTGCATCCAAGGATTTCAAGGTCTACCAGCTTGATGTGAAGTGTGCCTTTCTTTATAGGGTGATTGATGAAGAAGTTTATATTAAACAACCACCTGGCTTTGCAGACGCAGATCATCCTGATTATGTCTGCAAGCTTGATAAAGCCCTTTATGGACTACATCAAGCTCCAAGAAAGTGGTATGAGACACTATCAACATACATCTGTAATCATGGATACAAAAGAGGTACTATTGATGGGACTTTCTTCATCAAAGATACAGGGAATGACACATTGCTAATTCAGATATATGTAGACGACATCATATTTGGTTCAACTAATCCAAAGCTCTACAAAGACTTTGAGATGCTGATGAAGAATAGATTTGAAATAAGTGCCATGGGGGAACTCAATTTCTTTCTAGGAATTCAAGTGAAGCAGGTTGAAGATGGCATCTTCATCAGTCAGTCAAAGTATCTACAGGACATACTTACAAGGTTCAAGATGACTGATTGTAAAGTTGATAAGACACCCATAGCCAGAAACCATTCCCTTGGTCTTGACCTTCAGGGGGAGTGTGTTGTGAACATCTCTACAGGGCTATGATTGGGTCACTTATGTATCTTACTGCTAGCAGGCCTAATATCATGTTTGCCACATGCATATGTACAAGATATCAAGCAAACCCCAAGATGTCACACCTAATCACTGTCATTCTTAGATATCTCAAAGGTGCTCCAAATCTAGGCCTTTGGTATCCAAAGATTTCAGACTTTAATCTGTATGCTTATACAGATAGTGACTATGGTGGCTGCAACATGACTACAAAGTCCACATCTAGGGGGTGTCAGTTTCTTGGTGGAAGGATAGTCTCTTGGCAATGCAAGAAGCAATCATGTGTGTCTGCATCAACTGCTGAAGCTGAATACATTGCTGCTGCCAGCTGCTGTGCTCAAGTGCTTTGGATTCAAAATCAGATGCTTGACTATGGATTCAACTTCAAGGAGACTCCCATCCATATAGACAACAACAGTGCTATCTCTATTACAGAGAATCCTGTCTAGCACTCAAGGACCAAACACATCGACATCAGGTATCATTTGATTAGGGATAACTTTGAAAAGGGCTTGATAAAACTAATCAAAGTTAACACAAATGAAGAATATGCTGATCTGTTCACAAAGGCTTTTGATGAACGGAGATTTAAATATCTTGTATCAGCTATTGGGATAATTAACTTTGAATAGATTTTCTGAAATAACTTAATCAAAATTTTCTCCTAAAAATTGTGTGTCCTAAGTTGTCTATTAGCTCACCTCATAAGCCCAGTTCTCTTTGGAAGAAAATAAAATTTTAAACTGATATTCCTTAGAATGATAATAAAATTTTACTTTCGGAAGAAGTGAAATTGTCTTTGGAAGAAATTTATGTCCTAAAAATTCCTTCAACTTGTTTATCTAAGATTTACCTTTGGAAGAAATTCTTGAAGTATCTTCCGAAGCTTAAGTCTCTTATAAACAATTTAATGTATTTTAAGAACAAATTTCTTTCGAAAACAATTTAGTCTCGGAAGACTTACTCATTTCTTCCGAAGTCAAAATTTTCAAAATTCTTTGGGATATCTTCCGAAGCATAATTTACCTTCGGAAGCTTTGTTTCAAATCTTCCGAAGCAACAATTGTCTTCGGAAGTTATTTTCTACTTCCAAGAAAACTAACTTTTTGGGTGCTTTTTTGAAAGTAGGACCCACATTTGGATTTCAAAGTTTATCTTTTCAATTAACTTTGTTTCAAATTTGAACATTTCAAACCTCAGTTTCTATGAGGGTATAAATCTGGTAGATCTGGCACTTGTCAACCCAAGCAATAACAGACAAGCTGCCAGACTAGCCAGTAAAATTCAAGATTGGGTGCTGGAAGAATTCAAAAGGAGATCAGCACTATATAGACAGAGGCTAGCAGTGGAAGCCTTTGGTCAACTGGATGTTGAGGTGGACCCTAAGATTAGCTTCAAAGGGAAAGCCTTGACTGAAGGCCCAAAGGCTGAAACTGTGAACCTTGAGACAACATCTCCTCCAGCACCCCATACCCTCAGTGTGGCACCAGCTAGTGATGGTGCATCACAACCTCTCTCTAGCCAGAGCTTGTCTGCTGAACCAAGCAATGAAGGCCAAAGCTCTCCTCAGCCTGTGGCAGACAAAGGCAAAAGAAAACTCACTGCTGAGGAGATTGAAGAAGAAAAAAGAGAGAGGAAGAGAAAGCTAAGGGGAGAGAGTTCTAGTGGTTCCCCGGGATTTATGCAAGCTACAATCAGGGTTGCCCCTATTCTAAACACTCAAGAAGATGAACTAAGGGCAGCCAGACTCAATTATCTAGGGACCAGGAACTACAATGTTGATGAACTCATCTCTCTCCCCTTGGATGAGTTAAATGAACTGGCAGACACAGAGCTGTCAAAGGAGAGAAAGGAAGCTGAGGATGCAGCCATAAACCTCAAACACAAAGAAGAATTAAGGAGGAAAAGGCTTTATAAGGACATTCCTATTCTCTCCCCAGTTCAGGAAAGTCCTGAGGAAGAGACTGTGGCTACTGAACAACCTCAAGTAGGTGATGAAGAAGAAAGATTAAAGATGATCAACTACTTGAGTGCCACAGGTCTCTATCAGGCACCAGCACTTCTTCCCTTGCCATATGACTACAACTTATTTGAATATAACAAGCAGCTAGAAGAGAGAGCTAAACGAGAAAAACAAGCTGCTAGAAAGAGGCAAAGGGAAGAGACTGCTAAACCAAGAGCCATCATCCAGAAAAGTCTAAAAAAGTCTACAGATAGGCAGAAGATGATGGGCTTCTTGAAGCTTTATGGGTTCTCCGGAAGGAGGATTGGTCCCATGTCTCTATCTATAATGGATGAGCACATAAGGATGATCAAGCAGAAGATTACAATGGGAGAGCTTGTGGATCTTCATTCATCATCAAGTCAAGCTCAACCTGAAGTTGAGGTAAAGGTGGAACCTACAGAGACAACACCACTTGCACCTAAAGCTACACAACAACCAACTTCTTCTTCTAACCCACAACAGGGTTCTCCTCCCTCTCCTTCTGAACCTGGGAGAGAGGAGATCCCAACTGAGAGGGAATCCACTGAAGAACCTGGTAGAGAAAACCAACCCTCTCAGTCAAAATCATCTGGGAGAAGAAATAGGATGGCCAGAAGAAGATCTTCAAATAAGAAAACAAGAAAGGCATTCTCCTCCCAACCTCAGGATGAGTCAGAACATCCTGAGGAAGTGAATTTAGAGGGCTATCAACCAACTCCCATTATAGTAGAGCCTCTCTCTGTTAGAAGACCAATTCTATCCTGGGCATTCAATGAAAACCTAGATAGATGGTATGTTACTAGAGATCAGGGAGAACAACATATCTACTTCACTAGTGACATGCTTGAACTCCTCTGCATGATCTCTATGACATGAGAAGGTACTTCATGAGTCTGAAGAATCCTGATCTACTGATGAAGAAAGGAGTTCTGAACATTCTCATGTGGACTATCCTAATCTGAAGACCTCTCTGTTTTGGTAGCATCAGCCTAGGGGGAGTTTGTAGGAACCTCTGAGGTTAAGAGGCTGATGCAACCAAAGGATCAATCAAAAGATGCCAAAACAACCAGGTCTTCCAACATGCACTAAGGAACATGAACTAGCTTCGGATGTTTTACACACTCAAGAAAAATGCTAAGTGTAAAATCTTCCGAAGCCAATGTTCAGAAGAAACTACTGAGGAAACTTTACACTAAGTGTCAAGTCTTCCGAAGCCAAAGACTCAACTCTTCCGAAGGTTAAAGATGAAGTCTTCCGAAGCTGAATAAAAATAAGACTGATTACATTAGAAGGGAGAGAAAAGACACTTTTTCTGTTAACTTTATCATAAAGCAACCTCCTGTCCGCTGCATGCTTTGGTGGTTCACCAACTATCATAAGTGGTGAAACCTCCATGCTTTATGATAAAGTAGATAAGGTCTTTGTCTGCAAGTTTTTGTATTTGTTTCCTGTTTGGCTTTTTGTAATAGGAAAGTCAGTGAGCTATGGCCTGTCATAGTAACTAGTCAAAAGGCAATCTGCCTTTTGACTTTAGGCTGATCTTGTTATCTAGATTAGTCACATCCAACTGTCTTTTTGCATATTGACGGTTGTAGGTTTAGTATAAAGAGTTAAAGGTTCTTGTATTTTAAGTATCAGTGCAAACACTAGTAATAGAACTGAAGAAGCAATATACTACTACCTTGAAAATTATTTTCTTGTGTTCTTGCTCTTACTTTACTTGTGTTGTGCATTGTATCATCTGTTTAAAAGTTCTAAGTTCCCCATTTGAATTGTTAAGTGATCCTAAAGATCCTTCTAAGTGTGTTAACTAAGTGCAAAGTCCTTTTTAATGGTCCTGCAGTCATCATTTACCTCCAAATTGGGCAGCTTGTGCACCAACCGCTGCTTGCACATGCTGATTTATCAGGGCAGCTAATTCAGCAGGGGTCATGTTTATAGCACCAGTACCACGGTCACCGGCACCACGTCCATGACCACGTCCACGTCCTCTACCTCTTGCGTCCATATTTTATTTTACATTTACAAATACAATAATGAGTAACATCCAACACATTAATCTCATTGAAGTACAGTAAATAATAAGAAATATTGAATTTGCCAAAACCACAACATTTATAACAAAAATAATAACCAAAGATAAATAAATTGTAAATGGTTCACAAAATATTCCATCAATGTCAAAATTTTAGTTTTTCAGTTGGGTGGGAAACAACCCTTCCCACATAGGTTTCAAAAGAAAAGAAACACTATATAGTCCAAGTCATATAAATGTAGAATCAATCCAGAACGTCCGATCCACCACTGTCCTCTTCCATCTCTGCTGGTTCTTCTTCCTCCAGGGCTTCTTCCAGTTCTTCTTCAGGTTCTTCCTCTGGGTCTTCTTCAATAGGATCTTCCTCAGGAGCAGGGGCTTCGGCAATATGAAGCGCCGCTAGCTGTGCCTCCAGATCAGCAAAATCTATCGTCAATCACTATGTTATGGTGCTCTTGCGCGTTCATGCGCTCAGTAAGTGCTACAACGTTGCTTGCCAGGGTATGATGCCCACCAATGGCCATCAAGAGTCGCTCCTAAAGTGTCTCTACCTGGAAACGCAACTGACGCATCTCATATTATAAAGTGGAGTTCTCATCAGTGAGTCCTCTAATACGCTGCCGCTCGGTGTCTAGTGTAGCCACCAATGCTGCAAACGCCTGCTCGTATAGGATGTCTAGGGAAGGAAGAGTAGGTGATGTAGAGGCTGTCAATGCCCTAGTCCTAGGTCGAGTAGGAGCTACAGGTGGTACACGCTCCCTGTAAACCATGCGGTGTATATAGGTAGGATAGTAGTTCCAGTTCTGCGGAGGATCGCGCTCTGGTAATGCGAATGGCTGATCCCAATCCATCTCTTTAGGGGGTAAGGATGTCGAGGCCAGTCTGATCCCCTATCAGGTACAGGAGAAGGAGGAGGTGAATCAGACCATGCAGGTCTCTTGCCTAAATCTCTAGATGACGATGCCATGCTGCGAAGTACGTGTTGTGTATGCCAATGAGTATACAGTAAAGAATAAGTGACGAGTAACTAACAAACTATGCGGTTATAGTCTAGTGTGTATGCAACCTAGTTCCCTATAACCAATGGCTCTGATACCAATCTGTCACACCCTTAAAATCCACGTGCGGGGTTTTACCGCGAGGTGTGTGAACAAACCAGGATCTCAGTTATTAGTTACTCAGAATGACTCTAAATGAAACATTCAAGCAAAATTAGAGTTTAAAACATTAAAAGTATGCGGAAGTGTTCAGTAAACATGACAACCCAAAATAATGCAACACAATGTAAAATGTGCAAACACACGCCACCCGTTGTTCAAAACAAATACATAATTATTTCAATTGCAAAAACCACAATTGTTCCCAACAATGCTGACCCAAAATGCTGACCCTTGAGTGCTCCTAGGCTTTTCATTTACCACAACCTTAGAATAGCATACTAAAAGAGTCAATACAATGGTTGGTGAGTTTAAGAGTTTGCGTAAAACATAACAGTAACAGTTATAAAACATAAGAGTGCACTGAATTAGATAGCTAGTCTAAATTCACAAGTAATAATCGTAGTGATTTGAATTAGATAGCTAGTCTAAATTCACAAGTAATAATCGTAGTGATTTCGCGATCAAAGCTGACAGTGTTTCATTTGATTGCCTCCCGTCATGACTTACTAGGTTGTGACACCATGTGTTAGGATAATATTGCATCCGTTTGACCTCGAGTCGCACAAGTGGGGCTTGTCAAACCCAGTAGTACTACCCAAGATTTCCCACAAGTTCCAATATTAACAATCCGAAAATGTGAGGACTTTCATAGTATATCGCACTACATTACACTATACACAACTTATAATCAATAAAGCGTTTCAGAACGAGTATGCTATCTCCCCCAAAAGAGAGTGTAAATAAAGAGGGGCATGAACTCACCTGGTATGCACACGAATGATATTAGGGTAACTTGAGAGAGAGGGGAAAGAAAACCTTCAGAGGTTACCTAGAACACGCAAGTACATCAGTATGTGTACACAGAATCATTAACAACCCTAAGTGCTCAATACACATTGACCAAAGGTTTTAAAAAAACGAGACTCATTTGACCTAGTTGACCCCGTTTGACCCGTTGGTGACATTATTGTTGAAATTCCATTTAATCAAGCATAGCAACTCATCATACACAGTTATCATACAAGTTGTTCACATATATCACTTCATCAACCACATGTTCTACCAAGATCATCATACAACTTATATTATCATACAACTCATCCGAATCTCAAGTAGTCAACATGCTTAACACAATTATAATTACATCACAATTAGTACATCATACATAAAGTCTAATCATGCACAGTATGCCATGTGAAGCCACTCACGACTTCACACCCTAACCCTGCCAATCCTACTAAGTAGGGGCCTCAGATTCGCACTCGTGTATGATGATCATCATCATATTATTCTACCAGATTCATGCCAACCAACATACCCAACAATGATCTATTACATTTCCAAACATGATTCTATAATCTCCTATCATAAGCCATCATCGTGTATAAACCATAAAAGTCTTAATTTCCTATATGATCAATCAAATATCCATACAACCCAATTAACACATTCTGCCACATTAAACACCATCAATAAACATTCTAACATGACCCTAACATCATGAGTATACTCAATTCACCATATCCAAAGTTCCACACTAATAAAGTTTGCCTTTTGTGAAAGTAACATCCCAAACTCAATCTAACGCTCAATTCAACCATGAATTCAGCAACACAACACCTATTCAAGCTCATAACTATAATTTAAACATGTTTAACATCATCAAATCATCATAATTCATCAATCTCATATCCAAAAGTTTCTACTTTTAGCTAGGTATGAACTACATGATTAATTCTTGAATTTCTAGAATGATTATCATAATTCCAACATTCATACAACATCATTAGCATCATAACATCATCAATTCATCATCAAATCATCAAGTTCATGCAATAAAGTTACTATTATTAGTAAGGTATGAACTACTCATCAAAACCACGAATTTCTCGTATAATCCACGTAAACTAACATCAATACAACCTAACTAACATCATACAATCATAAAACATCACAAACTTCGACATCTAGTACCCATTCAAACTAGGGTTTCGGCCAACACCCAAAAACCATGAAAACCAACAAAAATCTAACCTTAATCACGTAATGGCCAAGAATTGAAGTTGTTAAGGTGTTGTAATCCTTGGAACTAACCAAAATCGATGTTCAATTGCTTGTTCTTGGTTCAAATTCGCAAAGTGTGTGTGTATAGATGAAGATCGTGGCCGAAGGGGGTTGTGGGGGCTAGGGTTGGGTTTTGTTTAATCTTAATTTAATTAGAATTTACCTTTTAAACCCTTTTTAATTACCCTTTGTGAAAAACTAATCTTTTAACACTTTTAAAAGGTTTTAACTACAAAATACTAACATTATAAACTAACAATAATAATCATGCATAAGTTTCACTAGCCACAAAATACACGAATAAATATAACACGTTGGCACGTAACAAGGTGAAATTCACATATAATATTTAAAATTCATAAATCTCGTAACCACAAACTAATAACCAACATTATTAGTTAATTATTATCTGTTTATCATTGTTAATTATTATTAAGTCACCAACATTCAACGACAACTAGTGTGTACTCACGACACGTGTATGCAAGACCTAACGGAAAATTACCGGATGTCACAGGTTATGTTTGTTCATGTTATGCATGTTGTGGCCTGTTATTGATGTTCCTTATTACGTATTATTACATGACTTTACGTGGTGTGTTAATGATCTTATAGTAAAGTATTATATAATGAAAGTGAAAGACATTATTAACGAAGTGTAACCAAATGAAAGAATGTAAAGTCTTGCAAGCAACTGAAAGGAGGTTCACAACTCATTAAGGGGTTGTTAGCTCAACTATGTGTGATTTAGCTAATCCATAAGGATGCGCACAGGGGTCAATCCTTGTGATTGACCAATATGTACGAAATGGGACCCTTGTCGCTTGCCTCAGTACTGGAGTCAGCTTCATGCATCATGTTAGGGGTCTATTTATAGACTTTGGCCCAGTACCAGCTTCGTGCACAATGTTTGGGGTATAGCATATGACATTGGTCTAGATGAAAGTGAAAGATAATGATGAAAAGAATGTTGGAAGATAATAATGATATTATCAAGATGTATGTATGTTGTGTGATCACGAATGAAAGTAAAGGAAAGGTTTTTACTAAAGGTAAAGTATTTTATTATATAAACTATAACTCACTCAGTGACGCTGACTTTTTATGCATTTTCAGTTGGTAGGTAATTGTTGCTGAGGATGGCAATAGGGTGAAGCTACATGGTGGGTAAGACTGGCATCCATCTCATGCAATAATAATGATGATTTGTAATACAACTAAGTGACATTTTGTAATCTTTTAAATGACGATGTATTACTTGGCAAATGTATTTATTAAAGCATGAAATGGTTTTTGATGAATTATTCCACTGCAATATTTATTACTTAATAAATCTTAATATGTTTTAATATAAATGAGGTTGTGATTAACCAACCATGGGTTTCGGGAACGGGCCTTACAAGTTGGTATCAGAGCCAAAGTTTAAGAGAAATGGGTAAATATTTTCAAAACCTAAACTTAAACTGAGAATGGGACCGAATGGAGGGATGCCAGTCCAAGTAGCTACGTGCCATCAGGTAATTATTTTCATAAGGTTAAGCGGTATTATGTGCGTGTGCTATCTGATTTATGTGCTCTTAGTAGATTTGGATACTGATGTAGTCAGGATAGGCAATGATTAGGGGATGAAGAGTAAAGTAAGTGGCTAATCATAACTGGCCACTGTAATTTGGGACTTACTATACTTGACATAATCCGAGTTATTACCCTGAATGACCGTGTTGGTGTTTGAATCTTATAGTGTTTTGAGGATGGCAGGTAGTAGATCTTCAAAGGCTTCTCGAGGAGGTGTGTAGGGTGGTCGTGGTGCTACGCCACGTGTCACCAGAAACAAGGCCAAGGCTGCTGAGACGGCTCCTTCAGAGCCCGAGATTCATTACCAGGAAGGTGGTGATGAGAGTGCTAATTTGAGAGCCTCTGTGAAGGAGGCAGTTGTGGAGGACGTTCATCAGGTCATGCAGATGATCCTGCCGTCTATGGTGACCAAGTTTATTCATACTGGGAGGGCGGATGAAAAGAAAGAGAAAGAGAAGGAGGAGAGGATGAGGACCATTAGGAGAGGTTCAGGTGAAAGGAAGCAACCAGAACCTGAGATGGTTATCTCCAGTGACGAAGAGGAAGAGGAAGCGATGCAGGAAACTGCCAAGGGGTGTAGTTATGGGGCACTCCAAAGATGCAAGCCCCCAACTTTTGATGGGAATGGTGATGCTACTGCTGCTCACCGATGGGTGAGGGAGATGGAGGCAGTGCTTGATATCAGTGAGTGCCGAGAGCATCAGAAGGTGAAGTTTGCTACCCACTCATTTGTGGACTCGGCCTTTTGCTGGTGGGACAACATTGTCCAGGACAAGAGTAGCAAGGCGATTGGGAGGATGAGGTGAGTGAGCTGAAGAAGTTGGTGATTGAGGAATTTTGTCCTCATAGGGAGCTTGACAAGGTTGAGAGAGAGTTCCTACAGCTGGAGGCACTAACTATGATACACTAGCAATACATGACTAAGTTCAACAAGATGGCAAGGCTGGTGCCGGATCAGGTGACGCCGGTGTCAAGGAAGATCAAGAGGTGTATTCAGGATTTACCGGCAGACATCCGCAGGCACATGATCATCGCCCGGTCGAGTACTTTAGGTCGGTGGTTGATCTGGCAGGGAGGTTGTATGATGAAAGAGAGGTGGCAGTGGTAGAGGTGAATAAGAAAGGTGATGGTGACAGAAATTGAACGGAAAAAGATTTGGCAGTGGTGGTTTCAGCCCCAAAAGCAAAAAGGCAAGAATGGATGACAGGAGGGTGGTGACGGTAGGTACTGGGTCAAGGATGTGTAACAAGTGTGGGAAGGAGCATGCAGGGGAATGCAATTGGGGATCAAATCTCTGCTTCAAGTGAGGGAATCCCGGTCATAGGGCAAGGGATTGTGGAGTGACGAGGTGCTATAGTTATGACGAGACTGGGCATACGAGTAGAGATTGCAGGAAGCCTAGGGCCGAAAGTTCTGGGGCAAAGAAGGGGACCGAGAAGGATGGGCAGGGAGCAAAAGCCAGAGCATTTACGATGACTCGGGAGGAGGCTAGAGTGGACCCGATGTCATGTCAGGTACGTTCCTAGTAAACCAAACTTATGCCTCGGTATTATTTGATTTTGGTGCTAGTAAGAGTTTTATTTCTGCTACCTTCTGTGCTAAGTTGCCTGTTAGGAGTAGAAAGATTGATGAGCCCTTCGATGTAGAAACTGCCATTGGTAAGTCTACCAAGATTTCTGTTCTGATAGAAAATTGCGACATAGAGTTGGAAGGCCATAGGTTCTCTGTTAAATTATTCGTGATGCCCCTAGGCGGATTTGATATGGTTCTAGGGATAGATTGGTTAGCATCCTTTGGGGCAAATATTGTGTGTCGCAAGAAGATGATCCGATTGATTACGCCTGATAGAGTTCAGTGACGATCTACTGTGATCGAGTTACTACGGTTCTAAAGGTGATTTCGATGGTGGTGTGGCAGTAAAGAGCATGTAACGTGGATGTAGTGCCTACCTGGCTTACGTGAAGGATGTGGATGCGTCAGTACCAAAATTGTCTGACGTACCAGTTATGTGTGATTTTCCAGAACATGTTCCCAGAAGATTTACCAGGTGTGCCACTGGACCGCGAGATCGAGTTCCAGATCGACTTGATACCTGGTGCTCAACCTGTTGCCAAAGCACCGTATCAATTGGCTCCGTCTGAGATGAAGGGACTGATGGTTCAGTTGCAAGAGCTGTTGGACAAAGGGTTCATTCGACTGAGTATCTCACCCTAGGGTGCTCCGGTCTTGTTTGTAAAGAAGAAGGACGGTAGTATGAGAATATGCATCGACTACCTTGAGTTAAACAAGTTGACTGTGAAGAATCGTTATCCGTTGCCAAGGATTGATGACTTATTTGATCAGCTCCAAGGTTCCAGTGGATTCTCGAGGATAGATCTCCCATCTAGTTACCATCATTGAAGTTGAAGGAGCAGGATATCCCAAAAACAGCTTTTCGCACGTGTTATGGACACTACGAGTTTCTCGTTATGTCTTTTGGTCTAACTAACATGCCAGCTGCCTTTATGGATTTGATGAACCTGGTGTGTCGGGCGATGTTGGATAAATCAGTGATTGTGTTTATCGATGATATCCTGATTTATTCGAAGAGCGAAGAAGAGCATGTCGGTCATATTCGTGAGCATTGGAGACACTTAGAAGAGAGAAGCTGCATGCTAAGTTCTCCAAGTGTGCTTTCTGGTTGCGCGAGGTTCAGTTTTGGGTCATGTAGTAAATTCTGATGGGATCATGGTAGACCCGGCAAAGGTGGAGGCGATGATGCAATGGAAGACTCCAAAGACGCCATCAGAGATCCGTAGTTTCTTGGGTTTTGGCGGGCTATAACAGGAGATTCATTCAAGACTTTTCCAAGATAGCCTCACCATTGACAAACTGACCGAAAGGATGTGAAGTTTGTATGGGGTCTGGAACAGGAGAACGCTTTTGAGGAGTTAAAGACAAGATTGACTCAAGCTCCTGTCTTGACATTACCTAAAGGAAATGAAGACTTGGGGTCTATTCAGATGCTTCTTATTCAGGATTGGGTTGTGTGTTGATGTAACGGGGAAGGGTTATAGCCTATGCATCCCGACAGTTGAAAATCCATGAGGCTAATTATCCTACTCATGACTTAGAGCTTGCGGCTATGGTATTTGCATTGAAGATTTGGAGGCACTACTTGTACGGGACGAAGTGCACTATCTTCACTGACCATAAGAGCTTGAAATACTTCTTTGAGCAAAAGGACCTCAATATGAGGCAAAGGAGGTGGTTAAAGTTGATCAAGGATTATGAATATGAGATCCACTACCATCCAGGAAAGGCCAACATAGTGGCAGATGCCCTTAGCTGAAAGGAGAGACTCGAGCCAATCTGGGTGAAGGCTTACCAGTTGGTGATGACCTTTGATGTGATGACATAGGTCAAGGGATTCCAAGATGAGGCGTTGAAAGATGAGATCCTTAACTCCGAAAGGATGAGACGTTTAGTCACAGAGTTGGGTGAAAACACTCTCAGAGTTAGAACCCACTTCGGGCGGATGTGGATCCCTCCTTATGGATACCTACAGGGCTAAATCATGGATGAAGCTCATAAGACTTGATACTCTATTCATCCGGTGCTACGAAGATGTATCATGATATGAAGAAAGATTACCGGTGCGGGTATGAAACACGATGTAGCGGAGTATGTGAGCAAGTGCCTTGCTTGCTAGCAAGTGAAGGCTGAGCATCAGAAGCCATACGGGAAGATCCAACCTTGGATATACCCGAGTGGGAAATGGGAGCATATCACCATGGACTTCATTACGAAGTTACCACATACGGCAAGAGGGTATGATGCCATATAGGTGATAGTAGACCGTCTGACAAAGAGTGCTTATTTCTTGCCAATCCATGAGACGTGTTCATCTGAGAGGTTGGCGGATCTATTCATTAAGGAGATTATGACGCGTCATGGTGTACCAGTGTCTATCGCGTCTGACCGTGACACTCTGTTACATCTAAGTTTTGGAAGATATTTCATGACGTGATGGGGACGAGGTTGCACATCAGTACTGCTTATCATCCTCAGACGGATGGTCAGTCAGAGAGAACTATACAGACGCTTGAGGATATGCTCTGAGCATGCGTCATTGATTTCGGAGGAAGTTGGAACGAACACTTATCATTGGCTGAATTCTCATACAAAAACAGTTATCATGCCAGCATTGGCATGCCACCATATGAGATGCTATACGGTAGGAAGTGTAGAATGCCCGTATGTGGGGTGACATCTGTCACACCCCAAAATCCATGTGCGGGGTTTTACCGCGAGGCGTGTAAACAAACCAGGATCTCAGTCATTAGTTGCTCAGAACAACTCTATATGAACCAACATACCAAAATTAGAGTTTAACTTTGAATAATGCAGAAGCATTTAATAAACAAAAAAAAAACAAAGTAAAGTGACATAATGTAAAATGCGCAAATACACGCGCCCAAAGTAGTACCAACAAAGATTTAAATGTTTAACAATCAAACCGAATACAGATTTTCAATCATGCTGACAACTATAATGATGTTGACCCATGCACGTGCTCCTAAGCAATGGTAACCTCAACCTGAGAATAGCATACTAAAAGAGTCAACACAATGGTTTGTGAGTTCAAGAGTTTGCGTAAAACATAACTGTAACAGTATAAAATATAAGAGTGCATTGAATTAGATAGCTAGTCTAAATTCACAAGTAATAATCATAGTGATTTCGCGATTGAAGCTGACTGTGTTTCGTTTGTTGCCTCCCGTCACGACTTACCAGTTCGTGACGATGTTTGTGTTAGGACAAAGTTGCACCTGTTTGACCTCTAGTCGCATAGGTGGGGCTCATCAGACCCAGTAGTACTACCCAAGATTTCCCGCTAATCATCATTATTAAAAATCCGAAAGTGTGAGGACTTTCATGGTATTCGCACTATATCATACTACACCAACTCATATTAATAAAGCGTTTGTAAAACCAGTATGCTATCTCCCCCAAAAGAGATTATGAAAAAGAGTGGGGCATGAACTCACCTGGTGTGCACAAGAAAGAACTTAAGAGCTAACTTGAAAGGGAGGAAAGACAACCTTCAAAGGTTACCTAGAACACGCAAGTACATGAGTACGTGTACACAAAACCATTATGAACCTAAGTGCTCTATAAGCCAAAGAACTCAAGGTTTTGGAAAAACAAGACACATTGACCTAGTTGACCCGTTGACCCGTTGGTGACATTATTGGTGAAATTCCATTCAATCAAATATAACAGTTCATCACACATGATTATCATACAAGTTGTTCACGTATGCCACTTCATTAACCACATGTACTACCTAGATCATCATACAACTAGATTATCATACAAGTCATGCGAATCTCAAGTAATCATCATGTTTAACTATATACCATAGCTAATGCATCACACACAGAATCAAATCATGCACAACATGCCAAGTGATGCCACTCACGACTTCACACCCTAAACCCTGCCAATCTTACTAAGTAGGGGCCTCAGATTCGCACGCGTGTATGACGATCATCATCATATTATTCAACAGTGTCCATATCAACCAAAATGTCCAACACATGATCTATTACAACCCAAACAATAGTTCTATCATAACCTACATGATCCATCACCATGTATAACCACCAAGAGATCAAATCCCTAAATAACCAAACAAGTATTCATACAACCCAAACAATACATTCCACCACATTAGAAATCATCCATGAACATGCTAACATGATTCTAATGTCACAAATATGCTCAAATCATCATATCCAAGATTTTGTACAAATAAAGTTTCCCTTTTGGAAAAGTACATCCCAAAATCTATCCTTTCATGAATTACAACACATAATCATCAATAACATACCCTATCTAGCTCATAGAGATCATAAGCATTCATCAAACACTTGCAAACCATCCAAACACAAATCTTCATAAATTAAAGTTTCCACTTTTGGCAATGTATGAACTACATTATCAATTCTTGGATTTCTAGCATAATCATCATCATTCTAACATCCATATAACATCATAAACACTTTAACAACATCAATTCATCATCAAATCACCATATTCATGCAATTAAAGTTACTATTATTAGTAACATATGAACAACGCATCAAAATCGCGAAATTCTTGTATAATCTATGTAAACTAGCATCAATACAATCTAACTAACATCACATAATCATCCAACATCAAGAATTCAGCATTCAAGCATCCAAAAATCGACTAGGGTTTGGCCATACATCAAAATCTATGAAAAACCACAAAAAACTAACATTTAATCACGTAATGGGTGAGAAATGAAGCCTCTAACGTGTTGTAGTACTTGAAACTTGATCAAAATCAATGGTTAAAGCTTTTTCTTGGGTCGAATTCGCAAGGAAGAGAGAGAGAGAAGTGAGGTCGCGGCGATGGGTGGGTGGGGGGGCTAGGGTTTTGTTTTTTTAATTAGCAAATATACCACAAACCCCTATGTTTTGTATTTATTAAAACTAAGCTTTTAATTACTTTTTAAAAGGTTTTAACTTATTAATATAAACATTATCAATTAACAATAAAATCATAGGCATTAGTTTCACTAGTCACAAAAATACATGAATTAAATACACAGTTGGCACGTTACAGAAAAAATCCACAAATAATATTTAAAAATCGCGTAAGCACATAAGCACAACTTAATAATCACATATTAGTTAAATAATTATTTTTTTATCATTTTAATTATTATTAAGTCACCACAACTTCAACGACAACGTGTGTGCTCGCGACATGTGTATGCAAGACTTAACGGTTCTAACGGAGTTTGGAACGGAAAATTACCGGATGTCAAAAGTCGTATGCTGACAAGAGGCGTTAGAGACGATTGAATCAAGGGGGGTGATAAAGTTATGCTGAAGGTTTCACCTTGGGAAGGGAATCATTCAGTTCAGGAAAGTGGGGGTAAGCTGAGCCGAGGTATATAGGACCTTTGCGAATCATTTCTCGAGTAGAAAGAGTGGCCTATAGGTTCGAGCTACCCGATGAGTTAAGTGGAATTCATCCAACATTCCATGTATCTCATCTGAGAAAGTGCTTAGCCGACGAGGATATGATTATGCCACTGGGAGGATATTGAGGTAGATGAACGGTTCAATTATGTGGAGCAACCGGTGGCCATCATTGACAGAAAAGAGTAGAGACTGTGGAATAAAGTGGTTCCATGGTGCGAGTATAGTAGAGGCACAGAAAGAAGGGATCCGAGTCTATGTGGGAGACCGAGGAAGAATGAGACAGCATTATTCCCAACTGTTCGAGGTGTGACAGGTTTCGGGGACGAAACCTATATAAGGGGGTGTGGACATGTAACACCCGGATATTTAAAAAAGAAGAAAAGAAGAGAAAAAAAAAAGAAAAGAAAAGAGAAGTATAAAGAAAGAAAGGTGAAATAACCCAAGTTGAGGGGTTAAAGTTGTGCAAGAGGCAAACTTAATATTATTATGTTTAAAAAAGTGGGCATCGCCGCCCACTCCCTCTACTCACCAACTGCCTTCGATGGCAGAAAAGAAGAAAAGCAGAGTTCCATCGGTTTTCTAGAGAGAAGAAGAAGAAGATCGTCTAGAGGTAAGATTTTGCGTGTTTTGTTTGATTTCAGCTGGGGTTTTCAGCTTGTAGACCGAGTCTTATGTGTTTCTCTGTTTTCGGTTAGGTGTTTTTGGTGTGTTTAAGTGTTTGAACCCAAGTGCTCTCGAGTTTGGAGGAGGTTTACTCGAAGGCTGTTGTAGGTGAGTTCTAGATCCCCGGTTTTTATGTTTTAAACATGTTTTGGGGCTAAAATGCATGTAAACTATTATTTTGAAACTTCAGTATGTAACCATATGTATCACGCTCTGTTTTATGTGGGTATGGTGTTTGTGAATGTTAGACTGAATTATGTGGTTATATGCTTGTTTATGAGCTTAGGATGCTAGATTTGGACTAGGATTATGTAAAGATGATAATCGAGAACTGAAAAATTGCTAATTAGAACTGGTATAGTGCCCATGCGCCCAAAATGACCATGCGCCTAAGTGTTGTCATGCGCCTAAGTTTCCATGAGCTAAGTATCCATGCGCCGCATAGTACCATGCGCCTGCATAGTACCCATGCGCCTAAGTGTTTGCTCATGCGCCTAAGTTTCCCATGCGCCCAAGTACCCTAAGCCTGCATAGTGCTCATACGCCTGCATAGTACCCATGCGCCTAAGTTTTTCCATGCGCCTAAGTTTTCCTATGCACCCAAGTGTTCCCATGCACCCAACTATCCGTGCGCCTACATAGTGCCATGCGCCTACATAGTGCTTATGTGCTAAGTTGCCTTAGAATTTTTCTGAAATTTGGGAAAAATGGAAATTATGATTAAGCTCTGAATGTTTTGGTCGGTTATATTGTTCATGTTATGCATGTTGTGGCCTGTTATTGATGTTCCTTATTAATATTATTACGTGACTTTACGTGGTGTGTTAATGCTCTTATACGTAATTATTATATAATGAAAGTGAAAAAAAATATTAACAAAGTGGAACCTAATGAAAGAATGTAAAGTCTTGCAAGCAACTGAAAGGAGGTTCACAACTTATTGAGGGGTTGTTAGCTCAAATATGTGCTGTTTAGCTAACCCATGAGGATGCGCACAGGGTCAATCCTTATGATTGACCAATATGTACGAAACGGGACCCTTGTTGCTTGCCCGGTACTGGAGTCAGCTTCGTGCACAATGTTAGGGGTCTATTTATAGACTTCGGCCCAGTACGAGCTTCGTGCACATGTTTGGAGTATAGCATATGACATTGGTCTAGATGAAAGTGAAAGATAATAATGAAAAGAATGTTGGAAGATAATAATGATATTATCAAGATGTATGTATGTTGTGTGATCACGAACGAAAGTAAAGGAAAAGTTTTTATAAAGGTAAAGTATTTTATTATATAAAACTAGAACTCACTCAGCGACGCTGACTTTTATGCATTTTCAGTTGGCAGGTAATTGTTGCTGAGGATGGCACGAGGGTGAAGCTACATGGCGGGCAAGACTGGCATCCATCTCATGCAATAATAATGATGTTGTTTTGTAATACAACTAAGTGACATTTTGTAATCTTTTAAACGACATGTATTATTGGCAAATTATTTATTAAAGCATGAAATGGTTTTTGATGAATTATTCCGCTGTTGTAATATTTTATTACTTAATAAATCTTAATATGTTTTGATATAAATGAGGTTGTGATTGACCAACCATGAGGTTCCCAGGACGGGGCCTTACATAAGGTGATGTATCTAGAGAAGTTTTTGGCATGAACTTGGACCAGCCCTGTTGATGTAGTTTCAATCTGTGGTTGTCAAACTAGATCAGCTTGTAGAGCAACTTCTTGAGCTTATACATGAGTAGATAATGGAGGAATCATTAGGAAATATCTTGTATAGCTTCAGATGTTTCAGATATAGTTCCTTGTTGATTTTCTAGGTTGAGAAATTAAATAATTAAATGATTTTGAAAGAGAGTCAATATCAAACAACCAATCAGGTCCATTAATTGGAGGACTTACGAAATGAATGCTCATTAAAATCAACATTTTTTATTCATCAATGATGTTTTATTAGGGATTAAAACTCTAAATGCTTTAGAAGTAGATGAATATCCAACAAAGAATCCTCTATCGGAATTGGGGAGCAAATTTACCAAATGGTCTCTTGTATTCAATATTGAGAAAGGACTATTAAAAGATTTGAAAAAACGATGAATGGTTTCTGTGAAAATGAAATTCATATGGTTTTCTATTTCTCTCTTGACTATCAAAGTTCTATTTATACATTATAGGCCATGGTAACTGCTTCTGCTAAAAAGGTGATTGGTAGTTTAGCATTAGGTAACATAGTCTTGCTCCTTCAATCAATGTTATGTCTTCCTTTCAGCTACTCATTTTGTGTGGAATTCTAGCTGCCACCGAATGATGAACAATACCTTTATGAGCAGAATATTATTGTCACATATTTGTGACATGCTCAATAGATTGAACTTCAATTGTTCATAGTAGTTGGATTTGTCAAAGCTCGGCTAGCCATTTATCACTGTCCTTTCAGCTGAAATTCTTCCACCTTAAGAATCTCCTTTGAAAGCCATTATTGTTCCTTGTATGTTCTTAAAATGATGAAGAAGGGAACTATATTGTTTGTGCCGGGAAGATCCATTGTCCACAATACAAATATTATTGGATCTTCTAGGTGACCCTACATGCATAAACAAATCAGTTAGAATGTGAAACCCAAGCCAAGATGGTCTTGGGTTTCCATTTCTCTCAACAACTATGACTTTCTGATATGTGCCTCTTACGTTGATTCAACAGATTTATAAAACTTAGGTTTTGAAAAACTAGCTTGAAGTTCATCAGCAAAGGAATTCGCTTTATGTGGTTTGATGAATTGTGTTGGTGTGTCACTATCTTCATTAGAGGAACTATCAGAAGTGTAATCAAAATCTTGATCCCTACTATTATAAGGTAATCTAGTACAGCCCTAGGATGCCAAGTATCATGAAGTTCATCATATTTTAGAAATCTTCCCTGGATTTCTGAATGATGCAGCATATTTCCAAACCAAGATGAGATTTTTTTTGGGTGATCTCAACCCTTTCATTCTAAAATAGCAGTAGAGTATATGACATTTCACACAATGCATAGTATTTCTTAAAATAACAATTTTCTATGAAGTAATTGTATATTTTACAAACTGAACAGTACTTAGTGAAGTAGCATTCAAATGTAATATGAACTGTCATATGAAAATTGTCATAAAACTTTTGACTGTTCTTGGGTTGAGATGTTAAAGCTTAATTGTGCTTGGTTTCTTTGATTGTTGTTAAGATGAAGTAATGTCAGTCTTCTTAACCTAGTAGATTTCTTCTAATGCCACTAGTGGAGGTTTAGATGATTGTCTTTGCTTTTTTGCTGATTGTTACATTTTTTTTCAAACTTGTTAACATCTGTCTTTTAGAAAATATCAAACACACTTGGTTTTCCTTTTAAACATGTGATTTAGATTGTGGTTTTGACTTTTGTGTGTTTTAGCTTTTGCTTTTCCTTTGAATGATAAGGATGCTTGTGCTTTACCCTTATATGAATCATAATCTGACTTATTTGAATTTTTAGATTTGTTGATCTCATTAAAATTTGCTTTAAGCATATGATTTCATCTTAGGTTTAGCATCCTATTAGCCAAGATGCTTGCCTTAGTAAATTTCACAATGGGTATGATGCTTTGACTACACTTTGGGCTTTGCAACATACACTTATTTGTCTGAGCACTCTTTGAACTTGATTAGGTGACTATTTTTAATCTTTTCAAGATATTTTCCATATAAACATAAGTTATTTTGTGGATTGTTGTTTGAAAATATGTGGTAGATTTAGTTTCAACAATTTTAATATTAGTAACATCTGGTTTTGTCAAAGGCTCAAGCATGACAGTGCAGTTGTCATGTATGGTGGAGGACTTGCATTGAGCCTATTCAAGTCATAACCTTTAGATCTTTTTGCTTATCAAGCAATTCTGAAGCTGGTTGATGAGAATTAGAATTCTCTCAGTTTGATTTCAGTAGCTGAGTGATTAGCTATTGACTTGGTTAAATGTTAGTCAAATTCTCAACTTGAGCTTTAAGTGTGTACTTCTTTCATGATTTTTTTCAACATCTATAAGAAAAGATTAAATTTTAGTTTCAAAACCTCTCACTTATTGTTTTACCATTTCAGATTTAACTTTTTCCTCTTTTACCAATGCAACCAATATGAGATTATGTTCTGTGTAGCCTTGCACCTCATTGATGCATTTTCAACTATAAGATTGGCTTTCAACTCTGTAGGCATTTAATACCAGTCACATACTCCATCTTGTCTGATGACAAGTTCATTAGAGGTAGGTTGAGATGATAATAAGGCTTGTTGATGATGTGCAATCTGATGTGAGCCTTGATGGTGAGATGATAGATGATAAGATTCTTGATTGCATTGATATGAATAAAAGCTTGACTTGATAAGGATAAGTAGCTCTTAAAAATTTGTTGTGGCTACTCCTTGATGTATTGCATTCCTAGAGAAGTGCCGTTCACACATAGTTGTAACACTTAACCTTGGTTTTGCCAAATTAAGTTTAATGTTTTCATTCAGGCTCAACTTCTTTCCTTTCTTAAAGAATTTCTTTGCTTTCAGAGTGATCATGGTCATTTTCCATTGAAGATTTTCCTCAACATCATCAGGATCATCTCTTCCAAATCATCTTAAATCACATAAGAAGCTATGAGTATTCCACTAAGGTATGCTTGAAACCTTTAAACAAAAGCATTGCTAATTGTTTTTTGTTGATCATGGTGTGATTGCATGATGTAAATATCTAACTTTCAGATTGAGGAGCTAAGGTGTTGATGTGGTTCATCTTGATTTGAGGGGCTGAAACAATTAATCTTGGGCTATCTGGAGCTGTCATAAAATCATCTTCTTCTGTGACGAGGTATTTTCCATGAATATTGAATGACTTTCAAAATGAAATTTTATGCATCTATGACTATGAACCCTATGGGTTCTTGATTTCTCATCTAGCTCTAATGTATCAATTTTAGCAACCATGAGTCTAAAGGTGCTTTCCAAATCAAGGTGTTCTTCAACATAGTCACACTCTGCTTCTAGCTTTTAGGTAGTGAAGAAGCATCTTCTTGTTAAGGTCTTTCTCTGAGTAGGTGAAATATATGATATATAGATCATTCACCATTTGAACAAATCTATGTAGTTCTTAGAGAGGATTCACCCTTATGGATTGAATGTCTCATAGTACTTCACAAGTTATCCTGTTGATCTCAATGACTTCAGTGCTTCATTACACATAATGTTAAGAGTATCCGATACTCCTTTATTGTGCTAAACTTCTTCAATCTTTTTAAGCACATCTAACTACAAGTCGTTTTTGAGTAGAGAGTGTGATTTCAAATCAATCTTTATGTAAGGCCCCGTTCTCGGAAAACCCACAGCTGGTCATGCATAGCATACTTAAGTGTCTGCAGCAGACATGCATTGTCCATAGGGACATCTAAATGCTTAAAGTGTCCACAACGGACATTCTAAAAATGTTCAAGTGTCCACAGGACAATATGTTCACCACTTACGATCCAACTTATGCAGTTTCTAGTCCCATACATCATCTTAGGTGTATTCTTAACATAGATCTACCAGTACACACTAGAACATAACAAACAAGCATTCAACATCATAGAATCTTTAAAAACATTCATCTTTCGAAAATAGTCATTTTTCATGGAAAAAAATGGTTTGGTAAAATGATATCTTTTTCAGTACACATACCAGCCCAAACAAGTAGAAAACAAGGTAAAAGAAGGGATCTAGAACTCACCTTAAACAACCTTCTAGCAAAACACCATAAACCTGAGAGCAAACCTAAAGTTCTAACACCTAAAACACATGAAAACAAGCAACTAAACACACAGAAACTGGTCCAGAAGCTTGAACCCGACTGAAACCAAGAAGAAAAACACCTTAAAATATACCTTTGAAGATTTCCTCTACTTTCTCACTCTAGAACCGGTGAGAGTCTTTTCTCTCTCTCTAGCCAAAGGTTGAGTGCATGGGAGAGAGGGTATGGGCGGCCATTTTCTTTTTAAAACACCCATTATGGGCGGTTTGGCCCTTGTACACTTTAACCCTCGCTTTTGAAATAAAATCCCATTTGCTCCCTTACTTTTCTTTTTTTTCTTTTTTTTTTTGAATTTTCGGGTGTTACAAGTCTACCCCCTTATATAGATTTTGTCCCCGAAACCTGTCACTCCTTAAAGAGATCCGGGTAGTGTCGTCTTCATTTCTTCCTCTGACTCCCAAGGGGCCTTCGATCCTTACGATGCTTCCATTGCACTCTTACTTGGCTAATCACTTTATTCCTTAACCGTTTCTCCTTCCTGTCCAAAATAGCCATGGTGCTCCACGTAATTCAACCTTTCATCAACTTTCCAAGGAGTCCTTTCAAGATTACCTTATCTCCCACTGGAACTCAATGGCCTCCTTCTCTTTTTAGCGTAGGACTTCTATCGGTCCTATGCTGCTTTCATAAAGGCCTTGATCCTTTTCAACTTTTCTGACGTGGCCCGATGATCTCGATACTTCCCAAACTACTTCGGCCCGATATCACCCCAACACACCAGGATTCTGCATCTCTCCCATAACATTTGGAATAGTGGCATGCCTATACTGGCATGATAATATTGTTGTAGGAGAACTATACCAACAGTAGATGTTCATCCCAACATCCACCAAAATCAATACTACGTGCCCGGAGCATGTCCTCCAAGTTCCGAATGGTCCGTTCTGATTGACCATCTGTTTGAGGTGGTAAGTTGTGCTAATGTGTAACCTTGTTCCATCACATCATGGAATGTCTTCCAGAACTTGGATGTGAACCGAGTGTCCCTATCAGAAACAATGGACATCGGCACGCCATGACGAGTTACAATCTCCTTGATGAACAGCTCACCAACTTTCTGACGAGTAGGTCTCTCAGATTGGCAAGAAGTGAGCACTCTTCGTTAAGCGGTCTACAACACCCAAATGGTATAAATCCTCTCGCCGTACGAGGCAATTTCATGATGAAGTCCATTGTGATGTGTTCCACTTCCATTATGGTATATCTAAAGGTTGGATCTTCAAGTATGGTTTCGATGCTCTGCCTTCATTGGAAGCAAGTCAGGCCTTACTCACGTAATCCACTAAGTCACGCTTCATCCCTGGCCACCAATAATCCTTCTTCAGGTCGTAATACATCTTTGTAGCACCAGAATGGATGGAGTATCGAGTTTATGAGCTTCTTCAATAATCCTTCTCCTTAGGTCCCCGTAACGTGGAATCCACATCCGTCGGATCGGGTTTAACACAAGGGTGTTCTCCCCTAAATCCGTTATCTGCCCTTTCATCCGCTCAGAGTTGATCCTATCGTCCTTCAGTGCCTTGTCTTAGAACTTTAGATCTGACCATGACATCGAGCATCATGACTAGCTGGACAAGCCTTCACCCAAATCGGTCAGGTTGTTCCTTTCAATTGAGGGCATCAACAACCACATTGCCTTGCCAGATGATAGTGGATTTCACCATCATAATCCTGATCAACTATAACCACCCTTTGCCTCATGTTAGTTCCTTTTGCTCAAAGAAATACTTTAGGTTTTATGATCTTTGAAGATGGTTACACTTCGCCCCATACAAGTAGTGCTCCAAATGGTAAGTTAACTCATGGTCTTCAATTGCCGAGACGCATAGGCTGTTACCTTTCCTCGTTGCATCAACACGCAACCTAAACCCAAATATGAAGCATCTGGGTATACCACCAAGTCATCATTCCCTTAAGGCAATGTAAGATTTGGCTTGGGTTAATCTCATCTTCAACTCTTGAAAACGAAATATCCTGATCGGAACCCCATTTAAACTTCACATCCTTGCAAGTGAGCTAGTCAACGGCGGGTCGCCACCTTAGAGAAGTCTTGAATAAATCTTCTGTAGTAACCTGCCAAAACCCAGGAAACTATGGATCTCAAATGGACTCCTTGGGGATTCCCATTGCATACAGCTTTGACCTTCGAAGGGTCCACCATTATTACTTTGGGCTTAATCACATGGCCTAGAAATTGAACCTCTCGTAGCCAAAATTCACAGTTAGAGAACTTTGTGTACAATTTCTCGTTTCTAAGTGTCTATAGTACTTCTTGAGATGACAGGATGCTCCTCTTCGCTCTTAGAGTAGATCAAAATATCATTAATGAATACGATCACCGATCTGTCTAGATCGGTTGGAATACCCGATCATAAGGTCCATAAAGGCAGCCAGCGTGTTGGTTAAACCAAAAGACATCACGGAGAAACTTGTAGTACCCATAACGCGTGCGAAAGTCTGTCTTAGGGATATCATGCTCCTACACCTTCAGTTGATGATACCCCAATCGAAGGTCTATCCTGGAGAAACAACTAGCACCCTGGAGCTGATCAAACAAGTCGTCAATCATTGGTAACGATACTGGTTCTTCACAGTCAACTTGTTCAGCTCATAGTAGTTGATGCACATCCTCATTCTACCATCCTTCTTCTTCACGAATAAAACCAGAGCACCCCATGGACAGATACTCGGCCGAATAAAGCCCTTATTCAAAACATCTTACAGTTGTGTCATCAACTCTTTGAGTTCAGATGGTGCCAACCGGTATGGTGTCTTGGCGACGGGTTGCACTCCTGGTATCAAGTCAATCTGAAACTCGATTTCTCTATCAGGTGGGACCCCTGGCAGGTCTTCAAGAAACACATCGGGGAAATCGCGTACTACCGGCACTTCCGACAGTTGAGGCACGGTATCACCCACATCCTTCACATAAGCAAGGTAAGCACCACACCCTCGCCTCATAAACTTCTCTACCGTGATCATAGATATCACTCGCAGAGTGATGCATTCCTGTCCCCGTGAACCGTAACCAAACCATCCATCGCGCAATCAGACGAATCATCTTCCTTCGACACACGATATTCGCTTCGTAAGTCACCAACCAATCCATTCCTAACACCAATCAAACCTCCTAGGGCCATCACATACAATCTAGCAGGAAAGCTATGACCGTCAATTCTATGAGGCAATCGTCAATCATATCAGTCACCTTGGTAGATTTTCCTATCGCTATCTCTACATGGAAAGGCACATATATCTTTCTACCCTTACCATGCATTACATGACAAAAGGCAGCAGATACAAAGCTCCTACTAGCACCCAAATCGAAGAGCACAGAAGCATACAATTGGTTTACCAAAAACATACCTGAAACTACTTTAGGGTCCACTCTGGCTTCTACCTGGGTCATCTTGAATGCCCTTGTCGTTGCGTTGGTGCTCTCACCCTTCCTTTTCTCCCCCATCATTTGGTCCCTGAGCTTCCTACTCTACCCTTTTTGCACTCCCGGCCCAAGTGGCCTACCTCTTCGCATTGGTAGCATCTCGGTACTCTACACTCCTTAGCATAATGGCCCTCACCACCACACTTGAAACATCTATTCGTCCATACTCTACATCACCCATGTGACTCTTTCCACACTTCTTACACCCCCTTTGGTCATTCCCCTTCCTCTGTACTGGGCGACGGTCGTCAACCCTCATCTTCTTCTCCCAATTCCATAGTTGTCATTCCTAAACCTCTTCCCATTACCATTCTTATTCCAACTCCTCTCGACCTTCCTCTGAACTGGCACCGGGTCCCTCTTATCATACAATCTCCCGCCAAATCTACCACTGACCTAAACGTGCTCAGTCTAGCGGCTATCATGTTCGTCCTAATATCCATGGGCAAACCTTGCATGTATCTCTTAATCTTCTTGGACACTGGAGTTACCAGATCTGCACAAATCTTGCAAGTTCATTGAACTTGGAGCACTCTTGATGAGTCATGTTCCCGGCCTCCAATGCAAGAACTCTTTCTCAATTTTGTCCAACTCTCAATGTGGACAATACTCCTCACACTAGCTCCTTCAAATCCGACCACCTCATCTTCGCTACACATCATTTTCCCTTGGCTTGGACAATGTTTTCCCACCAGCATAGTGCCGAGTCACGAAAGAATGGGAGGCAAAATTCACCTTCTGATCCTCCCGACATTCACTGATGTCCAAGACTGCTTCCATCTCTCAAACCCAATAGTGAGCAGTAGTAGCATTGCCATTACCGTTGAAGGTTGGGTTTGCATCTCTGAAACGCCCCATAGCTGCACCCTTAGCAGTCTCATTCTCCTTCTCGCTATCATCATCATGAATTACCACCTTTGGGCTAGATGGCTCTTCTTCAGCTTCCTTAGTCCTTTCTGTGGAATTTCTTGTCTTCCTCTCCTCCTTTTTCCCCGTATTCTAAGCTTTTTCCACATCCTTTACAGCCCTCAACACTTCAGTCACCACCAAAGGCAACACATTTGCATGACATTGTAGACCTCATCAACAATAGCTTCCTTCATCGTAAATTTGAGGGTAGCTAATCCTTCACCTCTTAGTGGCTATGGAGATCTGTGTTCTCATGAACCGTCTCGGGAGCCTTAGCTTTGCTCCTGGTGACACATGGCCTAGTAGTATGCCCGCCATGAGCACCACCTCGGGTTGCCTTCCCAGATTTTCTACCTGCCATAAAATCTACTTCCTATAAGATCCGAACACCAACAAGGTCATTCAAGGTAATAGCTCAGATTATGTCAAGCATAGTAAGTCCCTAATTACAATGGCCAGTTGTGATTAGCCACTTACTTTACTCTTCATTCCTCAAGCATTTCCTATCCTGAAAATCATCATCCAATCTACTAAGCACATAAATCAAATAGCACACGCAAATATACCGTTAACTTTAAGAAATTACCTGATGGCACGTAGCTACTTGGGCCGGCATCCCTCCATTTGGTCTCATTTTCAGTTTAAGTTTAGGTTTTGAAAATAATTTACCTAATTCTCTTAAACTTTGGCTCTGATACCAACTTGTAAGGCCCTGTTCCTGGGAAACCCCACAGCTGGTCATGCATAGCTTACTTAAGTGTCTGTAGCGGACATGCATTGTCCACAGAGGACAGTCTAAATGCTTAAAGTGTCCACAGTGGACATTCTAACAATGTTCAAGTGTCCACAGCGGACAGTATGTTCACCACTTACGATCCATCTTATGCATTTTCTAGTCCCATTCATCATCTGAAGCGTATTATTAACATAGATCTACCAGTTACACACTAGAACATAACAAACAACCATTCAACATCATTGAATCTTTTAAAAACATTCATCTTTCGAAAACAGTCATATTTTTATGAAAAAACATAGTTTGGTAAAAAGATATCTTTTTCAGTACACATACCAGCCCCAAAAAAGTAGAAAACAAGTAAAAGAGGGGATCTAGAACTCGTCTTAAATAGCCTTTGAGCAAAACACCATAAACCTGAGAGCAAACCTGGAGTTCTAACACCTAAACACACGAAAACAAGCAACTAAAACATAGAAACACATGAAAATCAGTACAGAAGCTTGAACCCGACTAAAACCGAGAAGAAAGCACCTTAAAATCTTAAATTTTGAAGATTTACTCTATTTTCTCACTCTAGAACTGGTGGGAGTCTTTTCTCTCTCTCTAGCCGAAGGTTGAGTGCATGGGAGTGAGGGTATGGGCGGCCATTTCTTTTTAAACCGCATTATGGGTTGGTTTGCCCCTTGTACACTTTTAACCCTCGCTTTTTGAAATAAAATCACGTTTACTCCCTTACTTTTCTTTTCTTTCTTTTTTTTTTAAATTTCGGGTGATCACTTTTTATCATCTTGTAATATAAGGTTGAGTATCAAATTAGGGTCTTCTACTGGAATCCTGACCGTACAATACTGATCAGCATCCAAGGTAGTAGAATAAAAGGACCTCTACAGATAAAATCAATAATCTACATCAACACTAATTTGATAAATCCTAAATCTCATTTTCCACTTCTTTAACATAGATTTATGTCTCACCATAGGTGGTCTTGGGTTGTGATCTATTTAAATTGAATTTAATATCCATGATAGTTTCTTGATTTTAATTTGGTTTAGATAAGATTAGATTGATTTAGACTTAATAAACTGAATGTAAAGTAAATTTTAAGTCCAAATGTAAAGTAAATTTTAAGTTCAAATGTCCAATCAGTTCAAAGTCCAAATAATTAGTTCTAAAACTAATGCAGTGAATAGTCCTCTAAAACACATTCCTGTCAAACCAATGTAGTAAAAGTAACCACTAATATGGTTAACAGTTCTTCAAACAAATACTAGGAACATGTCAGTCCTTAGCAATTATATGAATCACAATACGATGATAGTGTATTCAAAGAAATATGATGAATAGTTGATTCAGCAAATGCGATTACAGTGATTCAAGGCAAATGCGATGAATAGTAGTCCACTATAGCGAACGCGATGAACAGTGTTCAAACAAAAAGCGATGAACAATTTTTCATTCTGTTTGTCTGATTTTGATGAATTGATTTGATGTTTTCACTCGAATTTGTTGTGAAACCTTTCGATTAGGACTCTTAACTAATCTTAGGTTATTGGCTCACTATCACTCAGTAATTTGATGCTCGGGTTTATATTGATGTAAGTTCGATCATGAAACAGTATCTTCGATTCATGATGAATTTGAAGTGTAAATTGATTCAAATAAAGAGTAATTCTGTTTTAATGACAAATCGATTGTATGAACACCATGATAAGCAAATTAATCAATAGTTCGAGTGATAATCGTGAAGAAACATTGGTTTCTACTTGATTTCAAGAGCCAAGGCTCTGATACTAATTGTCTGTGTTAGATCATTGAGTGTCGAATATATTGATGGATTTCTATGATGATTGTAGCGAAAATACAATAATCAATGTCAAATAATCAGAAGTTCTCATAAACGTAGATTATATATTATAAGATGTAGTCAATATTACAATAGGGTTTTGGTTTTTACTGATGTGTGTAGGTTGCTAGAGTTATGTAAGAGTTTCAAAAAGGGTAAAAACTTATGTATTTATAGGTTAGGTTCATTGATATGTACAATGACTTAACTACCCTGACAAAAAATCTAGTAATACTAAGTCCAATGTACAAAATAAAAGTATCCGCATTTTTTTGTTATTTGTTTTTTTTTACATCCGCAGATGTCTTGCGGATGTACAAAGTCTTGGCCACATTTGTGTACTTAGGCATAAGTATTGTTTTTGTTCACCCGCATTAGTCTATGCGGTAGACAAATGCTCATCCGCATTTGTCTTTATTCACCCGCAAAGACTAATACGGCTGAACAATACTTAGCCTATTCTTCTGTCCGCATTTCTTCGAGCTTCATCCACAATAATCGGCACTTATACAATTCGAAGTAGAATAAATTCCATCACTACTTGAATTGACATGCATGATTCTTTTAAAATCCAACATCATTATCGTAGTTAATCAATGCAACATCAAGATTTGTTTTTCCTTTTTATGAAGTGCTTAGATTGGGAACTATTAGGCCATATCGCACGAGTACGTAAACCTCATAGTTAAAGTCAAAAATTAAAATGATAGGGAAAAAGGGATATTATAACCAATCAAGCTTCTTCATGATGACTTAGGTTCACACTAGAAACCACTATACGTAAAGAGAGGTTACATGCACCTCTATTAGTTTTAGTATATTCATTGAACCATAGTGTGCATTTATGATGTTAAATTTTTTTCATATACTAATACTAGGTTTAGTATATAATTTTAGTATATTCATTGAAACCATAGGTACAATAGTATTTTGTTGTTATAGTCAAATGTAGCTGTATCGCAGCTGATTGAATTAGGTTTAGAATTCTATGCTTATTTTCTTCAAGTTCATTTGTCTTTTTGTCCCATTGGTACAAATCACACATTCGTGTATAATATTTCTTTAGATTACTTATTCTAAGTTTTTAACAAGAGAAATTTATAAAATTATTCATGTGATTTGATCTTAAAAGTTTGATCCTTAGATTTTAAAGTTTAAAAATTTAGTCCACATTTGAGAGTTTTTACAAGTTTAGTCCCCACCATTAGAATACTTTATTTTTATTGATCTAGGGACTAAAGTAATTTGATTAAATCATAATGACCAATTATGTAATTTTCTCTAAAAACAAAAAAAAAGTTTAAACATTCAAATAAATTTAAAAAAGTATAAAATCAGATTCAAGAAAACAAATAAAAAATAAAAATAAATTTGAATAATCGTTAAAACATAAAATAAAAGTTAAAAAAGTACCTAAAAATAAAAATAAAACAAAAAAATAGAAAATGCTTAATTTTCTTTTATTTTTGTTGAAGTCCAATAGCAATGCGTCTAAACAGAAAAATCCAAAAACCTGTGAAAGTTTCAAACTCAAATGATAAAAACACGAAATCGAACTTTTGTTTTCAAGTTTAATATGATTTTGTATATTTATTTTGAATCTTATGAGCATTTATTTGATTTTTGTTGTAGGTTTTCTTTGTTTTCTAAATTTTTATACTTTGTTTATTTTTTAAGGTTTTAAATGATTTATTTTCAATTTTTTTACTTTAGAGAAAATTGCACAAATAGTTTCTATGGTTGGATCATATTATAGATGTAATCTTTATATTGTTAAAACTAACGAACACTAATGGTGAAGGCTAAACTTACAACCAATTTTCAAGTGTTTAGACTAAGTTATAATTTTAAATTTGTGTACCAAATTTGTATATATCAAACCATAAAGATCATTTTTTCTCAATTTCTCTAATAACAAAGTTATTCTTTTATATTCCTAATTATAACTTTTTAACTAAACTTGCAATATAATCAAACACAAGACCATGATACTTTTAACCTTTTTTTATATAAAGTTTTAAGAATTCTTAAATCTTACTGTTCAGTTCAATCCAGACGGACTAAATAGACCAACCAGAAGTAACATAAGAAAACGACTCTAAAACCAAACCAATAATCAACTCTTACCCCGAAACAAACAATCAAACAAAGCATACTTTTGAAATTACTACCTTTTGTCGTTAATCAGGAGCACTTGAAATATCAAACTTTAGTACCGCTACAACACAAATTCCTATTATAACATAAAGACTAAAAAATCACAACATTTTGTAATCATTGTTTCCAACAAGACTCCAATCTTCACCGGCCACGCATCTTGTTACACCGAACCTGCAACCCCTACGTGTACTTCCGCCATGCCAGGGGTCCTGTTTCCCGTACTTGACCGCCGAAATCACGAGCAATCCGCCATTTTTACGTCACAAGCCTACGTGTCCCCCTTCACCACCACCATATATACATATACCCTCAATCTGATCACTTGAATCAACAATGAACACAATACATAATCCTACCAATTCTGTTTAAGATGATGATCAATAACAACATGGTCACGCCATTTCTTCTTCACCATCGTTCAGCAACTGCCGCCGGACCGCCGGTTGTTCAGGGAAGTTAGATGTCAACCTTGAGCCGGAGGAGCCGAGCTCCGGCGGTTGAAGTTTTGTCGACCGGAGATGAATGTGTCTTGAAAAGACGGAGGTTTGAGAACGTCGATCACGAGTGAATCAGAGTTTGCCCAGTATTCGTGTGTGATTGGGCGGAGGAGGGAGATGGAGGATGCAGTGAGTGTGGAGTTAGGGTTTCTGAACGATAACGATGAGGATACTGAGTCGAGGAAGTTTGATTTTTTTGGGTGTATGATGGGCATGGTGGATCGCGTGTGGCGTACGCGTGTCGCGAGCGGTTGCATAAGCTGTTGGCTGCGGAGATGGGGGTGGGGAAGGGGTGTATGAATTGGGA
>CM046432.1:14370995-14508824 GCA_025506505.1 Flaveria sonorensis
CATATACGAGCATAAACACACCACGTAAAGTCACGTATAATAAGTAATATGGAACATGAAAACAGGCCACAAACATACAAAACACCAAACAACATACCCACCAAAACATTCCAGGGCTAGTCCTTAAAATTTCTATTTCAAGTTTTAGAAAATTTTCTAAGGCATTAGGCACATGAGCACTATGTGGACGCATGAGTACATGTAGGCGCACGGCACTTGGGCGCATGAGAAAGACTTAGGCGCATGAGGAAACTTAGGCGCATGAACACTACTTGGGCGCATGAACTTCACTTAGGGGCATGAGCACTTAGGCTATGAGCAGTGGGGCATGAGGTACTGTTTGGGCTCATGAACCTCACTTAGGCGCATGAGCACCTAGGCGTATGAGCAGTGGGCGCATGAGGTACTGTTTGGGTGCAGGGGCAACACTTAGGCTTATGGGAAAAATTTCTAGGTGCATGAGAACTATGTTAGGTGCACGGCACTATATTAGGCGTATAAACCAGGTACTTAGGCGCATGGAGAAAATTTCCAGGGCATGGGCACTATGTTGGGTGCATGGGAAGTTATAAATTCAAACTTACACTATTTTCAGACCCAATCTCCATTTTAACATGTTCTTAACCCAAATCTAACATACCAAGCACCTAAACACAGCATATAAAACATGAACACACAAAAAATCATACACAAACATACATTCACCCGTTATAAACAGGGTATAAACATACGGTTTCATACACATAGCTTGTAAAACAATTTTACATGCATTCAGGCTCGAAAACAGTTTAAAAACAGAAAACCAGGGATCTAGAATTCACCTATTACAGCCTTCAAGCAAAACTCCACCAAAACTCAAGGGCACAAAGAGTTCAAACACCTAAACACACCAAAACACAAAAACCGAACACAAAAGAACACATAAGAATCGGTCCCGAAGCTGAAAACTCAGCTGAAACCGAACAAAACACACAAAAAGTCACCTTCAAGCCGAACCTTCTTCTTTTTCTCTCTAGAACCGATGGAAATTCTGCGTTCTTCTTTCTAGCAGTCGAAACAGGTTGGTGAAGCAGAGTAGGGGCGGCCATGCCCAACTTTAAACATAAAATAATAATGGTTTCCCTTTTGTACACTTTATCCCCTCCACTTATGCAACTTCTTCTTTTTGTCTTTATTCTTTTTCTTAATAAATTTTTCAGTGTTACAAGTCCACCCCCTTATAGAGGTTTCGTCCCCAAAATCTGTCACCTTAGGTGCACAATAGAGTAATTCAATAAGCAATGGTAATCAGACTCAACCTATCATGCAAATAGGTTCATAAGTATGTGATCGTGCAAGTTTATGAAACCCTAAGTATCCAAACAATCCCATTATTCAGGTGCATTAAGAAAGGTTTGACCATTGACTAGCTTGGACTAAGTTTGACTTTGATTGACTGAGGTTGACTCAATGACTCGTTGGTGACGTTAAGTATATATTGTTCCACATATTATGGTTCCGCCTAATCACCAGTATATCTAATTAACATACAATCACTCAAACGATCATAAAGTTTGCATCTTTATCATTAATTTTGTTGTTTGGATGAACTTAGAGTTTTTTGACCATAAGGTCGAACAATACATAAACCCTAAAAGAATTCTTACTTGCTTGCCTCAATTTTGTTAAGTAGTGATTCCTCGATGCTAGAAACATCCACGAATCATACCCGAATTGAACCAAATACGAATGGAGGTCGAAACCATATTAAACGACCTGGAATTGAATTACTCAAGTGGCGCCGCGTCCGTCTCACTAAGGTCTACCATCAGCACTACTTGCAGCCACCGGACGCTGCCGGATCTATCGCAAGGAAGCCGAGCAGTCGCCGGAAACTTCCCCGGAGCACTCTTCTATCGAGAAAAATAAAAACTGATATGTAGGCTTTGAAATCAAAATCCCAACGGTGAAAACCTTCGTATATGTGTCTAGAACCTCATGTAAACGTTTGCATCGATCCAACGGTTAGATCTTCGGGGATCGTCCGATCTCTGCTACAAGTTTCTTCAAAAAAGGGAATTGAGGTTGGGGTGAACTATTTTGGGTGAATGTGGGTTAGGGTTGGCTAATTCTTATTAGGTAGTGTAATTAGTAAGTTGGGTGGGCTTTAGTGGGATTCGGGGTGTGCTTTTGCTATTTTACAGATGTTTTGTGCTAAAAATCCGACTAAAGAAGCGAAAACTCTTAAATTATATAAAAACACTCACGTATTTTATATATCAATTTATATATATCTACCTAGTACATAACTATATAATTACCATGTATCGTATAATCGCGTAAAATAGCTCACCAAAACAGGTAGCATATAAATTCACAAAATTTATATTTATTATTTGCTCAAAATATTTATTATTAATTTTGATCACCAAAACTCGAGTACAGACTCACGTGTGTGAAATCACGTGACATGCATCCATAACTTAACGGATAACGAGATGTTACTAACGAAGTTAACGTAATTACCTGAAAATGTCCTGTGTCACACAAACCCTATCCTTTCGTAGCCTTGATAATGCAATTTTAGAACTCAGATGTATCTCCTACATCAAACCCGAAACACGTAATCAACACGTCGTAGTCAATGCAGAAAGTTATCGTCTTAGAAGAATTATTTTCTTTGCTTAAAGCTAGAAAACGAAGAGAGGAATGCACGTATCCAATAAAATATTGATTAAACATTCTAGGATATGGGCTATGTGTTGAAAAATAATAGAGCTAAATGGAATTATCTTCTATATCAGATCATGACCTGCTTATTTCTAGGACTTGTGTGTTTGCCCATGCTACATGAAAAGTAAAATATCTAAGGAGTGGTCTTGCTAAACTTCATAACTTCAACTTCTCTAGGAATCTGTTGAAGGATACTCAAATCAACACTCATAACCTCTTACAACAAAATTTAATGTATAATGGCTTGCGATTGGTCTAATCGAGCAAGAGTCTAGGGAAATCCCCCTCAAGTAGGGATGTTGTACATTCCCAATGAGCAGCAACATTTTTTTTCATTTGAGTCTGAACACTAGTGTCGATAGCTTCTCCACTAGTCTTTTTGTTGAGATGGTAAGGATGCTAGACAAATTTGAATGAGGTTGGGTCAACTACCACCATGACTATATTATTCTCAAAAATCTCAACCCAGTTTTACCCAAGGTAACACAAACATCTCCAATGGACCATCAAGTCTAAATTATCCTAACTTATCTAAATGAATATGACATATGCCCTCTACTGCAGAAGACTTTAATTGGACCATCCAATGGCCAAGTAGGATACCTGCAACTTGAAAAAGGGATCCGCATCTGGGAAAATTTACACAACTTTCACTGACCTCTTTAGGCCAAGAACAAGAACTTACTCTAACAACAAATGTCTATTAAACCATACCCTTGATCTCAATAATCAGAAGGAAACTAGATTAACAAGAATATCCATAATACAAATATATAAAAATTATATATGTTGTGTACGCGCTCGCATGTCCAACAAATTTGAAACTAGCAAGTGGATATTAGTTCATCTGAATGAATATCAAGTATTGTGAGAGCAACTTCTTGTCTATTCTGTCCATACATATAAAATCTAACAATTTTGAAACCAGTAGTTAGATGTTAGTCTCTTTATGGGAAAGAATCCTAAAAAAGAAGAGTTTTAAAATTATCAAGTATTGTGATATCATCTTTTGAACTTATTGTTTTAGATATATTACACTCTCATATCTTTTTCTCTTGATAGTTAGGGGTAATAGCGAGAAATATCTATAAATCCTTAAATGAGATGAAACAAAACCGAAAGTATTGAAAAAAAAGAGCTTAGAAGACAAAGTCTTATATATAGGATTAAGTTTAGAAAACTATGATGTTATACTTTAGAGACATCTCCAACCCAGTTTAGAAGGTTCTTATTGACAAACTAACTGATCAAGGGTAAGTATTAGTATTTTCAATGACTTAGACTTCTTTGGCTAAAGAACGAGGAACTACGGCACCTTTCCAAATATGGTGTGGTTTCAATGAAGTATTACATATAGAAGAATGATTTGATATAAGTATCTTGAACTTGAATGATTATGATAAACCATAATTAGAAAGAAATCTGTCAAAACCTTTTTTGGACAAGAACAACTTTCATCACCACTTTTCTTGAAGCTACCGCATGTATGTATATACAAGAACTTTTCATCAAGTTCTCTAATGATTCTACAAATGAACAGCTTGAATGGTGAATGATACATAAGATGATAACATTTTTCTAGTACAAATTGAGTAGTAGGTATGACCGTTGAACACTACTTTTTTTGTTCTTATTTCGGGTACCAATTGATCATTAGTTTTAATTTTGTTTATAATATGTTTTGTTATTAGGATGATATATAGTGTTTATCATGTTATAACAGTTTTATTTGTTTTTTAGATGATTCTAGATGATGAAGATGTTAGTATGAATGATCATTTTTTGAATTACTTTGTTTTGACAATAATGATGAGGATGAGTTAATCTTAATTCTGTTGATGATTAGAGCGCTAGTGAACAAGTTTATGATAAGGATATTGATGATGTAGATATAGTGGATAAAGGTATTATGTATCCTTGTTATGATCCCAATATGGAGTGGAAATTAATGAAGCCTATTGTAGCAATGAAATTTAAGAGTCTTGCACAACTAAAGAATGTTGATTGACTATGGTGTTACAAATGGTTATGAATTAGTGTTCATGGTAAACTACCATAATTGGATGTTAGTAAGATGCGAACAGTAGAAACTGTAAGATGGAAAGGGATAAAAAGAATGTGTGTAAGTGTCCGTTTAGGCTTTAGGCCTTGAGAGTCATGGGTGAGAATTAATGAAGCCCATTGTAGCAATGAAATTTAAGTGTCTTGCACAACTAAAAGAAATGTTGATTAACTATGGTGTTACAAATGGTTATGAATTAGTGTTCATGGTAAACGACCACAATAGGTTGTTAGTAAGATGCGGGATAGTAGAAACTGTAAAGATGATAAGGAAGAAAGAATGTGTGGAAGTGCCCGTTTAGGCTTTAGCCTCGAGAGTCACGGGTGAGAGTTCTTTTCAAATAAAAACACCTAATGATGAACATAAATGCTCAAGATAGTTAGGCTCTCCTATTACATATTCTTGGATTGCAAAAATATACTTTAAGCAAATAATCCAAAAGCCAGAAATTAGTTTAAGGGAAAAGCAATAAGATATTATGAGATTGCTAGATTATCGAGCTGAGATATATTTTACTAATTAATATATTGTTTTAAAGTGTTTAGAGATGGATCGATAAATGGTTGTAGAAAAGTTAATTGCTTAAATGGATGTTTTATGAAAACTAGTGGTCAATTACTCTCGGCTATTCGAAGAGACGCCAAAATCATATTTTCTCTTTAGCATGGCTTGTTGCATCTGTTGTGAATAAGGAAAAATTAGACATGGTTTCTCAATCTATTTAAAAATGACATTGATATGAAGGTGGAGTTGGATTCACTTTGAATTCCAATCAACATAAAGTATTTTGTACTTATTATGTACCTATTTACTCGTTATTTTAACATATATGTATGTGTTTGTTATTTATTATGGAATTATAGAGGTTGTGAGGATGTATTTCCACATGCTGATTACAAGTAATGTACAAGACACATTTATGCAAACTTTAAAAAGAAATTTCATGTGCTACATAAAATTTATTTTAGGTTGCTACAAATTCTACAACTAAACAATGGTTTGAAGAGAATATGGATGAGTTGAAATCCATTAGCAAAGATACGTATGATCATCTTATAAGAAAAATCCAATTACTTGGTCAAGAGCATTTTTTGAAATTGGTAGTGTGTGATGCAGTCGAGAATGAAATGAGTGAAAGCTTTAATTCACATATTCGAGTCGGAAGCCTATTATCAGTATGTTGAAGAAATTAGAAATTTATGATGCATAGAATATTCTTAATAGATAAAAAATCAAGAAGCTTTGAACAAGAAGTATGTCTTAGAATCAAAAGAAAACTAGAAGACATTAAAAAGAAACAAAGGCTATGGTTATATTTTAATTTATGCTATTTTGTTATGAATTTTGTTGGCTTTTAAGTAAGAAGTGAAAAGAATGCATTTGTAGTGAAGAACATGAGAAAACTTGCACTTGTGGATCATCACAATTTTTAGACATACTTTGTGTCATTTGATAGCAGCTTTAGGGTTCATCAATATAGACCTTGAAACATATGTTAGTAACTGGTTGAATAAAGACATGTTTAAAGAAGCATATAAACATCGTATCAACCCTGAAAGGTAAGAACGCATTGGCCTAAAATAGATGATATCAAACCCTAACCACCAAAAGAAAGGCGAATGCCTAAGACTAACAGTAAAAAGAAAATAAGATCTTGAGAAAGAGAAGAAGAAAATAAAGGTTAAAGTTGGAAGAAAAGTGACATGTCAAAACTGTCAAGAAGTGAACATAATATGAGCTCTTGCAAGAATGACAAAAAAATACCCACAATCAAAGGAAGCAAGACCTAAAAGTAGAAATAAAAAAGTTGATTCAAGAAGTGTAGTTTGACCCGTTTGGGTGTATTTGGTTAATTTTGATCATTTTAGACATATTTGGTGTACTTTGACACATTTTGGCATATTTTGGTCTAATTTTGACGGTTTGGGCATATTTTGGTGTATGTTGACCCGTTGAGCTTATTTAAGTAGTTTTTTGACCCATTTAGGAGTATTGTGGTGTAATTTTGACTTGTTTGGGCACATTTTGTATTATTTTGACCTGTTTGGATAGGTTTAAGTATATGTTGTTGTTTTTGGGTATGTTGACCCGTTGGACATATTTAGATGTATATTGGTTATTTAGGATGTTAACTTGTTTGGCATATTTAGATGTATGTTGGTGTATTTGGATATGTTGATCCGCTTGAGCATCTTTAGGTGTGTTGGTGTATTTGGGTATGTTGACCAGTTTGGACACATTTAGGTGTATTTTGACCCGTTTAATGTATTTGGGTGTTTGATTTGTTATGTATTTTGACCCGTTTGAACATTCGTCATGTAATGGAGCTACGACTAAAGTTGAAAATTTACTTATAATTAGCATCATATTTTTTGTAGGTTTTTTTAAATTACACAATATTTTTAACAAAACTTTGTATTTGTTAACTTTTATTTGCAATTTCAAAAAACTTTATGCATTTTTTGAACATCTTTTGCAATTATTTTTAAAGAATCATTTTTTATTTATAATTATTGTTAATTTTTTAAAGTATTTTAAGTCTTTTACCTGCTATTGAGGTAAAACACATATGAGGTAAAACACATATGATTGAAACATCAAACTAAATTTTAATAACATGATTAGAACAAAAAAGTTTATAAGTGATCTAATAAGATAATTTTAAAATTGAATACTACTTTATAAAAATACCCTACTAAAGTTCATATTTACACCTTACACCTACTCTATTAAAAAAACGCTTCGTAAGTTTCAGAATACAAGAATAATTTTTATACGTACAATATTATGGAACAATTAGCTAAGCTTAATTAAGACTATGTATGAACAATATCAAGAGTAATCAAATATTTTTGCTACTTATTTTTCTAAAACTTGCCTTCGTTAAACGATACAAGAAGCGCAAACTTTGTTGCATTCGGTTTTGAGATTGCATAACTAAAAATAGTATGTTATTTGCATTGAAATTGCGTGTATGTTGAATTATCAATACTTTCTCCGAGTGATCAAAAGACCTTACGTCTTGTATTCTATAGTTTATTGAAAATTAGATTTTCTTTTCTGATATAGGTTATTGAATATAGAATTTTATTGACTATTTATGTGTTGTTACTTTGACACGAAGAAATCTTTTTAAATTACAACAAATTAAAATCTTATTTACTTTCGAATTTCGATTGTTTCTGTGAGAAAGTCGTGATCTTATTGCCAAACATCATATTTAAAGATAATTAACTTTAGAATTAATGAATCTACTATTTATTTTCGTACTCTAATAAAATGATAAATAAGGGTGACACATGTTACCATCACATTTCTTCTCATTAAAATTTTTCCGGTTATCTCTAATATAATTACTACATTAGTTACTAATAATTTTATTTAATTTTTTAGATTAAAAATAATTTTAATAAATCAAACAAGAAATCTTTTTATTAATGTTATTTGAAAGAAATAAATTTTATAAAAAAGATTTTTTCTCTGTAACATTAAACTTTTTAAAGAGTGAATATTTTAAAATTGATTTTTTTAAAATGTAAAAATTTTATAAACAAAAAGTAATTAAAATTGAGAGTTATAGTAAGGAAAATTTTTGAAAAATATATTTTTTTAAAATGGTTTGTTTTAAAGAAAATGTTTAATTTATTTTTTGAAAAAACAAAAAAAAGTTTAAAAAGTTAATATAATTATTTATCACTTATAATCCTTACTCATAAGTAATTTTAAATGTACCTTATCTTACAATATCATTTTTTAATTAATATATATTTATTTTATTTAATATTTATTTATTTAATCGTTAATAAACGTGTTTACTAAAGCTAGTAATTTATATACACGAACAATATAGATATATCACCTTTCATGTGGCTTGTAATTTCAAAAATATAGATTTTTAACTGAGACTAATAACTAAAATAACATGGTATTATATATTACAAAAAAATATCATCAGATTATATTTGATCGAAGAGAATAAAATATTATGTTTTAAAATGTATATTTTTAAAAATAATATCATACCAAAAAACTATACGCATTTAACAAAATGAAGGTATTTGAAAAATCAATAATTCTCAACTACGTCCAATTTTAGCATGTCTGCTTAAAGAATTGTTTCTTTTTTCATGCATCTTAATTGGATACTTGGATATGAACCGTTGATTCTTTATATCAATGGCACACTACTTCCTAAGCTTTGTATGCTTTTAAGCCTTTATATATACTCACACACGGACGCATAACCTACATAAGCATACACACATATAAGTATACGTAACACCTTGAGCATTTAGTTATTAGTCTTAGCTCATTTAGTTACTAGTCTCAGCTAAAAATATAATGAAATGAGTAATTCACGTTAAAAAAAATATGGGTAAGAATTGTTAATTGAATAAAGTTGCATGAGAACGTAAGGGGCCAAAGTTGTATTATCCATGTTCATCCAAACTAAGGTTATATATCTATGATCGGCTCCACATTTTTTTCCTATTGGCGTCAAAAAAAGAAAAAAAGAAAGAGAAGGAGAGGTTGATCTGTTTGAACATCTAATCCAGGTAAAGCCTTCCATGATTTTGATTTCTCGATTATGATTAACACCCATTGATGTTGATTTGATCGATTATGTGTTATACATGGATTGTTTGAATGGATTAGGTTCTTAAGAAGCCATCCACTACGTTGTTCGTGCTTTGGATAAAGTTCTACCGGTTGAGACTATTCGTGGCTTGAGGTGCCATTTGAGGTCACAGTTTGAACCAATGTGACTAGATATAATCCCGAGGACCCACTGTATTCAGCTAGAGTTTTACCGAGGAAGTTCATTAGGGTTTAAGAAAAGCAACATTCTAAGTGATCTAAGTCGGTTTCTAGACGCCCTTTTTTATCCTTTTTAGGTTGAGAAGCATGCATACGAATATATTTTTATAATTTTGATAGAATTTAGCAAAGTATATGCATTTATTCATGGTTTGCATGTTCGTTTATGTGCCCATTTGCAAAGTATATGATATGTGAATTTAAAGATGTCTTGCCTATGTGTAAGTAAACAGAAGGAATAAAAGATAATGTGTTGCCTCTATGCAAGCATTCATATGGTTGCGTCTATCCTAAGTGCAAGCATATGAGCGGTATTAATTAAATGTATTTCGTGCTTGTATTTATTAATATCAAAGCAAACTATGCATAATATGTTATGATAGAATGGTTTATGACATCATAATATTATCAAGAATAGTTTTCAAATTGTTAAAATATTGATATGCTTTATACAAAAGACAAGAACTCACATTATAACTAACCTTTAACATTCTTGTCAGGTTAAGCAGACATTTAGTAATGATGTGATAATTCTATTTGGTATGAATGGAATGCTACCTTGCATCCTTAATTGAAGCAACTTATATTTTAGACAATATCATATGTTAAATATTCTGTGAGTAAACTTCACTAAATGACGTGATGGGAGACTTTCTGTGCAAGTAGACCGATTTGACTCCAACCCTCTAGGTAATGCAAGGTGCATCGACTTTGTCTCCTTCAATATTTTTCATTGTCTCGTACCTTTTTTCGAGACGTAATTCTCCATCAGATTTTTGTCTTCGGTATCATTTCTTGCAAAATCATCATTCAATACAAATAAACACGAAAACTATCTTGATTTGCATGAAATTCCTCAAAACCCATTTAAATGTGGATACTTACAGCAACAGAAACCTATGTGTTTTACAACACATTTGACTCTCTCTAGTTTATGTTAGGATTCAATCTCCACTGACTTTGTCTCACATGCTTATACTTATCCTCCATTACTATCTTACATATATAGAAGGAAGGGTTAACACCCTTGTTATGAATTATCTTCCATGTAATCACCTGCTTGTGTGCCTATAACAAATCTACTGGTCTCTTCTTATCTTCCTCTGTCAACTTAGTAGAAATGATGACAGGTAACTGAGATCCCTTATCCAGAAATACACACTCCAGTGAGACGACAATTCCTTAAGCTCTAAGGATGGGGTGTCTCAACCTAGGGCTTCTCCGTTGGTTCCTCTCTCATGATCACCTCACACATGCTAGGCTTTTGGGAAGGCTGACAATTCAGATCTATCATCGAATTGTGCTTCATAGTGGAAACAGTCAACTCAATTTCATGGTTCCCCTAACTAAGATCTGCAACTTTGTTTGATCTTTCTTAAGAAACTCCCCGAAATACTAGTCAACTATGTTTGTGCCTAATAGTGTATATGACATGCAAGGTGACGTCTGAGTTGTTATGTGTTCTTCCTGGATTTACTATCATTGAATGTGACCATCTCATCAGCGACTCTCAAGGTCAACTTACCCTCAAGGAAACTTACCTGACAGTAGCAAAGAATTGTCGTCCTAAAATCAATGAGACCTTCTCGTCCTCATCCATATTTAAGATCACGAAATCAATAGGAAAGATGAACTTATCTACCTTAATGAGCACATTCTCCATAATCCCTCTCGGATGCTTCATTGATCTATCCACCAAATGAATACTCATGCAGCTTTTAATAATGGACCTCTATCAATTTCTTACCAATTTTATCAAATTGGTATTTTAATTATAATTAACGCATGTGTTTTAAAGGTACTTAAACAAGTATCTAAATATGAGAAATAATGAAAATAAGGATGTAGATAAGCTAAAGCCTAACTATTGGATAAGGAAAAGAAAATATCTAAACGAGGATCCGTATTAGTGATTCTAATGCTCTCGGGTGATGGATGACTGATCGGTGACCAAATCTAAAGATATGCTGACTTGAAAAATATCAAGATATGCTAGATTTCCTCTTGGTCTTATTACATTACCTAATGCATCCAAAAAGGATGAGCTCACTAGAATGTAGGTTAGTTCTCCTCTCAGCCTCACTAACCGAGTAGAATATTCACGTATCCACAAAATTAATTATCTTTAGACCTTACAATTCAAAATACATTCAGGATAGTAAGGGATGCAAGGAACGACTTAATGTTACTAATGTTGTTTAGATTAGAAATAATTAATAGATTATCGGGGTTAGTTGGCTCTCATGCAACTAATACTAGAATCCTAATGTAACACCCATGAACTCGAAAACAATTAAAAAGATTGGATGCATTTGGTTTTGATAGGTTTATATGAAAGGAGGGGCAAATGTTTAATTGTGGTAAAGAGAGAGTTGAACTAGAAGTGTACTATATATTGTTAAGCAAACACAAGAGGAGGTATTCTGCTGCACAAGATTTACTCGATTTGTTGAGAGAGTGTGAAGGGAGTAGAGAGAGAAAGTGCAAAATCTTAATCAAGGTAGGATTTTTGTTATGTTTTTTAATAGGTTTAAGATAGTTCTTGATGTAAAGAATCAAAAGATGACGGTCCAATGACAAAATTAGGATATTTATGCGTATTTACCTAGATCCCGGTAGCAAGTTTCATGGTTTTAGGGTTCTCCATAGTTCATCTAAAAGGGTGAGTTCTTGACCATGTTTTCTCACTTTTTTATGTAATCTAGGGTTGATATGCATACCAAATGATTTGTTACCTTATGGATTATAGGTTTTGGAATTTTAAAGTTTACATTTTGATAGTAAAGCATGGATTTTATGCTTATATACACGAACTGAACCTAGGGTTTTGGCTTATGATATCTAATGGTGTACTCATTCGGGTTGTCGGCCAGGTACATGGTAGGTAGTACTCAGTTTATTACTTGGTAGCATAGTTCCACATGATAGGGGTTATCGCATAAGGGGGACTATTTTCTTGATTGTAGTTCTTACTTACTATAGTAACTCGCCCAACTATAGTTCTCGCTAGTCAGAGTTCTAGCATCAATGAGTACTAGCATGTATAGGTTTCGCATGTTAAGGTATTTAGCCTATATACTGTCATCTATATGCCTAGTTCACCTATTATACTTAGGAAGGATTTTATAATGGTTCATGCTTTCCTGTAAACTATACTTGGTTTATGCATAGATGTGTCGCACGTAATGGTATAAAAAAGTATTACATAATAAAGTGAAAGATAATAAGAATGAAAAGTTGAACTATGGAAATTTAATAGGCCTAAGTATGAACAAAACTCCTTGCAAGCATTATTGTAACCCGATTGTAGATCATGTCATACTCTTTAAGCAAAATTAACTGACGAATGCAAAATCGATATAGATAGGCTTTCAAGAGCAATGGATTTATTATCATATGATGTATGAATATGGTCTTGCACTTATGCAGATCGAATTGTAATGGGATCTATCATTTACTATTTATCTAGGCTTCATGCTTTGATGAGAGTGGCGTAGATTAAAGGAAAGGAAAGACTGGGTGAAAGAAAAGATAATGAGCACAAAGATGAATGAAATGAAAAGAATGATGTGTGCACGTATGAATTTGATCTCATGAATGTAAAAGGCTAAAATTATATTTTACTTTATATATTTATAAAAAACTAGGACTCACTTAGGAATGCTGACTATGTGTGCATATTAATTGGCAAGTAAGCATATGGCTGGGCTGGTGCAGTGCATGCATGATGAAGAAGCTACTAGGATTTTAGCAGTTTGGCATACCTAAGTTTTAATTAATAGACTAATGTTATAATATCTATGTTGTTTAAAGACATGATTTGATACTTTTTTATAAAATACATATATATGGTTTAAATGAATTTTTACGCTGCTAAGTTCTATGACTATGAGTGTTTTATGCAACGATGGGCCAACTGTGAGGTTTCTAAGAACAGGGGCTTACAAGTTGGTATCAGAATCAATGTTTAAGAAAATTAGACAAACTATTTTCAAAACAAAAACTTAAACTGAGGATGGGACCATAAAGGAAAGGATGCTAGCCTGAGTATCTAACATGCGATAATAATATGAATCATGATGGAGAATGATTAGGATATGAAAATTAAGTTAAGCAGTTAATCACAACTTGTCATTGTAATTAGAAACTTATCATACTTATCATAATGAGTTATTAGCTTGACTGACCATGTTAGTGTGTTGAATCTTATAGGAATTAAGAAATGGAAAGGTGATAGTCTACAAAAGCATCTAGTGGAGGTGGTCGTCTACTAGACTGTGCACCACCAGAAGTAGAGCCTTAGCTACTAAAATAACTCATAAGGAGTCTAAGCTTCATAATTATCATAATGGAGATGAGGATGCCCAGCTGAAGTTTACTGTAAAGAAGGCTATAGCAGATGAGGTTAATCAAATCATGAAGAAAGGGGAAAAGAAGGAAAAGACGGGCACTACGAAAAAGAGGAAAGGACAAAAGTAGTTAGGAGAAAGAGTTAAGGAAAGAGGAACAGTCTAAGCTTAAAATGGTTGTTTTAGTGACGAAGGGGATGATTTTGAGAAAGATATTTCTAAGGGGTGAAACTATAAGGCATTTTAGAGATGCAAACCCCTAATTTTTAATAGTAATGGGAATACACTAGAGCTCACTAACGGGTCAAAGATATGGAAGGTTTTCTAAAATCAGTGAATGATGAGATTATGTAGGAGTAATAACAGCCTAAAGTAGGAAATATGACTCATCATCATTACAAGACAAAGTTCAATGAGATGACAAGACTTGTGCTATAGTTAGTCATTTTGAAGTCAAGGAAGTTTAAGGTATGTTCGAGGATTGGTGGTGGATATTCATAGACACATGATTTCCACCCGACCTGGTACATTAAGGTTGGTGGTGGATCTAGCGGGTAACCTCTATGATGAACCAAGGAAATGTAAATGGCTAGGCCAAAGAAGAAGTAGAACATTAAGAGGAATTGGAATGGGAACCATTCAAGAATGATGGCTCAGCATTTGGTGGGAAGAAGGCAAGGGCAGAAAAGCTCATAACGATGACTGCAGACTGGGAATAAATTTATGTTATTAGAAGTGGAAAATAGGGGCACGTGATGAGGGATTGTCCGGGGATAACTAAGTGCTTCAACTATAAGGGAACAGATCATCTAAGCAGGGATTGTAGGAAGCTAGGGACAGAAAACAATAGAGGGCAAATGGGAAATAAGAAAGGAGGATAGAAGCCGAATGGTAATGCAAGGGATTTCATAATTGCTAGAGAGAAGGGTAGATGGTATCCTAGGGTTATTTCAAGTATGTTATTATTTAACCATGTTTATGCATCCATACTACTCGACTTCAGTGCTAGTATGAGTTTTAATTTCGCAACATTTTGTTATAATCTGCCTAACAAAATTAGAACAATTAAGTTATCTTTTGATGTAGAAACTACCATTGGTGAATCTACTAGAATATCTAAAGCTAAGGATGATTGTAGTATAGAACTGGAAGTCTATAGGTTCTCTTCTAAACTATTTGTTATGATCTTAGGAGGATTTGATGTAGTCCTAAGGATAGATTAGTTAGCTACTTCTGAGGCTAATATGGAGTGTCCATGAGATTTTCCACCCTTGCTCAAAGACAATTTAGTTATGGTTTATGGGGATAACATATGTAAGGTTCAAATGGAGATTTTAATGTTTTCTATTAAAAAGTTTTTAAAGGAAAGGGTGTAGAGCTTATTTAGCTTACATGAGGGATGCTGATATGATTGTGCCTTAGTTGTTAGGTGTACTGATTATGCATGACTTCTTTATTGTTTTCCATGATGATCAGATGGTGGTGTCTCCTTATTGTGAGAACAAATTTTAGATTGATTTATTACTAGGAGCTTAGCCAAGGCTCTGTATCTTTTATCTCCATCCATTTTAGAGGAATTGATGACCTACATGCAATATATGTTAGATAAGGATTTTATTCGACCAAGTATTTCCTCATGGGGTGCTTTGGTTTTATTATAAAGAAGAAGGATGGCAACATAGGAAAATCTATTGACTACCGCAAGTTGATCAAGCTGACGAGGAAGAATTGGTACCTTTTGCCAAGAACTAATGATTTGTTGAATCAGCTTTAGGAAGCAAGTTAGTTCTCAAGGATAGACCTTCAAGCTGGTTATCATTAACTAAAGGTGAAAGAATTGGATTATCTTAACACGGCTTTTTATATGCATTTTGGGAACTACGAATTTCACGTGATGTCCTTCAGTTTAACTAGTGCACTAGCTACTTTTATAGATTTGATAAATCGTGTATGCAAATAAATGTGTGATCATGTTTATTGAATATATTCAGATTTACTCAAGAAGCATAGAGGAGCATGTTTGTCATATCAAAGAAGTATAAGGAACACTCGGGAACAAGAGGTTGTATGAAAAGTTTTCTAAGTGTGCATTATGGCTACATGCGGTTCACTTCCTAACTCATGTAATCAACCCAAACGGAATCAAGGTATACCATGCTAAGGTTGAAGCAGTAACGCAATGGTATTCTCTGAAAATGTCGTCTAACAACCGTAATTTCTTGGGTTTGGCTGGCTACTATAGAAGGTTTATTCAAGACTTCTCCAAGATATCTTCTCCTTTTACCAAGTAGACCGTAGGAATGGAAGTTTAAATGGGGTATGGATTAGGAAAATGCATTTCAAGAGTTGAAAATAAGATTAACTCAATCCCCTATCTTAAAGCTGCCTGTGGGGTATGAATATGTACATGTTTATAATAATGCTTCATATTTAGAACTTGGACGTGTTTTAATGCAACAAGAGAAAGTTATAGCTTATGTCTCTAGGTAACTAAAGACTCATTGGTCAATTACCATACGCATGATTTAGAATTAGCGATAGTGGTTTTCACACTAATGATATGGAGACATTTTATGTATAGAAAAAATGCGTAATCTTCACATATCCAAAGAGTTTTGATGTATTTATTTGAATAGAAAGACCTTAATATAAAGAAGAAAAGGTGGCTAGAGTTAATTAAAAACCAAAACTACAAGATTTGCTATCATCTAGGCAAGGGTATTGTGGTCGCTGATGCCCTCAGTTGTAAGGAAAGACTTGAACCAATTTGAATGAAAGCATATAAATTAGTCTGTGATGCCTGGTGTCATGTAACAAATTAGAGGGTTTCATGTTGAAGTCTTAAAAGAGAATTGGGTCGATTCAAAAAGAATGATGGAAAGATAGCGGATCTGGGAGAAAATACCCTCTATGTTAAAACCAGATTCGGACAAATGTGAATTTTACGTTATGGGGTTCTGAGATGGAAAATATTGGATGAAGCTCATAAGGCACGGTATTCCTTCTATACGTAGGTTCCATAAAGATGTATCATAATTTGGAGAAGGATTATTGGTGGTCAAGGATGAAGCGTGATGTAATAGAGTATGTGAGTAAGTATTTGACTTGAATGAAAGTAAGGGCTAAATATCAGAGATCATACGTGAGATCCAGCCTTTTGACATTCCTAAGTGAAATTGGGAGCACTCATGATGGATTTCATTATAATGTCCCTTCGCATAGCAAAAGGACTTGACGTGATCGGGGTGATTGTAGATCGTTGACCAAGAGTGCTCATTTTGTGCCAACCTAGGATGTACTCATTAGAAAGATTTGCGGAACTGCTTATTAAGGAGATTGTAACATGACATGGCGTTTAGGTGTATAGTGTTTTGAATAAAGACAGTCAGTTTACATCTAAGCTCTAAAACAGATTTATTGATGCGTTAGGGATAAGGCTACATATTAGCAGGACATATCCTCCTCACATGGATGGTTAATCAGAAAGAACTATCAAAACGTTAGAAGACTTGCTTAGGGAATATGTCATTAATTTTGGTGGAAATTGGGATGAACATCTGGTGTTAGCGGCATTTTTGTACAATAACAACTATCTTGTCAGCTTCAGCATGCCACCTTATGAAATGCTATTTGGTAGAAGGTGTAGGACACCAATGTGTAAGGGCAATATGGGACAGAAGGTATTAGTAAGTATCGAAGTGATTGAAGCAACGATAAAAAAATTGGAAAAGATAAAGGTGTTTATGCAGGAAACTAAAGATATGCAAAGGTCTTATGCTGATAAAAGACAAAACTGATAGTGTCCCGTGTAAAGGAGTAATTCAATTTCCTAATCGAGGAAAATTGAGCCCTAGTTATATCTGGTCATTCTGAATTATTGCAAGGGTTAAAGAAGTAGCTTATAAATTAAAGATACTAGATGATTTTAGTGGGATTCATTTCACATTCCATGTATCATGTCTGCATAAATACTTGTCCGATAATGTTATGATTGTGATATTGAGGTGGACGAGATATTGAATTATGTGGTGCAGCCAATGCCTATTCTTGATAGACAAAATAAGAAAAACAATTAAGTAACAAAGTAATTAACCAAGTTAAGGTACAATGGAGGCACAGAAAGGGATTAGAAGTGACATGGGAATTAGAAGAGGAAATAATAAAAGTGTACATAAAATTGTTTGAGACTTGATAGGTTTGAAGGATGAAACCTTTGTAAGGTAGATTTGTAATACCCAAGAACTCGAAAACAATTTAAAAAGATAGATGCATTCGGTTTGAAAGATTTAAATGAAAGGAAGGGTGAATGTGTTATTGTGATAAAGAGAGAGCTGCTCTAAACAGATATCATATATAGTAAAGCAACCACAAAAGGAGATACCTTAGACCCCAAGATTTATCCAATCGTAGAGAGAGAGAGAGAGGTGTTACAAGAGACAAAAAGTTTAAAACCTAAATTAAGGTATGATTTTTACTATATTTTTGAATGAGTTTAAACTAGATCTTTGATGTAAAGCATTGAAAGACGAAGATCTAATGATAAAAATAGAATTTATAATTGTATATACCTAGATCTCAGTTACAAGGTTCGCGGTTTTGGGGACCTTGCATAGTTCATCTAAAAATGTTAATTCTTAATCCTATTTTCTTACTATTATTATGTGTTTTGGGGGTGGAAAGGCATTCCAAATGATTTGTTACCTTAAGTACGATTTTTGGTAGTAAAGCATGGATTTTTATGCCTATATACATGAACTAAACTTTGGGTTTTCATTTATGATATCGGATGGTGTACTTGGTTTGGTTTCTCGGCCCTATACTAGATAGGAAGTACTCAGTATAGTACTCGATACGTAGTACTCAGTATGGTACTCGGTAGATACCGATTGGTATAGAGTAGTATCTAGCAGGCTACTTGAACTCGATAGCATTGTTCTTGCTAGGGTGCTCTCGCATAAGGGAGAGTATTCACCCAGTGATAGTTCTTGCTTATTTTGGGTACTCGCCTAGCTGTATCACTAGCTAGATAAACACATTAATCGAATGCAATCCCTTAATTTTAAGGGATGAATACTATTGAATGCTTGGACGCTGCTATTAGACTATTTTTTCCTCCAAAACTCTCGATTTTCAATTATCGTCGTCTCCTTTTTTTTATGCAGCCTTCTTTTAAAATCAACATAATTAGGTAATTATTATTTTTTTCTTGTTTTCGTGGGATCTAAATCTCACGAGGAGCCGAGGAGGTACGATTTCTTTTGTGAATTTTATTCACGCACCGGGCCCTTAAGCCCATTTAGATTTGACAATAAAACTTATTTATTGCAATCTTAATTCACTATCCACGTGAACCATGTCATTAGATGATAGTCTTCACTTTAACTTCCTCTCGAAAATTTTATTTTCGCTATAATTGTTCCTGTAAACACATTGAGACATCAACAATAAATATATTTTCGAAACTCTTCAATTCAAATGGAGTTTATGTTTGTCATACACAATTTTTTATATTGAAATTTTTTATTTAATAAACAAATTCATATTTAGTAATCAAAACTCAAATTTTGTTTTTAGTTTTCTATAAATTAATTTTAATCATCATTCATCGTTCTCGAGTTTATTTAAAGACCATCATATTTAATAGTGGTATCTTGAATGTTTTGAAATCAAAATATAAGATATTAAGAGTGATATATAATAGAAACCTAAAAAATAATCTAAAGTTTAGGGAAATATCTATAACTAATTTAGATACCCATATGTCACACGCAAAAAAAAAAAAAAACCATATAATAGATATTATATATGTATAATCTAATATATTTTATAGGTAAGACATTAATGAATCAATGAAATTATTATATATAACAAACATTTTTATGTTATAAACAATAATATACGAATAAAAATAATTATTATTCATACCAATATATTATATATATTTATTTGTATATATTGCATGATTTAAAATATTTTTATATTAATTATATAATTATAGTAATATGAAGAATTATATATTCACATTTAACAATAATAATTTGTAATAAATTTAGAACGTCTTCTCAACGATGATATAAAAGGAACAATTGGAGTAAAATGTAATTTTAATAAATAGATAAATGAATAAAAGAAAAAATATAATATTTAAAAAACTTAAGTAAAAATGTATCACATGAACACAGAAACATATGAACGAATCTTGATTTCAATATTGTGCAACTCCAAAAGATTCTGCTTTATTAGATTAGAAATTAATGTATAATCTAGACTACATAATTATCGCTAATTTTAAAGATAAGATTTTAAACTGGATTCCCATCATTCTTTGTAGTTGTTTATCGGTTTTGAAAGATTATTGAATGCTTACCTTCTCTCATTATCATAAACACTATAAATAATACATTGAGATCCCATATTTTAGGGATAGATTACAATGATATTTGAATTATAAATAACTAGATAAATTACAAATATACAATGATACTATTACACCCCCGCAGTCGAAGCGGGAGGCGGCCGAATGCTGAGACTGGCTCGAAAGTCATCAAATAAGATCTTTGGGAGGCCCTTCGTAAAGATGTCTGCAATCTGATATCGTGTAGGCACGTGGAGGATACGAACTTGGCCACGTTGAACCTGCTCACGAACAAAGTGAATATCCAATTCAATGTGTTTCGTTCGTTGGTGTTGAACCGGATTACCACTTAAATAAATTGCACTTATATTATCACAATAAACCCATGTCGGTACGGACAGCGGCCGTTTCAGCTCCAACAACAGGTTTCGCAACCAACATATTTCCGCTACCATGTTAGCGACACCACGGTACTCGGCTTCAGCGCTGGATCGAGAAACAGTTGACTGCCGTTTCGATGACCAAGATAATAAGGTATCTCCAAAGTAAACGCAATAACCCGAAGTGGATCGTCTAGTGTCTGGGCAACCTGCCCAGTCCGCATCCGTATAGGCTTTCAATGATTTCGTTTTGGATGGGCCGAGGGTTAGACCAAAGTCTGATGACCCTCGGAGGTACCTTAAAATCCAAAGTAAATTGTTCCAGTGGGTTACCTTTGGAGAATGCATATGAATACACACCTGTTGCACTGCATACGATATGTCGGGTCTAGTAAAAGTGAGGTATTGTAAAGCCCCGGCTAAGCTGTGGTAAAGAGTTGGGTCATCGAATACATCACCATCAGTGGCACTCACTTTTGGTTTTATGTCAACGGGAGTAGGAACGGACTTGCAATTTGACATTCCTGCTCGTTCCAAAATTTCTTTAACATAGGCTCGCTGAGAAAGAAACATAGTATCTCCGTCTCATTTTACTGAAATCCCCAAAAAGAAGCTGAGAGGACCAAGATCTTTCATGGCAAATTCAGAAGAAAGTTTGGTTATAATCTGCAGCCGTAGGGAATTTGTGGAGATGGTAAGGATTATGTCGTCCACGTAAATGAGAATGTAAGCTGTTTCCGAGCCATGTTGATACACGAAAAGTGAGTTATCATAGCGACTTTGGGTGAAACCGAGCGTGACTACAAAGTCAGTGAATCTTTGGTACCAAGCCTTTATGCCTGTTTTAACCCGTAAAGAGACTTTTTCAACCGACAAACATGATCCGGATAATCCTGGTGACGAAACCCCATGGGTTGATACATGTAAACTATCTCGTTAAGCGTCCCGTGAAGGAACGCATTCGTCACGTCAAGTTGGTGAATCGACCATGACTGTGTAAGTGCCAAAGATAGCACCGTGCGTATTGTAGCCGGTTTAACTACAGGACTGAATGTTTTCCCACAGTCAATACCCAGTTGTTGGTTTCTCCCGTCACAAACCAACCGCGCCTTATAAAGTTCTAATGACCCATCCGACTTGAATTTATGCCGGAATAACCACATGCTTCGGATAACATTCATTTGTGGTTGGCACGGAACTAATTCCCATGTTCCATTTTTAATAAGAGCATGAAATTCCATAGTCATTGCTTGGCGCCATTCCGGTGTGGATAAGGCAACAGACAGATTTTGGGGAATGGGAGCGATAGATGTGACGTTAAGGTTAAAGGTTGTTTTGGTTTAGAAATACCAACCATTGATCAGTACGGATAGTTCGGGTGTTGGTTTGAGGTGTATGGGAATTAGTTTGGGAATTTTGGTTCGGGACAGTGGGTAAAATAGGAGGAATTTGATTTAAGTGTGGCTGGGCCGTGGGAGTTGATGAAGTGGGTTGGGCTGTTGGTTGGAAATTGGGCCGAGAGTAATGCGTGGGCGAGGCAGGTTGTATTGGTTGAGAAGTTTGGGTTGTTGATTGTGTAGTTTGGGCTTGGTTAGTTGTCTGGGCCTAGGGATGTGTAGTTTGGGCCGATGGGTGAAGTTGGGATGGATTGTTTTGGCGTCGGCTGTAGACTCTTAGGGGTGTGTCCATAGGGCCCGTGGTTGAGGAGGGAGTATGAGAATGTGGGCTGTCATTATTTGGCTCCATAACGTGTTTCCAAAAAATTGGATTGAGAGAATCGGTTAAGAAGTTATAGGTTTGGAGGGGCGGTTTGTTGACGGATTTAAATGGGAAAATCGTCTCGTCAAATTTGACATGTCTACAAATTATGATTTTATTGGTTGATAAATCGAGACATTTGTAGCCACGGTGTTGTGTCGGGTATCCGAGGAAAACACATGGTTTCGAGCGAGGTTCGAGTTTGTAAATTTGAGTGTGAGGGATAAGAGGATAACAAAGGCACCCGAAAACCCGAAGGTGGTCGTAAGAGGGTGACCGATTGTAAAGTAGGTAAGTTGGGGTTTTGAAATCATGATTTTTACTTGGAAGAATGTTGATGAGGTAAGTTGCCACTTCTAGCGCATGGTGCCAAAAGTTGTTTGGTAGGTTGGATTGAGCGAGAAGGGTGCGTATGATGTTGTTGATAGAGCGGATTTTGCGTTCCGCTTTACCATTTTGAGACGAGGTGTACAGACATAAGAACCGAAGGGTCATGCCGTGTTGGTTGCAGAAGGTTTGGAAGGCGTTGTTTGAGAATTCTTTACCATTATCGCATTGAAAGTGTTTGATTTTACGTTCAAATTGAGTTTCAATTAGTTTGTAAAACGAGTGAAAAATGGCGTAAACTTGTGATTTGTTGCATAGTGGATACGTCCAAAGAAAGTTTGTAGCGTCGTCAACAAACAAAATATAATAACGATGGCCACCCGTACTAATAATAGAGGATGTCCATAAATCACTATGTATCACATCAAACGGTAAAAAAACAGTACTAGTAGATTGAAAGAAAGGTTGTTTAGTACTTTTTCCCAAAACACACGGCTGACAAAGTTTAGAATCAACTCTATTACATTTAATAGAACTAGATTTATTTAAAATATGCAATAAATGTGCTCCCGGATGTCCCAATCGTTGGTGCCAAACGTCTTGAGCGAGAGCAGTGAAGGAAGAAGGAGAACGGATCTTGGAAAGGATTTGAGAGGTGAGCGGATACAGGGCCCCAGTGCTATTGCTGCGTAGGATACGCGCCATGGTCTTGAGGTCCTTCACAAGAAAGCCAAACGGGTCAAATTTAATGAATATTTGATTGTCCGTGGTTAAACGACGAACAGATAAGAGGTTTTTGATAATATTAGGTGCAAGAAGAACGTTGTTTAATTTTAGGGGAGGGTATGGTGGGGGTAAGGTTTGATTGCCTTGTCTGGCTACGAGAATTGTATTACCGTCGCCAACAACTATATGTTGTGAAATGCCATTATTAAAAAAAGAATTGAAATTACCTGGGTTGTTGGTCATATGATTGGTGGCTCCAGTGTCCATGAACCACGGCTGTTCTGGTGGATTAAGTGCCATGGTGTGAAGGGCTTGCTCGATATCAGTAGGGGCATAACCGACATTGTATGCTTGAGCAAGCCTCGATCTGAGGAGACCCTGACCTGCTGAGTTTGTCTTCGGGGCAGTTGGGTAAGGGCACGGTGGAGTAGCAAGCAGCCTATTGTTGCCATTGGGAAGCTACCGCAGTCGGGTTAGCCCACATGCTGGGAACAGGAGACCACGGGTAATAGCCAGTTTGCGGGAAAGACCCGCTCCCTCTGCCAAACGTGTTCCTTCCACGGCCTCTGCCCCTTCCGCGTCCCCGCCAGTTGCTGTTTCGACCACGGTCAGACCCGTTGTCTGTCCTTGTGTCTGACCCGTAGTTGCACTGGTCAGGTGGACCCCGTGGGTCAAGACTGCTGCTATTTGCACCGGCCTGCAGTGTAGTGGCTGCTGAGTTGGCGGAGTGCAGAGCAAGTGCAGCAAGTTGGGTTTCTTCGTGGCACAGGGTGGAACGAGCATTGTTGAAATCCGGTAGAGGCTTTTGATTCCGGATAACCGTAGCAATGGTTCTGTATTGCTCAGTCAAGCCGCCAAGTAATTGTAATACCAATTGTGTTTCGGTCATCGGAACATCCACGTTATGCAGCTGATCAGCTAACATCTTTATCTCTTGGCAGTATGCGGGCATATCCTTGAAGTTTTCAAGGCGGGTGTTGGTCAGTTTGGCCTGGAGGTATAAAGCGCGGGAACTCTTGTTATCTTGAAAGAGGTTTTCGAGAGCGATCCATGCGTCATACGCTGTTGTATTCTTCTTTAGTACGGTTCGAAGGAGGTCGGGAGATATCGTGCCATAGATCCACTGTAAGACTATGGCATCTAATCGTTTCCAGTTCTCGGCTGTACCCGCTGCGTCTTTGTCCTTATCTGCTGCAACTGGTTTGGAGGATGAGGAAGCTGTTGGTGGTTCTAAGTGGTCGGCAACCAGAAAAGCCGTACAGTGAATTTTGAAAAGTTCCGACCAGGTTACGTACTGAGCACTCTCGTTGTCGAGGGTGATGGGGACGAAGTTTCGGATGTTCGTGACCGTGATGGCCGGGTGAATAAACGATGCCATGAGATGAGCACCGGTGGTTGATGATTGAAGAAAAGAAGAACAGGCCGGCGGCCTAGGGTTGTATCGGAGGAAGTGGGATAAAGAAAAGAGGAGATCTATGGCTCTATGATACCATGAAAGATTGTGGAATGCTTACCTCCTCTCATTATCATAAACACTATAAATAATACATTGAGATCCCATATTTTAGGGATAGATTATAATGATATTTGAATTATAAATAACTAGATAAATTACAAATATACAATGATACTATTAGGTTTGAATCCTTTTGCGATAGATATCCCATTAGTAATACTTTCTATATATGATCCTTCATGCTTTCTCTAAATGGAACAAAGATCATCGGGTATAGAAGCACAAAATTAAATGGGACACTCTCGTTATTTTAATGTATCTTACTTCCCATTACGATCATGTCTTATAAAATAGGCATAAGTTAGCGAGATTATAGTTGAATATAGTCTATAATTGTAGATTTGATTTGTTGACAGAAGTATTTAAGTATATAATGTAATGAAAATTTTGTTATTTGGATTTAAATTTATTGCAATTAATTTTAATAATCATAATTTTGTTTTAATTCCTATACAAATTAATATTTAATTTCTTTAATTTACTTATAGTGATGCCAGATTACCACCCAAGAGAAATTGTCTGCACTCCATCGATACACCATTGGTAACTATCATGTACTAACTAAGAGAAATTGTCGGTAATCCCTTAATAAATTAGCATTACGTTGGTGATTTCTTAGTAAAAGTCATTGGTAATTCGTCGAAAATGAGAATGCCTGATCCATATCTCTCAAAGATCATATCGAGGGATCCTTGATGGCAGTGGTGGAGCTTGAACCACACCTAGGGGGGAGGGGGGCGAACTCTATATTTATTAAAAAATTTACATTACTAGACTAAAAATTTACACTGCCGAGGCAAAAATTGACACTACTGACGGAAAAAATAGGGGGGCGGGGCCCCTTAGGCCCCTAAGAAGCTTCACCAATGTGATGATTTAGTATAGACTCACCATAGATGTTAGGATCATTTTGTCTTTTATGTAATAGGATGAATGTTAGTTTATTTCTATGTATTTGTATTTGTTTAGTTTCTCTGACCCAGCGAAACTACGAGCGAAACTATTAGTCCTAGGTCACCAGGCGAAAGTGTCTTTCGCTGCCGGGTGAATCTAGTTGATGGTCAAGACAGCGAAACTAACACTGCTTATATATTGTAATGTTCTATTATTGTAAGCAAGTTTTACAAAACTCTAATACTGAAATATTATTGTTGCAACTCTGTGTTTTCGGCTGGAAGCTTATTGTTATTACTTTTGAGCCTTTGTTTAGTGTTTATTGAATATATTCAAACCTTATCCATTATGTTATTATGAATATTGTGTTGATTCAGTGGGATTTCTTAGTTTATTCATCAATTGCACTGTTATATCAATCACGTGGACCAACACAATGCCTGATGGAGTCACGCATAAGTATTAGTAATTAGTAGCGTACTTCGAGCTACATAGAACTCACCCCCTTTAGAGCATTCCCATCTCTTTCCTTGTATTTTGTCAGTATATTTCTTATATTAGATGGAACGCTTATGAGTGCTTGTGATTGAATAATATGGAATATTTTATTGTTCATATGTAAATTTAGTAATACGGTCTTCATACGTTATAATTTTTTTTTAATATTTTTGAAATTGATTGGTTGTATATGAGATAAAATTTAATAATAAAGTTATAAAAAATATTATTTAACAGAAAAAAATAGAAAAAAACAGTGATTTTAATATAATTATAAAGATGACAATATAAATAAGATGTGAATGATCTTAGAAAGTGAGTCCGTCTCGAGTTGACGAAGCTCCGATAGAGCTATAAGTGGATTGTCTTATGAATTCATTTCTCGTCATGCACTTTTTAAAAATGGAATAGGATAGTATTCAAAAACAAATTAATGCTCAACAAGAATGACAGGGTTAAAAGTTAATAGGGCGTCGATAAGACTCCTGAAGCAGTCCATTGCTATTTTTGGAAGGAATTCATGTTATAAGAAATTAATCATTAAAGCTACACACCTGCATAATATAGTGATAATCGGCTTAATAATTTTGGAGGTCCTAAATGAGATAAAAATCTAGAGGTTTTTCAAAATGCTCGACTCAATATAGGTTAGTTAAGAAAATTAATTTATCATGATAAAAGTATCAATAAATTAATTAAAAATTTGAAACATGCATGCTAATAGGTAATGAGTAACGATAAGAAAGACGCAAGACGGAGTCGTAGTAAGTTGAAATGACTATCTAGGTTCGGAAAAATAAAGTTTTCTTAAATTGTATGGTGGGCCCCATTTTGATTTATAATACCAATTTGGATGATTTGACCATTAAATAGAGGTTGGCCTACGCGTCTTATTCAGTTGAATCATTGTATTATGACGTATAAATTTAAACTAATAGATAAAAAATATGTAACCAATAAAAAATAAATACAAAATAGGAAATGATTATAAATATTACTAAAAGATAGTATAATAAAGATGAAGCTACGAGTGTCAAACTTAGGGCTCTTAAATCAATGGGTACATATGTTACAAAGAAATAATTTTACAAGAAATAATATAATAACAACTTATATAAATATTTTTTATTATTACGTTTTGAAAGGTTCTCTAAAAAAATTGATAGCTTTAAGCGAAAGACTTATTTTTAAGACTATACGAACGCTCATGCCTATCGTATGTAATTCCAAGTCATTCTATCAAACCTTATCATAATACATAACTAGTCCTGGACTGTGTTTATAAATTCGTAGCCCCTGTCACTTTATATATATATAATATAGATATATATATATCTATATATATATATATAATATATAGCATATATATATTATAATATTTCCTTTTAAACGAATAGGATAATGTTGGAAAAATTAAGGTCCGATCAGAATGATATTTTAGAATCTTGTTTACACATTCGTGGGTGATGTCAACCCCTGATTCAATTGCTTCGACCATTGTTTTCTACCAAATTTCAACTGAACAATTTTAAAAAAGTACGTGTGACTAACAAAAAGTTGCTTATGCAACAAAATAATATATTACTATAAATACAATTATCAAAGTGTGTCTATATAAATACTAGTTTCAAACATATAGTACAATAAAGAGTGCAAGTTTAAGGTTGTTTGGTAATTTTGATTGATTAAGTGTTAAACTAATAACAGATTTGAATCATTAATTGCTCAATCATTAATAACTCTGAACCATTAAGACCATTATATCGCGTAATATTTAAAAGTCAAATGTTCCTGACTAATTAGATAAGAGGTATTAACCATTCATACTCAGTATAATGTTTAACTATCCAGGCAAATGTCTTAATTATTCAGACATTTGCTCGTAAACAACACGTCTGAACCATTAACTGTTGAACCATTCAGATTTCTGAACCATTAAGAGGCTGAAACAAACAGCCCCTTAAATACGTATCTTTGGTTTCATGAACTTGCATAGCTTGTTTGTGGCACGTGAATATATATATTTATTATTATTATATATTAAGAACATGTATTATTTTCCTTTTTTTATGTATAATTTCTTATATTTCGAATATATTTTGGCGGTATACTTATTTTTATTTACGTCCCAGTGTAAGTTTCATTTAAAACTGAAGCAAGTCAAATATATATATTATTAATTTTTTTAAAACAACATAAAGTTTCCTGAATTCTAAATATACTATTGCAGATGATTATCTTTGTTTACGTTTGATTTCTATTTAAAACAAGCCCCGCACGTACGACTAGAAAATGTGAGCCAAATAAATATATATTTAGTTATTTTCACGACAACGTATTGTTTTCAGTATTTTGATATATTCGTTGGGATGTATTTATTTCCACATACGCTTCATTACAAGTTGTCTACAATAAATACAAGGTTTCAAACATATAGTAAAAAATAAAGACTGCAAGTTAAGATATGTATCTTTGGTTTGGTGAACTTGTCTAGCTTTAGTTTGAAAGTGACTATACATATATCTCATATATGTTAGGGATAGAACTTTATGTATAGGTTTAGATGATGAATCATTATATGTAATCATAATTGTAATCATCAGTTTTAATGATATACAATGAATATATTTGTTTATGATTATGTTTATTTAATAATTCATTGTATGATTAACTAATACTTACATTACAATTTATAATATATATATTATGGTTATATGTATTGGAACAACTGCGGATGAGTAATTGTTCTTCCGTATATGTTCTCAGGAACATATCTAAAGGATGTATATTCGTAGATATTCTCCTGCGAAAGAACAACTTCAGTTGAACAAGAAAGAACAAGCTACTAGAAGCACAAGTTGCTGCAGAAGCACAAATACTGAAGATCAAGCAGTGTTGCTGCGGAGACTAGTTTCCTGCGGAAGAGTATTTTCCTACGGAAGACTAAAATCAACACTTCCAAAGTCAGCAAGTCAACGTGGCAAAGCAACAACAACGTTAATGAAGATTGAAGACTTATGATTCAAGTTAGGGGGAGGGTCATAAGTAAATTTTTCTCACCAAAACACTGATAATTAGCATGACATACTAGACATATACTCTTGTTTGAATTTCTGCGGATCACAATATGCAATCTATCTGCACTAGCTCAGTAGTATGATCCGTCGGTTATCCAATCCTTACCTATGCATAACATTGCCCTTTCTATGATAATTAGTTAATAATAATAACTATGAATCATAGCCTTCTCATATAATTTTTTATAATTCATGATTCATCAAATTTAGGGGGAGTGATCAATTCAAGAAACCAAACCTTTTATTTTGAGTTGAAGCTGAAGAATTGGAATCTAAGCACTACTTGGCTGCAGGTTGTAGGATAAGTGATACATGCATCTGCTGATGAACCAAGTCACTAGGTCCAACAGAAATTTAGTCATTCACTCGAGGTTAAACTTTCTCTGCGGAAGACAAAACTTGGCTTCCGTAGATAAAAAGCAGAAATTTAGACTTCCGTAGATGAAATACGGAAAGAAACTCCCTGTGAATTGCTTAGATATTAATTGCACTATTACTGCTTTATAATTAGTTTAGTAATAATACATAGTTAATTATAATGTAAAATACCTCGGAAGAGTAGAAACGTGTAAGCGGTCACACATATTAGACACCTTGTTCGAAAAAGTGCAACTGGGTCCCATGATATGACAGGCTGTCCGATAAGGTATATAAGCACAGTTGACTGTCCGCATCTCTTATCATCCAAATTCACCCAAATTTCCTTCAACCAAAAATTATCGAAACCTAGAAATCCCTTGACTCGCGATCATCCTCAGGATCTTTAACTACTTCATCATGACTAATTGATTCTCTCGGGACCACAATGTATGTGCATTCCTAGACCCCCGGGAGAAGATGAATGCAGCTAAGAAGGTCTGTCATCTATCTCTCACACATGACGGACTTCTGGAACACACAGCCAGAATTGAAGAAGGCGATGGAGGACAGACCATTATAGCCACGGTAGGGAATTTACCCCTTTAGTTGAATGAAGAGACAATTCGGAGTTCATTGGAACTGGGGGGGAGGAAGAAGGGCATCCGGATGTATTCAACCATGAATACATCCAGAAAGTTTTTGGGTTGATGGGATATGACGGAGATTACCATCATGGAGAAATCAAGAAGGGCAGACTGTGCAAACCCTATCGATTCTTGTGCCACACCTATCTGAAGTGTGTATCCAACCGAAAGTCTGGTTTGGATAGGTTCTCACGGCACATATCTTCAGGAATCATATGAATATTCGAGGGCAGAAAGTACAATTATGCCAAATACATAATGAACTGCCTCTGCGACCACATAAGAGTACAAAAGGAGAACAAAATGTTCATGTTCCCGAGGTTCATTCAGCTGATGATCGAAGAGCAAATGCCCGAAGTGGAAAAGGAAGGGGACGTAGGAGTGCAAAGCCACCTCAATAAGTCCATCTTGAACAAACTAAAGGGACAGTATGAGGGAGGTGGAGTGGATTTGTTCCCTCATGTTCTAGATGAGGAAGAAGACATCCCTGAAGAATTGAGATGGGTAGAGGAGCAGGAAAGTTCAAGCTCATCAGCCCCTTCTGTTGCTAACTCCCAACCTCAAACACCACTGCATACCTAACCCAAATCATCCCAACAAGAGTCACAGTCACCACCATCACCCATCCACTTGACCACTTCAAGTGAATCCAGCTCATCTGCCAAATCAGCTTCCTCAGCTAAAACTGAGGGCACTGAACCTGTCACACTCTCACCCTACTCACTGATTCACTCAACTCTCCAAATAGTTAAATTATATTAGAAGGCTATGAATTCATAGTTTTATTATTAACTAATTATCATAGAAAGGGAAATGTTATGCATAGGCAAGGATTGGATAACCTGAAGGATCATACTACTGAGCTAGTGCAGATTGCAAATATTTTGATCCCGCAGAAATTCAAACAAGAGTATATGTCTAGTATGTCATGATAATTATCATGTTTTGGTGAGAAATTAAGAGCAACTCATATGGATGCATCATATAAGGTGGCATTAAAGTCTGTCCCTTCTAGAAGGTGCTTAATGCATCACTTTAGCACACTTAACCCATGTTCCGTAGATTATAAGCTCTATCTTAAGATTTCTTCGAAATCTTATAAATGTTGATATATATAGCTCTTTCAGTATGATATGCTTGATCCGTTTTTTTTTTGGATTCTTTTTTAAAGCAGTTCCCGTAGGAACATTTGTGATTAGCATCAGGACACCAGGTCTTTACTTACGTAAATAGAGGTGTCCATTGACTTAGGTCTTTGCTTACACAAAACAAAGAGTCAAGATGCGCAAAGATAGAGGTTATAAGGTGTTACAACATAGTACGTGTGCATGTGTAATGAGTTGAGCACTTCCGGAGTAGAGTAACTTATTTGTCTCCTTACAATGACTTGACCAACTAAGTTATCTGAATGTTAGGTTAGGCATGACAGACCTTATCTTTCACTCAAGCTGAACCTATTTACATATCCAACACATCTGTTCAGTTATAGCATAATATCATTTCCGTAGATTATCTGATCCCTTACACAGGAGTGTGTGAAATTATATGAGAATAATTGGCGGGCTCCTATGTCTGTTGTTTAGATGTTGGATTTATTCTAAGTTGATCATTCCTAATGATTCTATTAAGAAATTAAATCTCACAGAGTCAAAGGCCTTAGTGAATAAATCAGTAAGCTGATTTATTGTGTCTACTTTGACCAACTTAATTAATCCCTTTTTTGAGTAGTCTCTCAGAAAATGATATCTAATTTCTATATGTTTTGTTTTACTATGTTAGACTGGATTAGTAGTTATAAACATAGCAGCTGAGTTGTCTATATTGTATGGGAGTGTGAAGAAAATTGTACCCATAATCAAGTACTTGGTTTGTAACCATAAAACCTGAGAGCAAACCTGCTGAAGCAACTATGTACTCAGCTTCAGCTGTTGATACTGATACATTGGTCTGCTTTTTGCACTGCCATGACACAAGTCTTGGTCCTAGGAATTGACATCCACCAGTAGTGGATTTCCTGTTATTGTTGCAACCTCCATAGTCACTGTCGAGTATGAATACATTTGAAGTCTCCTTCTTTGGGATACCATAACCTAATGCAGGGTTTTCCTTTGAGGTATCGAAATATCCTTTTAAACAGTATTTAGATGTGACCTTTTGGTTCTGCTTGGTTACCTAGCCACACACACACACAGCAAACTTATATCAGGTCTACTAGCAGTTAAGTACATTAATGAACCTATCATAGATCTGTATAATCTCTGCTCAATAACTTCCCTGGTGGATCTGGTGTAATTTTGTCTATGTAGAGGCTGGTGTTTTGCATGAGGAAGAATCGGTCAATTGTATTTCTTTAGTGTTTGAAGAACATACTTCCTCCTGGTTAATGTATGCCATCTGGTTTCTGATGAACTTGTATCCCAAGAAGAATGTCAGTTCTCCCTTGAACTCATTTGGAATTCAGATTGCATTAGTGACTCAAACTCTTCACATAGTCTCTTGTTAGTTGATCCAAATATAATATCATCAACGTATATTTGAACTACTAAGAGATCTTGATGTTCATGTTTTAAGAAAAGAGTTGATAAATTGTTCCTCTTTTATATCCATTTTTCAACAGAAACTTGGATAATGTCTCATACCACTTTCTTGGCGCTGATGTAGGCCATAAAGCCTGGTGGTTGAGAGACATACACTTCTTCATTATCTTTCCATACAGGGAAAGCACACTTAACATCCATTTGATAGACTATGAAACTCTTGAATGAGGTATAGGCTAAGAAAACTCTGATTGCTTCAATTCTTGCTACGGGGCAAAGACTTCATCATAGTCTATGCCTTCCTCTTGTGTGTATCCTTGTGCTATCAACCTTGCCTTGTTTCTGCTAATGATTCCTCTATCATCCAACTTATTCTTGAATAACCATCTGGTGCCAATGGATATTGGCCTTCAGGGAGATCAACCAGATTCCATACCTTTGTTTTTTGAACTGCTGCAACTCTTCTTGCATTGCTTCAATCCAGCATTGTCCTTCATGCCTTGGTGATGTTTGGTGGAACTACTTAAGACAGAAAACATGAGTACAAACAAATGTTTGCTGCCCCGGTTTTCTTGTTGTTCTGCTATTCAGGTCGCCTATCATGTTATCAATTAGGTGATACTTGTGAGTTTCTAATAGTTAGGACATCATGAACTTGGATAGATGACTCCAGATTGCTGATGTTTATTTGTGGGTTGGAGTTTGTTGAGATGGTGAGTTAGTGAATAATCCAACTCATCTGGTACAGCTGACTGTGGTTCCGTAGGTCGAGGAATGTCTTCCGTGGGAGTGGAGTGGGCATGCTGTCTGTAGGAGGTACAAGTTCAGCTGTAGGCTCTGGTATGGGTATATCTGTATATGACAGTGGTGTTGGGATGTTTGTAAAACATTATGATTTTGGGAACCTTTCTGTGTATCATCTGCGGAAGTTGACATATCTACGGACGTAGATGGTATTTCTGTAGATGTAGATGGTGGCAAGGCGGTATCATCACTCTTGTTTTGTGTTGATGTACCAGGGTCACGCTCACTGATTTTCTCTGAGATGGTACTCTAGGTGGATCAGCTGTTAATGGTACACCCATGTTTGGAGGAACATAGGGGTAGCATGTATCCGTAGCATCTGTCACATTAAGATAACCAGAATTAAATGAGTTAGTTTAAAGCATCTATATCAAATAACCATGATGAGCCTTTTACTGATTAAGTAAATAAGGATTCATCAAAAGATACATTAGGGGTTTCTTCCACTATGTTATCATGTGGAATGTATACTCTATATGATTTAGAAGTTGATGAATAACCAACAAAGAAACCACATATAGGCTTTTTCAGAAAATTTTCCTAATTGTTTTTTTTGTGTTTAAAATAGATACATGACACCCAAAAGCTTTAAGATATCCTATAAAAGGTTTTCTTTTAAATAACAGTTCATAGGTGTTTTGTTGTGTTCTTTCACTATTAAGGTTCTATTTTGAATTGTGCAAGCAGTGTTCACAACTTCTGCCCAGAATGTTATTGGCAATTATGAATCGGCTAGCATTGTTCTAGATGATTCATAACATTCTGTTTCTTCTCTTAGCAACTCCATTCTATTATGGAGTTCTAGGTGCACTGAACTGTCTGACTATACCTTTTTCCCTACAAAAAGAGTCTAAGACATAGTTAACAAATTCAGTTCCATTATCACTTCTTAATATCTTGATTCTTAAGTTAAGTTGGTTCTCTATTTTACTGATAAACTCCATGATAATTTATGATGTTTCACTTTTATTCCTCAAGAAAAATACCCATGTAAATCTTATGAACATCAATCATCACCAAAAGTATTGTCTTTTTCCAATGCTTAACACATTAGTTGGGCCAACAGGTCTGTGCAGTACCTTGAGCGGTGTTTGTGTAATTGTTTTATTTACCAGACTTATGTTGGCCTTGAAACATGATGGCGTATTAGAACATAAAACTCCTTTTTTCAGCATACATGACTAGTCATTTTCACCAGTTATTCATGTTCTTTATGTTGGTATGTGTCATTCTTCTATGCCACAGTGTGACTCATCTTCTGAAGATTTAGATATCAGACACGTTTCCTTTGTTGTTAAAGATGTTTGTTCATGTCCAACACATATGTGTTACCTTTTCTTGGTGCTTTAAGAGAGAATGCAGTCTTCTGGAATTTTGAATCCTGCTTAAGGATGTAACAGTTAGAATTGTCAAAGAAGTTGTGTAATTTTGATCACATATTTGAGAGACACTTAGTAAATTAAATTGCAAGTTTTCACAAAAGTTGTCTTTCTCAAATTTTAGAACTCCATTTGTTACACTCCCTTCCCCAGTGATTTACCTCCCTTCTTATCCCCACCAATGCTACATATTTGCAGTCTTATGAGTGAAGTCCTGCAAGAGAGTGCAATTTCCTATCATGTGTCTGGAACAGCCACTGTCAACATACACTTGTTGTCAGCCCTCCTTGGATGTTCTCGCAAAACAAAATGAGCTCAGTTAGACTTAGGAGCCCAAGCCTTTAATGGTCTTGGGCTTGTTATTATTATCTAAATAGAAACTTTCTCATGTAAAAGTCTTGATTTTTCTATGTTGGATTTGTTATCTATTTGTTCATTGTGTTTTGCTTTGTATTTGAGTGACTTTGGGGATAATGATGAGTTGTTTCATCTTGATTTGTGCTGACTTGGTCAGTGTTTTCTTCCTTTTAGACTTCCTTTTTGTTGTAGATGATGAGGATTGTCCAGAGAATGTTTCTGAATTCTTTGATCAGACTGAGGTACATGATTCCCTTTGTTAAAATGATCAAAAGTCATCCTCATCATTAAGTGCTACCTTTTTTGGTGTGGAGTCTTTCTTTGAACTTGCTGTTCTTCCTTCTTTTTGTTTATTGGCAACATTGTGTCTGTTTCATTAATAACCCTTTGTTTTTCTTTTTGTTTCAGTATTTTTTCCTTTAAGTTGATCTTCATCTGATAACTGTGAAGTTGACTCAGGGTATCTGCTTTCTTTTTCCTTATAATCTTTGTTTTGTTTTTCTTATTGAAGAAAGACTCCTGTGTATAGTGATTGTTTTTGTTGCATATTGCACAATAGTTGTTAAAGTACAATCACTAGTCATGTGATTGTTCATGTTGCATATTGAACAGTAACTGCTGAAGTAGCAGTCTTCTGTACTGTGATAGTGCATGTCACACCATTTGCAGTACATGTCTTCAGCTTCATTGTCAGATACAGCTTTATCCTTAGACTGTTTCTTTGTACTGGCTTTATGCAGCTTAGTCTCTCTTTTTATGGTTGATGATTCTTACCACTTCCTGACAGATTGTCATATTGTTCTTGTTTACTCTGAATTTTCTTGTGCTTATTTTTTGAGTTATTAGTTTGTTGTCTGTTTCAGTATGATTTCTGTTGCTTTTAATGATCTTTTCCGTGGATGATTTGCTGAGTTCACATGGTTTTTTGAGGTTTCTATTACTAGCTTCTTTTTTGTTTGCTTGATTTGTGCATGTACACACCTCATTTATTGTTTTACTCTTGTTTGGAGTGTTTTTAGGAGGTTTCTTTCTTTGTTTAGGTGGATAGTTTAATTTATATTCAGTTACAACCTTTGGAAGTGAGTATTCTTTCACATCTGTTTCTCCCTTATACAAACTTTTATGTTTAGTTTCATCATTTAGATCATCACAGTTGTCATGATCCAATTCTGATGTGTTTTGTTTTGAAGGTTCTAGTCTGATGATTCAGAATTATTAGTGTCATAAGTTAAATTTTCATTTGACTTATATTCAGACTCAGACATGTTTTGGTGATAAACAAAGTCAGCAAGTCAACGTGGTAAAGCAACAACAACGTTAATGAAGATTGAAGACGTATGATTCAAGTGAATATTCCACGTCACTTCAACAATCTTATCTTTATTAGAATCATTGTAAAATATGAACTCCCATGCCGATAATGTGGCCGAGGATTCGGATAAATATTGTTAGCTTAATTATAGCGATAAGTTAGCAATAGATCAGAACAGAATAGGATCTCTATATATAACATGAGATCAACAACATTAAAGAACAGAACAGAAGTCAATTTTCTGGAAACACTAAAAGCAATATAGAGCAATATAGAGCATTACAGCAATATATTGATTATTAGCAAGCATCATCGGAGCAAGAGCATCAACGTATCAGTAATTTTTGCGTAATTATTCTTTTCGTGTGTTTGCTGGTTAATCGTTAAATCAGCAAGTATTGATAATTCCGCGATCAATACTTGTATAAATCAAGTTTGATAATTCCTGATCGGTCCTTGGATTAACAATGGTATCAGAGCGTAGGTGCTCATTGATCCAGATCAATTGATCTATCAAATTTGATTTGAGTATAACTTTTGTTTATAATCATTACATCAATTAACATGAGTAATTTGGTAGTTGGTGCATATCAACCTCCCAAACTTGAAAATAAGTCTGATTTCAAAACATGGAAAATTAGATTTAGGAATCATGTTAATTACACAGATTCTGACCTATGGGCTTCAATCACTGAAGGTCCTTATATTCCACCGCATTGGGTGCAGACTACAAGGACAAAAATCAACCCATAAGTCTTAAGAATCTATCACCTGATGATGCCAAGAAAGTCAAGATTGACATCAAGGCATATAGTATGCTCACTATGGCTTTGCCAGAAGAGTGCTGATCAGATGTGAATCCTACAAAACCGCCAACTCGTTATGGAAAATCCTGCACCTCTGTGTGAAGGAAGTGACGAGATTAGAAGCATTAAAAAGGATACTCTCCGAGCTCAATATGAAACATTCCATCATATTCCTGGTGAGTCAGTTCCTCAACAGTTGCATAGATTCATGCAACTTGTTACTGAGATGAACAAAAAGATGCTTCACTCCCTACCGGAGAGTTGGGCACAGACAGTTTCCATGTTCAAAAACACCATTGACTTAAAAACAATAGGTTTAGATACTCTAGTGGCAAAGGTAGAAGCCCTGGAATTGGATGAGAAGACAAGGAACAGAGTGTGAAAGCACCTATAGCTCCTTATCAATTTAAGGAATTGAAGAACACTGGAAGTGCTTTCATATCCAATGAAACTGAAGACAACTCATGTGATGAGGATGAAGAGACAAGCTTCTATGCTTCCAAGACCTCTAGCCCAAGCACACAGAGTCATCAATATAGGAAATCCAAATCCAAAACCGATGAATCAAATAAGAAAAAGAAAAACAAACAAACAGAACCACCTACTGTGATTTTGGAGTCTGAAGAACAGAAAGCAGCCTTTGCAGTGTTTAGTTCTAGTTTTCAGGCATATTTGGGAAGCACTCTTACTCCGGCCCAATTCTGCCAACAAGATTTAGAAGAACTTCACCCTGATGAAGCGGAAAAGATGGATTTACAATGGCAAATGGCAATGATTGCATATAGAGCCAAGATGTATATGAAAAGAAACAAAGGAGTCTCAGTAGGAGGAAGATCAACTAAGATTGAGTAGACAAGTCCAAAGTCAGATGCTTTAAATGCAATCTATACGGACACTTTTCAAGAGAGTGCAATAACCATCAACAGCAGGCTGCTGAACAAAGACAACCTACTCAAAGAAGTTTCTCACTACCTCAATTAACAATACTGAATCCCCACCATTAGCTAACAAACACAAGTAAATTTAATGCTAAAGAAACTGGTTTAATTATTTTGCAGGATGGTACTTGTGACTGGAGCTTATATGAGAAAGAAGTTTTGCCTAAAAATCAAGCATTAATGGCCAACATGGAGAACAAAGTTCCACCAATGTCTGCGGAGGTAAGAGAAAGGTTGTGTTCTCAAACTTGTATAGATGAGGTAGAAAGATATAGATCACATGCTTAACAGCTGACCGATAAAGTAAAGGAAACTTTACTTTTAAATGAATCTCATGTACGAGAACATAAAATTTATCAAGTCAAAATAAATTCGTTACAAAAGGACTTGGATAAACTTGTGTCTGAAAATTATAACTTAAAAGCACAAGTTGAGCATTTGACTACATCGTTAACTAAATCCATGTTGGATCATGCGTCTACGGAGGTGAAGCTGCAAAAATTCCAACTGTCAGCACAACAGTATGAGAAGTTGTTAAACTATCATATTGAAGCTAAAGACAAAACTGGACTAGGATTTCATGCAGTTCCACCACCAATAAACGATAATTATACCTCTCTGCCAGAATCCATGACAAATAGTTTATCGAATCATTTTGTGTCTAGTAACATGTCTGAGTCTGAATATAAGTCAAATGACAATTTAACTTATGACACTAATAATTCCTGATCGGTCCTTGGATATATAACATATATATATATATATATATATATATATATATATATATATATATATATATATATATATATATAAAGTTTACGATAAAAAGTGATTAATTTGTGCGAAGTGTACGAAGTGATAATATACATTGATCTAGGGAATTAACGGTTCAAATTAGAGATGCCAGTAATCACGCAAGAAAGAGATTAGATGGATAGATTTGGAAATAACCTACAATTGTTGACTTTTTTCAAAGTCCCCCAAAATTTTCAAACGCATGTTACTTTTTTATACAAATTATTTTTAATTAAAAAAATTCATACCATAAAATCGAGAATTTTATTCTCTTTAATTTGAGAAGTATTGCTATACTTTTTTAAAAAAAAATCAACATTTAAAAAAATGTGAATGTGCTGTGCGTATAATTTGCGTGATTATAATTGTGTAATTATGAAATAACTTGCGTAATTGTTATTTATTAACTTGAGTAATTTTAACTTGCGTAATTATAGTTACAACTTGCGTAATAATTAATATAATTTGCGTAATTATCCACCTTATATACGTAATTATGGCACAGACGAAATTACCCATCTCCCAAAAAACCATCCACTTGTTATTTACATATGTGTAAATTTGGTTATACACATGTGTAATATCAGATTTACACATGTGTAAATACGGTATTACATATGTAAAACGAATTTCGTAAAAAAACGAGAGTTTTTTTAACATTTATAATTTTTTATTTTTTTATGAAAGAGAAAACTAGGGAAACATTTTTGTGTTTCTATTATTTTTATTTTTATGTTATTTTTTATTTTATAATTTTTTTCATTATGTTTTTGTTAGTTACCATTTTCCCATTGAAAACTAGTGGCTCACATTGGTTCTTTAAGTTCTCACAAAAACAGTGAGTTCTGATTTAATCCCTCCCTTATATATATATATCGCGAGAATTGCGAGAACTAATCCTAGTCATTAGATTATCTAATCAATGGTTAAAAATTATAATGGTAAGTTTGTAATTAAATTAAAGATTATGGATAATGGATTAATAGGAAAAGGGTATTATAGACATTAGAAAAATTATATTTCTTAACATTTCCTACAATCTCTCTTAATTTCTATCAATTCATAGTTTATTTTTTAAAAATGTCAACTACATAGTAGATCTAGTCTGTTGCTTTGGATAACATGAATTCTTTGTTATGTCTCTCTGAAGAGAGTTAGTTGATGGAAATTATAGTCATATTCCCATGTAACTATAGGTTTGGAAGTTGGTCCCTCAATCATCTGCAGAAATGAATTGCCTTTTTTGGTTGTTCCTTCTTCTTCTTCATTTGCTTTCTTTTTCTGCTCTTCTTCAGTTTTGGCTTTTGTTGTAAGCTCGTTAACATGAAGGCTTCTCAGATGATTCCTTATGTGAGCAGCAATATGAGAGTTTGAGGGATTGGAGAATGGTATCTCTGCTAACTCAGCAATATCAAATCTGCTAGAGTGTAGTAGAGCAGATGTGTCAAATCTATTTACTTAACCATTCTCCCTTTGCACAACAAAGCTGTGCATAGGTTCATCAAACCTCCATTGGACAATTGAGCTTCTGTGATTGAGGTGATTAGATGGCAGCTTGTCCCCTTTTCTTATGTCCAGCAGAGTCACCAGTTTTCTCCTTAACTTCTTCTCTTCTTCTCCAAGTACATCAGAGTTAGTGGCAAGAAGTTGGAGAGCTTGATCTAGTGTTCCCTTGGTAGATTAAGGAATGAATCTCTTATGAGGGAATAGGAAGAGCCATCAATGTATTTCAGTTTAATTGACTCTTCCTTATAAGAAATCTAGCTCAAGGTAATATAGTTGGTGAGCTTTCTTTTTAATTTCTTGAATTCTTCTAAGGTCAGGGGCTTGGAAGGTTCAGAAGTTGGTTTGGGTTGAGATTGGGTTTTGGGTTGTGTTTTGGGTTTAAAGACAAGTGGTGGTGGATGTTGAGAAACAGGGTGTGAAGGTGTAGGAATTGCTGATGGTGTTGGTTCAGGGGTGTAAGGTTTAGTGGTTGGCTCAGTTTTGATAGGGAAGGGAAAAGGTGTGGGCTTAGGTTTTGTAGGTTATAGTTTGGGTTTGGGAGTTGGTTTAGGTGCCATCTTCTAAACACTTTGTCTTTAAGGTACCTCCTGCCTTTTTCCTAAGCGAATGTCAGCCTTGATGTCACTGATATGGTGATGTAGGGTCTTTTCAAACATGGGTCCCACCTACCTGCCAGTGAAGTCATGGGCTTTAAGATAAGCGTTCATCCAATCCTTATCTCCCACCTTCTTGGCAGCAGCAAGTTGTGCCTCTTCCTCCTTCTTCTTCTTTTCCCTTATCTTTTCCCTAGCAGCTTCTTTCTCTCTTTGTTGATCTGATCTTGTTGTTTATAGAAGAAGAAAAAGGATTATATCATGATCATGAGGGGCCAGCTCCTCCTCCTTAAAGCCTCTTGAGAAAAGAAAGGCTATCTTTTCCCTTCTATCTACTGCCTTTGCCTCCTCTTTCTTTTTCCTTTTCTCCTCCTCTATGGCTAGCCTTGCTTCTTCCTCTCTTTCTTTCTGCAGCAAGGTTGCCTTCTCCAGCTTCAAAAGCTCATCAAGTGGGAGTAGAAGCATTTATTCATTGTCTACTCCTAGGCTGATGAGCCTGTCAATGACCTCCACCCTCTTTTTATTGTTGATACTTTCTTGAGTGGCTATTGCTGCTTTGCTGCTTGCAAGCAACAACTTCTCAGTATCAAGTCTTCCTTTCTTCTTCAGCTTCTCCAACCTTTCTCCTCTATAAGCTCTTCAATAGTGAGCTTTCTCTTCCTTTTAGGATTAGAGGAAGATTCAGCCTTTGGAGATTCTGGTTTAGAGGATTCAGGTTGGGGTGGTGGAGGTTGAACTTGGGTGCAGAGAGATGGGAGTTGTAGGAAAGTCCTCACTGTTAACCTCAGAAGCTAAGTCAAGAATAGCTTCTGTGATGAACAGATCATCGGACATAAAGGACAGTTGTATAATTCCTTCCGTAGCTTGGATTTCTGCTTCGAAAGTAACTGCAATACCTATCCCTCTTAAGTTGGATGCTAGGCCATCAGTCTGTATCTCCCCTTCTAACTTAATCTCAGGTTCAATAGAGACCTTAGGTTGACCAACTTCATCCTCAAAGGTAGGTGGTGCATTCATCCTTTGAAGCTCTTCAGCTCCAAAGTAGGCAATGGCAACATCAGGTGAGGGTTGTTCAAGTGAGGAGCTTATCAGAAATTAGGTTAAAAGTTTGTTAAGGTCTATAAGCATCCTTAGGTCCACTTGAATTGTGAAACAAGGGGATTGAGGAAAAATGTTTACAAGGTGTTGTTGTATAGGATAGAATCAAGAAATGCATCAAGGGAAGAAATGGCAAGGTTGGGTTCCACATGAGTTGATATCTGCTCCAAAGAGTGAGCAGATATCTCCTCATCATGTCTTTGTTTCTCTAAATTCTCCCCTTTTTGGTAGCATCATCTTAAGAAGTAGATGAGCTAGAGGAATAACTCAAAGAAACCTGAGTGTGTACATGCCTAACAGACTTCTCAATTTGTTTCTCAACTAGTTGAGCCTTGAGATTTTCAATCTCAAGTTGCTGAGTGACAGACCTATCTTCTAAAGTCTTAACCTTTAAATCAAGGTTCGAGACTTTAGAAAGTAGGTCTTTGATAGTGAGTTGCAAACTACCCTGATTTTCGTTTGAAGAATCATCGGGAGATAGGATAACATACCTAGTATGTTCATACTCATCACCAGCTGTGGTTTCTTTGCACCCTTGATACCCTTGCATACTGATGTCTCTTTCAGAGGCATCAATTGGCAAGGTTGCCATAGATTCAGTCTGACTGATGTTACCACTATCCTAAGAGGCTATTGAAACACTCTCATTAGTGGTAGCTAAATCTACATGAGTCACCTCCACTCCGATTGGACTCACCTCAGTTTGGTCTAGCTGATGTGGGCTAGATATCAGAGGTCCCCTAGGGCTCAATTGATCTGGAGAGTGGTGAGGTAGATCAACATCATAGCCCTGATAAAACATGATATCCTTATCAGTTTGGGTTAAAACATCAAGAAAGGATATGAAGGTTAGATTTATTGACCCGGGATCTTGGTCAGCACCTAATGGCTTTTCTGCAATAGCAGTTGAGCGAATGATATGGCTATCCCTTTTTGGCTGCTCAGAGGAGTGTTGAGACTTACCCTGAGGGCTTATAGGTTGGGAATAGGCTCATCAGGTTGAGACTAAGGAGACTCAATACTGGTATTGAGGTCAATTAAGGAGGATGGTTGGACCTCTGAATGAGTGGGAGCCCTGGATTCCACTCTAGCCTTTTTGGTTTGAACAGAGGGGGCTTGATCAATTAGAGTAGATTGATCAAGGGTTCGTTTGGGGCATCTTTTGTATGTGGTTTTGATTGGGTCGGAAGAAGTAGATGGAAGTGTAATGGTGGTGTCTGGTATGGGTTCATCACCTGCTGGGCTTGCAGGGATGTCACCAGGAGCCATTGGCTCAAGCATACCTGGAAGGAGATTGGTGAATCTTCTAGTGAAGTTGATGGACACCTTCGTCAAAGTCTTGAAGATGCCGGGCTTCATGTGTGGGACCAGTAGAACATTAGCAAATTGCAGTTTGTCCTGGTCCAACTCACAGTTGATGATATGCTGAATGAACCGGGGATACATATAGAATGGATCCCTAGTGAGATTGCCACCCAGATTATTCAGCACAAACCTTTAGTAGTTGAAGCGGAGTCCTTTTACCAACCCATGGATTAGGCAGCCCAAATCGTAGGGAATTTGATCCCATCCCCCTGATTTGTTGGGGAGGCTATGCAGGACAATGTGAAGCAAGAACTTTCAGGTGTAAGAGAAGTTGAACTTGTAGACCGTTGACCTACTCACATCACCTCCATAACCCATTTGAAGGTAGGTTTCTTTCAAATCAGACTTGGGGAAATCAGTGGGGGCACCTTTATCATGGAGTTCCAGATGCTCCCTGATGGTTCTTTCACTAATGATAATCTACTGTCCATTGATCCTTGATCAGATGACCCTTTCATCATTGATCATTTCGCTTTGACCATTGGCCAGAATTCGGCCATGGGGTTTGAATAGATGGTGGGGTTAACATTAAGAGCAGTGAAGTATGTCGATTGAGAAAGAAATTGGAAGATAGGGGAAACATCAGCATCCTTTGAAGAATCAAGGATGGTGACTTGGTAGTGTTGGTGATTCAAGGCCATTGTTCTGAGAGTACTGTTTGATTGAGGAATTAAGAGTGAGTGGAGAAGATGATGGAAATTTGGGGTTTTAGCAACAGTAAAGAAAGTAAAGAAAGAGAGTCGGAAGTTTTAAATGGGGTTAAAATTCCAAACAGATAGGGTGAAAAGATGGGTGAAAGGACGGTTTAGGTTTCAATTGGACTTGGGCGGCAAGATAAAACATTTAAAACATACCGACAATCATCAATAAAATCTTACCTTTTACAGAGTGGGGCCCAAAGATTTCCATTACACTATAAAAGTTTTCTTGCGACAGTAATGTTGTTTCCGAGAGAAAACACTTGTGTTTCTCAATATTGTCTTCCGAAGCCATTTTTACTTCCAAAGGCAAACCATGTCTTAATGACAAATTTGCTTCCGAGAGTAAAATCTTCTTTCTAGAAAAGAAGTTAGTAAGCTTCGGAAGTGGATTTGATCTAATCAAATGTCCTTCCGAGGCTAAAAACTCTTCAGAAAAGAATACTTATGCAGAGGAATTTGCCTTTGGAAGATGAATAAAGATCTCTTCCGAGGGTAAATTTCTCTTCGGATGAAATTTTACTTAGAAATTTTGAAGAAAACCTTTTTGTAACAGGGCTTAGATTGAATTTAGACAATATAGGCAAGACACATTTTAAAATGTTTTCAAAAGGGAAGGACTAGTCAATGTTAATCATCCCAATAGCTGTAATTAAATATTTAAATCTTTATTCATCAAAGGCTTTTGTGAACAAGTCAGCATATTGTTTATTTGAATTGACATTGACTAGCTTGATTAGATTTTTCTCATGAATATCTCGAATGAAATGGTACCTGATGTCAATGTGTTTTGTCTTGGAGTGCTTGACTGGATTTTCTATGATAGAAATGGCACTCTTGTTGTCTATGTGGATAGGAGTCTCCATAAAGTTACAACAATAATCCAGCATCTAATTCTGAATCCAAAGCAGTTGAGCACAGCAGCTTGCAGCACTAATATACTCAGCTTCAACAGTTGATGTGGATATACATGATTGCTTCTTACATGGAAAGGAGATGATCCATTCACCGAGAAACTAAAATCCTCCTAATATGGATTTCTTGTAGATGTTGAAGACACTATAATCACTGTCACTGAATGATAGAGGTTAAAATCCCTATTCTTAGGATACCAAAGACCCAGTTTGGGAGCTCCTTTGAGGTATCTAAGAATTTTTTTGGCAGCAATTAGGTGAGACACCTTTGGAGAAGCTTGATATCTTGTACAGATGCAAGTTGCAAACATGATATCATGTCTACTTGCAGTGAGATACATCAAAGATCCAATAATTGCCCTGTACTGATGCTGATTAGTATCCTCCCCCTCGGTATCAGGACAAAGATTATGATTTCTAGGTATAGGTGTCTTGGATGGCTTACAATCTTTCATCTTAAATCTTTCTAAGATATCCTTGACATACTTAGATTGATTGATGAAGAATCCTTCTTCCAACTGCTTCACTTGAATTCCAAGGAAGAAGTCCATCTTTCCCACGGAACTCATTTCAAACTTCTTCCTTACGATGCTTTCAAAGTCTTTGCACATTTGGTCATTTTAGGAACCAAATATGATGTCATCAACATAGACTTGTACAAGCAGCATGTCCTTCCCATTATGAACATTTTTTTGTCTATTGTACCTCTGGTATAGCCATTCTTGATAAAAAAACTAAGACAGTGTCTCATAACACAGCCTAGGTGCCTGATGCAGCCCATAAAGAGCTTTACTAAGTTTTCACACATAGTTAGGGTGCTGTGGGTCTTCAAATCAAGGTGGCTGGCACACATAGACTTCTTTATTGATATACCCATAAAGAAATTCACATTTCACATCATGTTCATAGACCGTAAAGTTCTTGGATGCAACAAAAGTAAGAAAGATTCGCACAGCCTCAAGTCATGCAACAGGTGCAAAGACATCTGTGTATTCTATGCCTTCCTCCTGTGTGTATCCTTGAAGAACAAGTCTTGTTTTGTTCTTGATAATCAAACCTCTATCATCTCTTTTTTTTCTGTACACCCATTTAGTGCCATTAGGAACTTCACCAGGTGGCAATGGACACAAGTTCCATAACTTTTGCCTCTTGAATTGAAGCAAGTCCTCTTGCATTGCTTCTATCCTGTTATTGTCCTTGAGGGCTTCTTCCACCTTCTTTGGTTCTATTTAAGAGAGAAAGCATGAGTACAAGCAGACATTCTCATTGTAGGTCTGACTTCTTGTTTTCACACCTTCTGAGACATCCCCAATGATGTTCTCAGCTGGATGAGTGTTGTGTATCCTGAGCCTAGGAATCACATCTGTTTGCATAGATAGAACCAAGTTTGAAAAGTTTTCCTCAGGATTTTGAACACCATCACCAGCTGATGTCTCACACTCATTCAATAAGGACTGATTCAATGAATGTGTGACAGCATCAATGGTATTTTGCTGAGAAGCAGCATCAACAGTTACCTGTTCCTCCAGATCACTGTCTTCATAAGCTTGGTGTTGAATACTTGAGTTGTTAGCTGTTGAGTTATGAGGCTCAGTTGGCTAATAACTTGTTGAATCTCCATTGTTTCTTGAGATATTCAAGCTTTCTGGGCTTTCAGTTGAAGGAGCTTGATCTTTATTTCTTCTTGGAGAACTTGGAATAGGTCTTGATAACTCAAACATTTGATCTTCATAGGGGTCACTTTGACTTCCCGTTCTAGCTGAAACATTCTCACAAGATGGTTTAGAATAGTTTGGAAACAATTCCAAATAAAAGATATATTCAGGACCATTCCCCTTAACACAAGGTGTGTGCTCATTGACAATATTGTTGGATGATTCCTCAAATTGTTGAGTTTTGATATTATACACTCTATATGCAATAAAGGTTAAGGAATATCCGACAAAGATAGCATCATCAGACTTTTCAACAAATTTTGCTAAATTGTCTTTTGTGGTAAGTATGGTACATCTGCTACCAAAGGACCTAAGAAAGCCAATGAACGGTGGCCACTTGTTCCATAGCTCATAAGGGGTCTTTCATGGGGCTTAACAATGAGAACCTTGTTCTGCATATAACATGCAGTGTTGACTACCTCTGCCCAGAAAGTTAGAGGCAGTTTTGAATCAGCTAACATAGTTCTTGTAGCCTCAATAAGTGTCTTGTTTCTCTTCTCAGTAACACCATTCCATTAAGGAGTTCTAGGAGCACTATATTATCTGCCAATCCCTTTTGAGTTATAGAATGAGTCAAGAACTTGATTCTTAAACTTAGTCCCTTAATCACTTCTAATGATTTTTACCTTGTGATCTTTTTGATTTTATATTTAAGAATAAATAGTTTTAAAGTTTCAGCAGTTTCATCTTTAGTTCTTAAAAAGAAAACCCATATAAATCTTGTGAAATCATCAACAATCACAAGGAAATATGATTTCCTTCTAATGCTCATTATACTTGTAGGACCAAAAAGATCCATGTGCAATAAGTGTAATCGAGTGGTGATAGAGTTAACTTCTTTGGATTTGTGAGAAACCTTGTGTTGCTTTCCTTTCAGGCAAGCAACACAGTTGTCCTTACAGAAAAATTCCTTTTTAGGCACACCATGTACCAAATTATTTTTAACCAATTTATTCATGGTTTTAAAATTAACATGGCACATTCATTTTTACCAAAAAGTTGACTCATCACCATTTGCTTTGCAAAGAAAGCATGATACTTCACCAAGTGGGGAAGCATTGTTCATATCCAGCTTGTACATATCCCCTCTCCTGGGAGATCTAAGAAGCACCAATTCCTAAGGAATTGTCATCTCGGGTTTGAGGATAATGCACTTATGTTCTGTGAAAAGCATTTGGTGCTTTTGATCACAGAATTGAGAAACACTTAAGAGATTGTGTTCAAGCTGTTTGACAAAGTTTACTTTGTCAAATTTTAACTTACCATTGGATACACTACCTCTACCAAAAATGTATCCTCCGGCTTCACCTCCAAACTGAACAGGACCTCCATCAAAGTGTTCAAATTGTTGTAGGAGAGATCTGTTCCCTGTCATGTGCCTGGAGCATCCACCGTCCACAATCCAAACATTCCTATTCTTGTCATGTGGATGTCCCTGCACATAAGGTGAAATGATTAGTTACTATTGGAAACCCAAGCCTTGTTGGTCTTGGGTTCTTCCAATGCAGATGATATAGTTAAACCAAAATGTATGCATGGGGGTTCAATTATGGTTTATGAAGAAGAAGGTTAGGCTGCAACATCTTTTCTAATCTTCCATTCCATCCTATGGTTGATCAGTGTTGATGAGCCTGAAGAGGCTTGTGCAGCATAACTTGCTTTCGAGGCTTCTTTCTTCTCGAAAGAAGTTGTCACCACCTTTTCTTCCTAAGCAGTCTTCTTCTCGGATGGTTTCAAATGATCTTTTTGTTCATTTGTTTGTTCTTTAGCTTGTCTTTCGAAGCTATTTTCCTTTCGGAAGAATGAGTTTCTTCTGAAAGCAACTTGGCTTCGGAAATAAGCTTTTCTTTCCTTAACACTTGGACCATACGGTAATGTCCAAATATGAAACCATCTTTGACTTCTTCTTTCTTAACATTAGATGCATAATGTGTGCTTGCTAGATTGTAGTAACAATCTTTAGCCATGTCGTTATGCAGACCACATATTATGCATTCGATGTTAATTTTGATGGGGCATGTTGACTATTGTTTCTTGTACTTTTTTCTTCTTTAATAGCCTTCCCCTTCATTTTTTGATCCTTCATCTAGATAGGAGTGCTGGTACTACACTCTTTTCCTGAATCAGGATTTCCAACCACTTGAAATCCAGCTAATATGAATACACCCTTTTACCTTGGGTCTATCTTCAACTTAGTCTCAGCCACCTTCTTGGCAGTTTTCTTGCTGCCCTAATTTTGTGCTTTTTGGCTTTGGTGGTTAAGAGTTGATTATCAGCTATGGGGATGAGGTTTTCTACCTTATCCTTCCCTGTGGTGGTTTCCATTATTGCATCGTTCTACTACTCTTTGGGTAATGGGTCAGTAGTTGGAACCTCTTGCTCATCAGTACCACATCTTCTCTGTCTAATAGACATAAAGGAGTGTGATAGAGCAATTTCATTAGTTCCCAACACAATTTTGTTTTGATAACACACCTTTGAGTGGGAGGATGGTGCAATAATGGTGTTGAAGTTATGCACTTCAATGGCATTCTTCTTAGCTTTAGCCTCAGCTATCACTAGCTGGACTTGAGTCTTAGTCAACTTAGAGATTAAATCTTTTATTTGAGCCCTGTAATTTGAATGTTCATGTTTTAAAGAGGATATAGTTTTCTCTAACTCTTTATTTTGAGTTTGTACTCAGATTCTGCTCTCTTAAAATCAGATTTTAGTATATTTAAAGACTCATAATCATATTTTATTTCCATGTTGTAGTCCTGATACAATTTGACCTTAGCAATACAGGCTGGAGTACAGAGATGCTCATCTACCTTAGTGTCTTCAGTTCCAGCCATAAGAGCTTGAGCATGAGTGACATCTTGTACCATAAAGCTCCAATCAACTTCTTGAGCAACAGCTGCAGTTTGTTGCTCGGTGGGTTTAGTTGTATCTTTAGGGGTAGCAGGATGTTGGGAGGCTTGAGTTGCTCTAGGATTAAATCTAGGAGCTTTGCATTCCCTTGCAAAGTGACCAAGCTAGTTGTAGTTGTAGCACTTGGCCTTTGTCTTGTCAAACCCAAATTTGCTTTTGGTTGGGTTCTGAGGGAACTATCTTCCAGTTATTTTGAAAAAATTCTTTGCTCTGTAGGTTAGGAGAGACATCTGTTGGACAATGTCCATGTATTCAACATCATCTGGGCTGAAACACTCTAGATCATCAAAGCAAAATTGAAAATCTCTAGAGTGCTTACTCCCTGAAACAAAAGCGAAACTATCCTGGAAAGGATTATGTTAAACCAGTTGAGACCTGGGTGTCTCAAGGAATATGATGTATGGCCTAGAGGAAGACGATGGTTGTTAGGGGTAGTTCAGGTACAACTAGGGTTGGGGAGTTCTTGAACCTTCAGCAACATGTAAAGTGTTACTGACTGGAAGGTTTTAGGGTCTGTTCATCTGATGGCTTTTCTGAGAATCCATCTCCATACGGTATCCATCAAGGATTCTGTATAGTTCAGTCATGGTGAGAGTTTTGAGATTCTTAGTTCTCTTGATTGAGACACAATAGAAAGTCCACTCATTAATTTTCTTACTATGTCTCTCTTCTCAAGAACCACTCCCATGGACTGAAGAGAGGTGATCAAGTCCATGTACCTGAAGTATTGTTGGCTCAAGGTCTCACCAACAATATTTGTGAAGTTTTCAAACTTCTACTTCAACACATCTTTCTTTGACTCCTTGGATTTAGCAAAACCAGAGTACATCAGCTTCAAAGCATCAAAGAGTTCTTTGGAAGACTCGTATTGCTTAAAGCCTACCATTATGGAGTTTGGTAAAGAAGTAAGCAAAATAGTCATAGCTTTGCAGTCAATGTCTATTTTCTTGAAGTCTTCATCTGAGTAGTCTTCAATGGCCTTCTCAATCATGGCACCATTACCACCTGGGGATTCCACCTTTGGTTGGTATGGACCATGAGTAACTGATCTCCACATGCGACTGTCTTGATACTTGATGAAGCCTTCAATACATTTGCACCATGTCCCAAAATCATCAGGAGTGATGATGGGAGCCTTGGTCATAGTTCCCATCTAAGATTCAGAGAACTTCTGGTTGAGAGCCATTTGTGTGATGTGAGTGAGTATGAAGAAACAAGGGTGATTTGGGATAGTAAGATCTCATAATAAAGAGCCTAAAAAAGCTCTGATACCAATTGTAGGATCGGTGTTTGTCTCAAAACACAGGATAATCACACAAACTCACTTAATGTCACTTGGGTTGATGAAGCAGAACCTCAACTAAGTTCACAAGTAATATAATAAGTTAATGAAAACACAAGAACACAAGAATGGTTTTTCAAGATACTTGTATATATTACTTCTCAACTCATTTTTACAAGACTATTGCAAGCATTGTATATAAAGTATGGTCAACTACATGGGTATGGGAAAGCGCCATGCAGTATATTAGAGTGGCAGCAAACTATCAGACAGACCATACTTATGCCCACTGGTTCATAGTTAGTTCATCCGAAGCTAAATGACTTCGGAAGAATAAATTCATTCTTCCGAGGTCATTTTGGCTTTGGAAGAAACAACTTATTCCGAACTTCTGCAAGTCTTCAAGACTTTATTCTTCGGAAGACATTGCCTTTAATCTTCTAAGTTGTATACTTTGGAAGGAGAACAACTTAGTCTCGGAAGACTGAGTTCTTTCTTCGGAAGTACTTCATTATTTAAGCTTTGGAAGATCTCTAACTTGTCTTCGGAAGAGCAGCTTTATCTTCGGAAGACCACTTCATTTAGCACATCAAAATTTTTTTAAGCGTTGTTTTGGTTGCACCAGCCTCATATGATCCAACGCTAATGGTATTAGCGAGTGGTGTACCAACGCTTTTCCATCTTTTTATACGGTTGTGGTTGCGACAGTTCTGCATTGGATCTTTAATGATATATGCAATGGAATCTATTGCCATGAAAGCGAGTTTGTCAAAAGTCCGAATGGTCACTTCAGAAAGAGGATTAAAGTTCACGTGAAAGGTATCATCAAATTGTTTCATTTCATTATTCTTGTCTCTATTTATTAGTGTATCTTATTTCAATTTATCAATTAAATTATATTTTATAGTTTTCATTCTTATTACAAATCATGTTTCTGAAATAGCTCATATATCACTGAAGATTTGAACTTATTCGGATAATTTAGATTACATATGCAAACACTAGAGAATTCCAAAGGCAGCAAAAGATTTACAAGATATGATGGGAGATTTGCATGGTTATGAGGTGAAACGAGATGGGAGATTTAGTATAAAAGATTATGGGGTTCATCACCGTTGTTAATTTTAGACTAGGAAGCATTTATATTCATATCTTTATCTTTTTTCTTAAATTGCAAAATTTACATATTTGAAAATAAACATTATTTTTAAAAATGGTTATTAGTATTAAGATTTACATATATATAAATAAACGATCATTTTGATATATTACACATATATAATTAGTATATTTGCGTATGTGTAGAACCTTTACATATTGTATATAATCGACAAGTTTAATTATTTGCATTTTGTAAATACTTGATATGTTTGAATATTTATATGTATATGTAAATATTTGAGTTGAAAAATGGATGATTAGTAAGCGAATTCACATATATGTAAATAGATTATTAGTTTGAAAATTGAATCACCCATATGAAATTCACATATATTTAAATGGAGGTCAATTTTTTAAAATTTGATTATCAAATTGAAAAATTAACCTACTATAATAATGATTTACAAATATGTAAAACGATAGTTACATATTGTAAAAGGATGTTGAGATAAAAGGATGGTTAGTTTGAAGATTTACTTGCATGTAAAATGTACGTTTACACATATTTAAAAAATTTAAAGTATGCAAATATATGATAATTGATAAGTTGATTTTTAATCAATTTTAAAAAGTGAAAATTCAAATTAAAGAGAATGTTGTTTGTTTTAATATGTGTAAATTTGTAAAATGAAATAAAAGCAAGAAAGTAGGATAGATAATCAATTAATTAAGTAACTATTTAATTGGAGAGATAAATTTTAGCTGATTAGCCTTATACCCTTTTTATTTAGTTATTTATTTTTATGATTAGAAAAAACAAATGATCAAGATTGTTTCTTCTTGTTCTGAAAATAAATGAAGTTTTGTAAAGAACCTAACCTATATATATATATATATATATATATATATATATGGGGTCGGTTAATATACAAAGCCTATAATTCGTGAGAAGCTTACTAATCAATCTCAATCGTTTATTTTTAAATCTCAGTCCCTAACATGCAAAGTGTGATAATTCCATCTCGTTTTCATTACTAAGGATAGTAGGGTAATTTCAGTTTATTAGCGTGATTAATAACACATTTGTAAAAACAACTCTTTGATTTTACAACCCCAAATTTTAGGGCTTTTTAACAACCCACAACTGCGTGATAACGAAGAGGTTTATTAACTGCTATTGCGTAATTATTGACTATAAGATACTTAATTAAACCAACTACAGGTGTCGAACACTCAAATTCCTAATATTTTTTAGAAAATCCACAACGATAATCATGAAGAAAGTTCAAAACAAAGTCGATACAGGTATGTTCAATCTCATTATATGAGGAATTTATAAGACCTCGATCATATACTTACAATCTCGTATGTTTCTTTATTACAGTTGTTCATCATGAAAGGCAAACTAAAAACAGGAACGATACGCAAGTTAGGGGCGATAGAAACCCAGGTATTATGCCTGCGTATAATGATTGATTATTGATACAATTTTGTACGTTTTTAACACACTATTCAAATTGATGTTTAGAGGGAAAAGCGAACAAAAAACAAATATGATACCCATCTAAAAAGGACACAAATAAAGGTTAGTTTGACTATTCTTATATGTTTTGAGAACTTGCGTAGTTTATCCTAACTTTTAAAATGGTCTGCGTAATTTTTAATTGTAGTTGCGTAATCTCTAATATGTTTTGCATAATTTCTGAATGTGTTTGCATAATTCTGATAGATGGAAAAATACAAAAAAGGTTAAGATCCAATGTATCAGATTATGATGATTTCGTAGATCCACCACCAAAAAATAAAAAAGAAAACCAACTCTGATGATGACTTTGAATCCCCTGTAAAGAAGGATAAAAAACAAAATGTAAAAGAGAAAATAAGAAGGCAATAATTTGTTAACTATAACAACATGAAACTGTCCATGTGTAGCTCCCTAGAAAAATTATACGACGCCATCCAAAAATTCACTAATGCACAAGTAGGTGCAGTAAAAGAGATTGGCTTTGGTTCTATATTACACATGAAAATAGATAACATATCAACAACTTTGGGTTATTGGCTTCTCGTGAACTATGATTATGAAATAAATAAATTGAATATGGAAAACCATTGTCTCAAAATTACAGCATCCAAGGTTCATGAAATACTTGGAATCCTAATTGGAAATACAATGGTTTTTAACAAGAATAAACCAAGAAAAGGGGTTAACACACCAACAGATGAGTTTAAAGTTAAATTTCAAACCTCAAGAATCACATTTGTCAATGTTTTAGATGCAATGAAACAACAAACAGAGGGTGCAAGACTTTTCAAGCTAAACTTTATTGTTGTCTTCTTCATAATAGTGGGATTCATAACAAAGTCAACAACTATAAATTAGTGGATCCTTGTGAACATTTATGACGAGAAGGAAATACCGAATATGGACTAGTGCAGTTATGTAATAGAATGTTTAAAGAGTACAAAGGTAGATTGGAAACTTACTAAGCCATGGAATGGGCCTCTTCTATTTCTTGTGGTTAGTTTATACTTTTATAATTACGCAATATCTTATATTTAGTTACGTAATCATATGTTTCTACTTATAAAAATAAAATTATTAATCATAAAAAATTTAGTTTCTTTATACGTATGAGCATCAGAAGAGACATGGAGCACTGCTAAATCCTATTGAAATACCAACAGTCAAATACATTTCCTCAGAAGCCTTATCCCAGATGTAGGAATACTTATTTGAGAATGGCCCACTAACGGACAATGAGTTAAGTGATGATGATGTTGAGAACGATGTTGAGCCCCAATCAAAGTTAAATAAAAAAGAACAATTTAGTCCTGAGGGGACTAAAACAAATTATTTAATGGGGATTAATGTTAAGAAAGATGTTGATACCAATAAAGAAACTGAAATTGAAGAGGTGGTGAATGATGTTAAGAATAATAAAGAAGCTAAAGTAGAAGGGGTGGTGAATGATATTGAGACAACCAAAGAAGCTGAAGTAAAAGAGGTTGTGGATGATGATTCTACAGGAATTACATTGAACAAGGATCATGTATGTGTGAATAATGAACCATTAATACTGATCATTCCAACTTGTCACACCCTCAAAATCCACTGAAGGGGTTCTACCGTGAGCCGTTTGACAAACCATGATCTCAGACATAATCATATCAAACGACACTATATGCATTTTAAAATAATAATTTGACCATATATAGTTATCAATGTAATCAGTGCGGAAGCGTAAACGTTTATAAAACCATGAGTAATAAATGCGCAAAACAAGGTGCCCAATGAAAATAGTAAATGTAAATGAACTTGGTTTCAAATCATAAAGATGATGCATGAGCCTCAGATATGCAACCCTAGCCTTAAGCGTGCCAGCGACCTGAGAAGACATGCTAAAGTGTGTCAACACAAGGTTGGTGAATTCATAGGTTTAAATTAGTAAATATGTTTGAGCGTTTTCTTGGTAAAAGTAAACAAAGGTATACCATAGGTAGCTAGCCTATATATCTAGTTACTTAGCGTTTCGAACCGAAGCTGTCTGTTTGTGAGTTGTTTTGCCTTCCGCTATGTCTTATCACAAAACAATGGCAAATGTCTAGGTCAATTAAACACCCGTCCGACCTCCAGTCGAGTTAGCCAACTACCGCGGGTGGGGTTTGTCAACACCAGTAGTACTACTCAAAATTACCTTGCTAGCTCATTATGAACGGTTCGAGTGTGTAAGGACTTGCATGATAATGTTTGCACTACAGTAATAGGAGATATACCAATAATACCAAAACAAGATAAAAATAGTTTGCATGCTTCTCCCCCAAAAAGAAAAGTAAGTAAAAATAGGGCCATGAAGATTGACCTTATATGCGTATGAATATATGAAGTGTAAAAGCAGGAAGCTAATCGTTACCTAACAAATGTAGGTCCATGAATGTATGTACATAATGGTTAAGATGAACCCCGTTATATCCAAACAACATAATTGTTAACGTGTTCGGGAAATGTTTGACAAGTTTAACTTTTTGACAAAAGTTGACTTTTGTTTACCAAAGTTGACTAGACTGACCCGACTACCCGTTGGTGACTCAAATAAATAAAAACATATTTAGTCATGCTCAAATAGCTCAAATAATGATTCACATTAAGGTTCATGTCGGAAATTTTTTTTGGAAAGTTTCTATTTTTGGAAAGTATGATATCGTTACATATGTGTAACCAATTTCAAGATTATAAAGCATATCACAACAAACACCTCAAATATACATGTAACAGATCTGACAATAATCCATAACATGTTAACATAACCAAGAAACTTTATCATTCCTAATGTTTCCTAATTTAAAACGTAAGAACACATGGTGCACAACATTCATCCAAATCTCCTAACATGTTCCTATGATCATTTCAACATCAAACACTTTACCATAACATGTTCTACATTTATCATACTCATCATTCATCACATAAAGTCACAAAAGTTTCCATAAATAGCAAGCATGTTCATACGATGCGTTTTTCACCATTCGATTATTCCCAATCCATTGTTATGCCCTAAACATCATATAAAAATTATCACATCTCATCACACATGCATAAATCATCATCTATAAACTAACTTACCCAAAAAGTTTCCTATAATGGAAAGTACTCGAAAACTAAGCCAAAATCAAAAGTTCGAAACATTAATTTTCATCCACGATCATCAACTAACATCCTAGAACAATCAATTCAATCCAATTTCATCAAAATCATATGATTTTTACAAAAGCCCTAAATTAAAATTTCCTTAATAAGTAAGCCTCGGGTTTTGATCAAAACAACACAATTTCACTAAACCAGTCCGTACAAACATTATTATATTTAATACTAACACATAATCCATCATCAACTTCAATCAATTTTATGTTTTGACTTGTTTGGATCGTCTAGGGTTGATGTTCATCATGAAGATCAAAGAACATTAAATCAAACATAAACACTTACTTGAAATGCTTAGATGATAATCCCTAGTATGCGATTGATGCAAGAAACGTTGAAAATCACCACCAATATGCAAGAACACGATCAAAGAAGGTGTGCTTTGTGTGTGTGTTTGATTTGTTGCAAAAAATTTGAAGGGAAAGGGGAAGGGGACGGCCAAAGTGATTAGGGTTGGGGATTTGGGTTTTATACTTTTTTTTACAAGAAAGACTCTCGTCTTTTATAAAAATCGTTTTAAAGCTACGCGATTGAACTTTTTCTACAGTGAAACCTCCAAATAGTTATATAATATCAAACAAATATTAATAATATGAAATAATATTTATTTTTCTAGTTTAAAGGCATATTTATAATAATTAGGCATTAAAAGTCGAAAATATGCGAAAACGCATAAATGCTAGAAAATTCTCAATTTTCACAACTAAGCTACACATTTAATCACATAATCATATAACACATAATTATACACCAATTATAATTGTTTGAAAACTATTTTGACAAGTCACCAACGTTCGCAGACTGACGCGCGTGCGATCCGGCAATTCTCCGAATTACCGTTACTTGAAAGGTTCGTGAATGTTTGTGCAATAAATGGCGCATTTAAGTAAACAATATTAAATGCATGAATGTATGATTGGAAAACCATGATTGTGATGATCGATAGTCATAATATTTTTTTCTAGTTTAAAGGCATATTTATAATAATTAGGGATTAAAAGCCGAAAATGTGCGAAAACACATAAATGCCAGAAAATTCTCAATTTTCACAACCAAGCTACACATTTAATCACATAATCATATAACACATAATTTCAAACCAATTATGATTGTTTGAAAACTATTTTGATAAGTCACCAACTTTCAGAAACTGACGCGCGTGCGATCCGGCAATTCTCCGAATTACCGTTACATGAAAGATTCGTGAATGTTTGTACAATAAATAACGCATTTAAGTAAACAATATTAAATTCATGAATGTATGTTTGGAAAACCATGATTGTGATGATCGGAAAATGACCTGAAAATGCCGGGTGTCACATCATCCACTTGTTGAAAGAAATTTTGTCCCGAAATTTAACTAACTTTGGTAAAAGAAGGACGAAAATTTCCTGGTTGTCACATCATCCCCTTGTTGAAGGAATTTCGCCCCAAAATTCTGAACAGGTAAACTGCGAGTATTTCACCTTTATATGATTCTCGTGTTCCAAGGTAAACTCTGGTCCACACTTAGAGTTCAAACTAACTTGAACAGGTAAACTGCGAGTATTTCACCTTTATAAGCTTGAGTGTTTTTGACGACTTGTTCCATGATTTCAACTATTCCCTCGATGAATCGTAGCTGCATGTTCATTTGTTTCTCATTTAAAAGAATGACGACTGTTTCATCTGACAAACATTTCTTCATGTCTGTAACGTGTAACACGTTATGTACTCCAATGAGTTCTCTAGGTAAATTGAGTTGTTAATCTACTGGACCAACCCTTTTAACAATCTCAAAAGCTACAACATAGTGCGGGTTTAACTTTCCTTGTTTTTTTTCCAAAACGAATTGCATCTTTCCAAGGTGACATTTTTAGAAGTACCTTGTTGTCGATTGATATTCAATGGGTTTTTGGCGTTAGGCCACGTAAATTATTTGTCAGTCACGTGTTGCTGCCCTATGGTTACAATTTCTACGATCTTCTTAGTCGTCTACTACACAAGCTTAGGGCTAGTAAGTTGACTTTCCTTCTACTTCTACCTAACAGATAGGTGATTGGCACTTATTTCCATATAGTATCTCAAACAGTGCAGCCTTGATCTCCATGTGGTAGATGTTATCGTTAGAAACCTTAATCAAGGGTGAGTGGGTTTCCACACTAATGCCGAAATCAATAACACATGCTCGCAACATGTGTTCTAGAGTCTGAGTTGTACGCTCATTCTGATTATCAGTCAGTGGATGATGCGCTGTGCTCCTATCCAATCATGTTCCTAATGACGTTTGCAATGACCTTTAAAAATAAGGAATGAATCGAGTGTCATGATCGAAGATGATAACAAAAACTGTCACCTCGTGCCGAGAGACTTTTTCTCTTATATAGGTGCGAGTTTTCTTAATTCAATCAGTCTCTCTAATATCCAGGAAGTGTGCAGATTTCGCCAAGCGATCTACTATTACCCAAATGGTATTGCATCCGATGAGAGTTCAGGGAAACTTCGAAATGGCATTCAATGATGTCTGCTCCCGCTTCTATATTAGAATATCTTGCTGATTAAGTAGACCAGTCAGTCTTGATGTAAGGTCCCGTTCCCGGAGACCTCACAGTTGGACAATCATAGCATAAAACATTAAACATCACACATTTCATAAAATATTGCATTGGAAATTAAATTAATACAAACCATTCATTCAATTAATAATTAACGTTGTTAAGCAATATAGCATTGTTTTCTTGAATTACAAAAGACCCAGTTTCGTTGCATTACAAAACAACAATATCATTAAAGATGAATGGATGCCAATCTTGCCCTGCCCAGTAGCTTCCCCCGCGTGCCATCATCAGCAACAATTACCTGCCAACTGAAAATGCATAAAAGTCAGCGTTGCTAAGTGAGTTCTAGTTTTAAAATGTTTAAAATACCTTGTAGGAGTTGTATATGAAAATACCCTTAAAAATGCTGTACATTTCTTTCGTATGACCACACATCGTACATGCACATTGATAACCCTTATTATTATCTTCGTCATCATTCATTTCGTATTATCTTTTACTTTTATCTGGGTCCTGTCCCATGCAATACCCCCGACTCATGCCCGAAGACCGATACGGTACCGGGGTACGTGACAAGGACTCGGGTCAATCTCATGGATTGAATCCCTTACGAGTCTTTTGTGACAAAACAGTTACTCACCTCAACTTTGGCATACAAGTCTTTTGTGACAACAAGTCACTCACCTCAACCTTGGCTTACGAGTCTTTTGTGACAACACAGTCACTCACCTCAACTTTGGCATACATGTCTTTTGTGACAACACAGTCACTCACCTCAACCTTTGCTTGCAAGACTTTTCATACTTTTCTTATGTTCCACTTCTTTATTAACATTAATCTTTCACTTTCTTTACGATAATACTTTACGCATATGAATATAAACATACCACGTAAAGTCACATTATACATAGTATAAAGCATCAACAGCAGCCCACAACATGCATCACCACAACAGACATGAACCAGCAAAACATCCCAGAACTTACCCGCTACATTCTACTTCCCAAGCTTTGGAAAAATCCTAAGTGTCCAACTAAATGCTGGTAGAACAAATGCAAATGACTGAAACAAATGCGCATGAACACTGTAACAAATGCACATGAACACTGTAGCAAATGCGCATGAATAAAATAAATCGGAAGAACACTTAGGCGCATAAGCAACTACAAATGCTTATGAACAAAAAACAAATTCGCATGAACAAAATAAATGCGGAAGAACACTTAGGCGCATAAGCAACTACAAATGCGGATGAACAAACAACAATGCGCATGAACAAAGTACCTAAATGCAGATGAACTAACCAACCTGCAAATGCACTTATGCAATTATTCAATCCCTAATCCTCGATCTAACACATACTTATCATGGATCTAACATGCTTAACATCTAGAGCAGGCATACAACCATGAAAACACCAACAGTCCTAACCAATCATGCTTATCCTTTTGTTCAAAGCTTAAACTCAATATCACAAGCATCAACCGCACATAAACCACCATAAAGCACCAACACAAACACCCATATACATATGGTAAAGTATAAAACAGCTGTAAAACCTTTTAAACATGCATTTTCAGCCCCAAAGAAGTTTAAAACACATAAAACCGGGGTCTAGAACTCACCTAGTGCAGTAAACAAGCAAAACTCCTCCAAACTCGTGTGCACAAGAGTTCAAACGCCTAAGACATGCAAAAACAGACAACAAAACGTATAAACACATATAAATCGGTTTCATGGTCAAAACCCAACAAACCGAACCATAAAATACAAAGAACACTAACCACAAGCGAGAATCAGCCTCTTCTTCTCCTTGAAACCGGGAGAAATCGAATTCAGCTTCTTCTTCTTCTGATTCTGTTGAACACGGTAGCAGCAGGAGTGATATGGGCAGCCATGCCCATATAAAGTGAACTTTTGACTTTTGTGTACTTTTACACAAAACACCCCTCATCTTTGGCTTCTTTTTGCTTTCTTCTTTGATACTTTTATTTTATTTTTATTTGACTGAAGTTTCGGGCGTTACATGTCTACCCCCCTTAAAGAGGTTTCGTCCTCAAAACCTGTCACTCTTCAAATAACTGTGGGTAATGCAGTCTTATTTCATCCTCCGTCTCCCACGTAGACTCAGAACCCTTCTGGTGTTTCCACTGCACACGTACGAGTGGAACCACTTTATTTCTCAATCTCTTCTCCTTCATGTCTATGATGGCCACCGGTTTCTCCACATAATTGAGTCTTTCATCCACTTCGATATCCTCCAGTGGCAAAATCATATCTTCATCGGCCAAGCATTTTTTCAGATGAGATACATGGAAAGTCGGGTGAATTCCACTTAGCTCATCAGGCAATTCTAGTCGATAGACCACCTCCCCTACTCGTGCAACAATTCGGAAAGGCCCTATGTATCTCGGACTCAGCTTGCCCCTCTTTCGAAACCGGATGATTCCCTTCTAGGGTGAGACCTTTAATATGACTTTATCACCCACGTTGAACTCAATTGGTCTACGCCTCTTATCGGCATACGACTTCTGTTTATCCTTGGCTGCCTTCATAAAGGCTTTGATATTTTCTAGCTTCTCAGTCGTAGCCTCGATTACCTTCATGCTTCCCAACTCTTTCTGCCCAATGTCTCCCCAACACACGGGCGTTCTACATCTCCTACCATATAGCATCTCGTAAGGTGGCATGCCAATGCTGGTATGATACCTGTTGTTGTATGAGAAATCTGCCAATGGTAGATGATCATCCCAACTTGCTCCGAAGTCGATCACACATGCTCGGAGCATGTCCTCAAGCATTTGAATCGTCCCTTCAGACTGACCATCTGTCTGAGGATGGTAAGCCGTACTGATGTGTAGCCTCGTCCCCATCACATCGTGGAATCTCTTCCAAAACTTCGATGTGAACCGAGTGTCACGGTCTGACACATTAGACACCGACACACCATGAAGAGCTACAATCTCTTTGATGAACAGATCCGCCAACCTCTCGGATGAATACATCTCGCGAATCGGTAGGAAGTGAGCACTCTATGACAAACGATCAACTATTACCCAAATTGCATCATACCCCCTTTCCATACATGGTAACTTTGTGATGAAATCCATGGTGATGTGCTCCCACTTCCACTCGGGTATATCCAAAGGTTGGATCTTCCCGTATGGCTTTTGATGCTCTGCCTTCACTTGTAAGCAAGTAAGGCACTTACTCACATACTCCACTACATCACGCTTCATACCCGGCAACCAATAGTCTTTCTTCATATCTTGATACATCTTAGTGGCACCAGGATGAATAGAGTATCGAGTCTTATGAGCTTCGTCCATAATTCGTCCCCTTAGATCACCGTAGCGGGGAATCCACATCCGCCTGAAGCGGGTTTTAACTCCGTGGGTATTTTCTCCCAACTCCGTGACTAGACCTCTCATCCTTTCAGAGTTAAGGCGATCATTCTTCAATGCCTCATCCTAAAATTCTTTGACCTATCTCATCACGTCAGCGGTCATCACCAATTTGTAAGCCTTCACCCGGATTGGCTCGGGTCTCTTTTTTCGGCTGAGGGCATCAGCCACTACATTGGCTTTACCCGGATGGTAGTGGATTTCACAATCATAATCCTTAATCAGCTCTAACCACCTCCTCTGCCTCATGTTAAGATCTTTCCACTCAAAGAAATACTTTAGGCTCTCGTGGTCCATGAAGATTGTGCATTTCACCCCGTACAGGTAATGCCGCCAAATCTTTAATGCAAAGACCAAGCTCCAAATCATGCGTGGGATAATTGACCTCATGGGTTTTCAACTGTCCGGACGCATAGGCTATTACTCTCCCACATTGCATTAACACACAACCCAGTCTCGAATAGGAGGCATCCGAATACACCACTAAGTCTTCACTCCCTTCGGGTAATGTCAAAATAGGAGCTTGAGTTAATCTTGCCTTTAACTCCTCAAAAGCATCCTCCTGTTCTCGTCCCCACACAAACTTCACCTCCTTGCGAGTCAATTTAGTCAAAGGTGAGTCTATCTTGGAAAAGTCTTGAATAAACCTTCGGTAGTAGCCCGTCAAACCCAAGAAACTGCAAATCTCGGATGGCATCTTTGGAGACTTCCATTGCATTACTGCCTCAACCTTCGCCGGGTCCACCATGATCCCTTTAGCATTAACCACGTGACCCAAAAATTGAATTCACGTAACCAAAAAGCACACTTAGAGAACTTAGCATCTAGCTTCTCCCTTTAAGTGTCTCCAACACATCACGTATGTGGCCGACATGTTCTTCTTTGCTCTTTGAATAAATCAGGATATCATCAATAAACACAATCACTGATTTATCTAACATCGGTCGACACACTCGATTCATCAAATCCATAAAGGCAGCTGGCGCGTTAGTCAGACCGAAAGACATAACGAGGAACTCGTAGTGTCCATAACGCGTGCGAAAAGCTGTCTTAGGAATGTCTTGCTCCTTAATCTTGAACTGATGGTAACCAGATCGGAGATCTATTCGTGAGAACCAGCTGGTACCTAGGAGTTGGTCAAACAAGTCATCTATTCTCGGTAAGGAATATCGATTCTTCACTGTTAACTTGTTTAGCTCCCGGTAGTCTATGCACATCCTCATACTACCGTCTTTCTTCTTAACAAACAAAACCGGAGCACCCCAAGGAGAGATACTCGGTCGAATTGAACCCTTGTCCAATAACTCCTGCAGTTGAACCATCAGCTCCTTCATCTCGGTTGGAGCTAATCGATACGGTGCCTTGGCAACGGGTTGAGCACCGGGTATCAAATCAATCTGAAACTCGATCTGCGGTCTGGTGTCATGCCTGGTAAATCTCCTGGGAACACGTCTAGAAAATCACACATAGCTGGTACGTCGAACAATTGTGGTACTGATGCGTCCATATCCTTCACATAAGCCAGGTAGGCACTACATCCGCGTTTCATGAACTTCTCGGCCACTACCATCGAAATCACCTTCGGAACTGTAGTAACTAGGTCACCGTAAACCGTTACCAAACTTCCATCAGGCGCTGTCAGTTGAATCATCTTTTTGCGACACACGATGTTCACCTCATAGGCTGCCAACCAATCCATCCCCAGAACTACATCAAATCCACCTAGGGGCATCACAGATAGTTTAGCAGAGAACCTATGGCCTTTTAACTCTATGCCACAATCCTCAATCATATCAGAAATTCTGGTAGACTTACCAATAACAGTTTCTACATTAAATGGCTCATCAATTCTTCTACTACTAACAGGCAGCTTAGCACAGAAAGCAGCAGAAATGAAACTCCTACTAGCACCAGAATCAAACAATACAGTGGCACAAGTTTGGTTTACTAGAAACATACCCGACACGATATCGGGATCCACCCTGGCCTCCTCCCAGGTCATTGTGAAGGCTCTAGCACTTGCCCTCTATCCACCTTCTTTAGTCCCCTTCTTGGCCCCGGAGCTCTTAGCTCTCTGTATCTTGCACTCGTGGCTCTGTGGTCAGTCCCGCCACAGTTATAGCACTTCGCCACCTTACAATCCCTAGCTATATGACCGGACTTCCCGCATCTGAAGCATTCATTCGATCCCCATTTGCACTCACCAATGTGCTCCTTCCCATATTTGCCACACCTCTATGCCCCCAAGCTTGATGACCCCACTCTTCGGTCATCCATTTTCATCCTCTTGTTGTTTGGGGTGAAACCACCATGCCTAAACCTCTTCCCACTCCAGTTCTTGTCACCACCACCTATCTTCTTCACCTCAACCATCGACACCTCTCTTTCATCCTAAAGCCTCCCAGCCAGATCCACTGCCGACCTAAAAGTGCTTGGTCGGGCAACAATCAAGTGCCTGCGGATATCAACAGGCAGTCCCTGCACATACCTCTTAATTTTCCTCGACACCGGCGTCACCTGATCCGGCACCAGCCTCGCCATTTCATTAAACTTGGTGGTGTATTGCTGGTGGGTCATGGTTCCCGCCTCAAGTTGTAGGAACTCTCTCTCTATCTTGTCTAGTTCCCTGTGAGGACAGAATTCATCAACAACCAACTTCTTAAAATCTCTCCATCTCATCCTCCCGATGGCCCTGCTGCCCTCGGCTTGGACAATATTGTCCCACCAACACAAAGCCGAGTCAACGAATGAGTGAGTGGCGAATTTCACCTTCTGACCCTCCCTGCACTCACTAATATCCAACACTGCCTCCATCTCTCTAAACCAGCGGTGGGCAGTAGCAGCGTTACCGTTGCCGTCAAAAGTAGGGGGTTTACACCAATGGAATGCCTCGTAGCTACATCCCCTCACGGTTTCCCGCACCTCTACGCTTTCTTCATCACTGGAGGCTCCCCTTTCAACATTCATCTCCTCCTCATCATTATGATCTCCCTCATTCTCCCTTCTCCCAGCAGCAGCCCTTCTCTCTTCCTCCTTTTCTTTCCTCTCATCCTTCCGTATGACCCGAATCACCTCAGTCACGACAGACGGTAGGATAGTCTGCATGACTTGGTGAACCTCCTCCACCACTGCCTCTTTCACTAAGGCCCTCAGATTGGCACTCTCATCACCGCCCTCCGGGTGATGAAGCCCAGGCTCACCAGGAGCCGTCTCTGTAGTCCTTGTCTTGTTCTTTGCGGCCCGTGGTCTACCAGCACAACCACCCCGTGCTCCACTCTAGAAGCCTTAGATGATCTACCTCCAGCCATCCTCTAACACTATAAGATTCAAACACCAACACGGTCATTCAAGGTAATAGCTTAGTTTACGTCAAGTATAGTAAGTCCCTAATTACAGTGGCCAGTTGTGATTAGCCACTTACTTTACTCTTCATCCCCCAAGCATTTCCTATCCCGACTACATCAGTATTCAAATCTACTAAAAGCATATAAATCAAATAGCATACGCACATAGTACCAGTTAACATTAAGAAAAGAAATACCTGATGGCACATAGCTACTCGGGCTGACATCCCTCCATTCGTCCCATTCTCAGTTTAAGTTTAGGTTTTGAAAATATTTACCTATTTCTCTTAAACTTGTAAGGCCCCGTTCCCGGAGACCTCACAGTTGGTCAATCATAGCATAAAACATTAAACATCATACATTTCATAAAATATTGCAGCGGAAATTAAATTAATAAAAACCATTCATTCTATTAATAATTAACGTTGTTAACAATACAACATTATTTTCTTGAATTACAAAAGACCCAGTTTCGTTGCATTACAAAACAACAATATCATTAAAGATGAATGGATGCCAATCTTGCCCTGTCGAGTAGCTTCCCCCGCGTGCCATCCTCAGCAACAATTACCTGCCAACTGAAAATGCATAAAAGTCAGCGTTGCTGATTGAGTTCTAGTTTTAAAACGTTTAAAGTACCTTGTAGGAGTTGTATATGAAAATACCCTTTAAAATACTGTACATTTCTTTCGTATGACCACACATCATACATACACATTGATAACCCTTATTATTATCTTCGCCATCGTTCATTTCGTATTATCTTTTACTTTTATCTGGGTCCTGTCCCATGCAATACCCCCGACTCATGCCCGAAGACCGATACGGTACCGGGGTACTTGACAAGGACTCGGTCAATCTCATGGATTGAATCCCTTACGAGTGTTTTGTGACAACATAGTCACTCAACTCAACTTTGGCATACAAGTCTTTTGTGACAACACAGTCACTCACCTCAACCTTGGCTTATGAGTCTTTTGTGACAACACAGTCACTCACCTCAACTTTCGCATAGAAGTCTTTTGTGACAACACAGTCACTCACCTCAACCTTTACTTGCAAGACTTTTCATACTTTTCTTATGTTCCACTTCTTTATTAACATTAATCTTTCACTTTCTTTACGATAATACTTTACGCATACGAATATAAACACACCACGTAAAGTCACATTATACATAGTATAAAGCATCAACAGCAGCCCATAACATGCATCACCACAACAGACATGAACCAACAAAACATCCCAGAACTTACCCGCTACATTCTACATCCCAAGCTTCGGAAAAATCCTAAGTCCTTAGACAAATGCGGATGAACAATACTAATGTGGATGAACAATATTAATGCGGATGAACAATACTAATGCGAATGAATGCCTTTAGATTATTCCAAGTGTCTAAGTAAATGCAGGTAGAACAAATGTGAATGACTGAAACAAATGGGCATGAACACTGTAACAAATGCGCATGAACACTGTAGCAAATGCGCATGAATAAAAGAAAAGCGGAAGAACACTTAGGCGCGTAAGAAACTACAAATGCGGATGAACAAACAACAAATTCGCATGAACAAAATAAATGCGGAAGAACACTTAGGCGCATAAGCAACTACAAATGCGGATGAATAAACAACAATGCTCATGAACAAAGTACCTAAATGCGAATGAACTAACCAACCTGCAAATACACTTATGCAATTATTCAATCCCTAATCCTTGATCTAACACATGCTTATCATGGATCTAACATGCTTAACATCTAGAGCAGGCATACAACCACGAAAACACCAACAGTCCTAACCAATCATGCTTATCCATCTGTTCGAAGCTTAAACTCAACATCACAAGCATCAACCGCACATAAACCACCATAAAGCACCAACACAAACACCCATATACATACGATGAGGCTAATTACCCTACACATGACTTAGAGATAGCGGCTGTGGTCTTTGCATTGAAGATTTGGTGGCACTACTTGTACGGAACGAAGTGCACTATCTTCACTGACCACAAGAGCTTGAAGTATTTCTTTGAGTAAAAGGATCTTAATATGATACAGAGGAGGTGGTTAGAGTTGATCAAGGATTATGATTATGAGATCCACTACCATCCAGGCAAGGGCAACGTAGTGGTGGATGCCCTTAGCCGAAAGTAGAGACCCAAGCCAATCCGGGTGTAAGCTTACCAGTTGGTGATGACCTCCGATATGATGACACAGGTCAAGGGGTTCCAAGATGAGGCGTTGAAAGAAGAGCGCCTTAACTCCGAAAGTAGGATAGGTTTAGTCACGGAGATGGGTGAAAACACTCTCGGAGTTAGAACCCGCTTCGGGCGGATATGGATCCCTCTTTATGGAGACCTACGGGGGAAAATCATTGATGAAGCTCATAAGACTCGATACTCCATTCATCCCGGTGCTACGAAGTGTATCTTGATATAAAAAAAGATTACTAGTGGCCGGGTATGAAGCGTGATGTAGCGGATTGTGTGAGTAAGTGCCTTACTTGCTTGCAATTGAAGGCAGAGCATCAGAAGCCATACGGGAAGATCCAACCTTTGGATATACCCAAGTGGAAGTGGGAGCACATCACCATGGACTTCATTATGAAGTTACCACGTACGGCGAGGGGGTACGATGCTATATGGGTGATAGTTGACCGTTTGACGTAGAGTGCTCACTTCCTACCGATCCGCGAGACATATTAATCTGAGAGGTTGGCGGATCTGTTCATCAAAGGGATTGTGACGCGTCATGGTGTACCAGTGTCTATCATATCTGATCGTGACACTCGGTTTAAATCCAAGTTTTGGGAGAGATTTCATGACATGATGGGGACGAGGTTGCATATCAGTACGACTTATTATCCTCAGAAGGATGGTAAGTCAGAGAGAGCTATACAGACGCTTGAGGATACGCTTCGAGCATGCGTTATTGATTTCGGAGGAAGTTGAGACGAACACTTACCGTTAGCTGAATTCTCATACAACAACAATAATCATGCCAGCATTGGTATGCCACCATATGAGATGCTATATGGTAGGAAGTGTAGAACGCCCGTATGTTGGGGTGACATCGGATAGAAGGAGTTGGGGAGCGTTGAAGTGATCGAGGCTACGACTGAAAAGTTGGAGAAGATCAAGGCCTTTATGAAGGCGGCAAAAGATAGGCAAAAGTCGTATGCTGACAAGAGGCGTAGACCGATTGAATTCAAGGTGGGTGATAAAGTTATGCTGAAGGTTTCATCTTGGAAGGGGATCATTCGGTTCAGAAAGCGGGGTAAGATGAGCCCGAGGTATATAGGAACTTTCCGAATTATTGCTCGAGTAGGAGAGGTAGCCTATAGGTTGGAGTTACCCGATGAGTTAAGTGGGATTCATCCGACATTCCATGTATCTCATCTGGGAAAGTGCTTAGCCGACGAGGACATGATTGTGCCACTGGAGGATATTGAGGTAGATGGATGGCTCAATTATGTGGAGCAACCAGTGGCCATCATTGACAGAAAATAGAAGAGGCTGCGGAATAAAGTGGTTCCACTTGTGCGAGTACAGTGGAGGCACAGGAAGGGATCCGAGTCTACGTGGGAGACTGAGGAACAGATGAGACAACATTATCCACAACTATTCGAGGAGTGACAGGTTTCAGGGACGAAACCTATATAAGGGGGGTGGACATGTAACACCCGAAAATTTACAAAAAAAGAGAGAAAGGAAAAGGAAAGAGAAGTATAAAGTTAAAGGGCTAATGTTATGCAAGAGGCAAACTTTATTATAATTATGTTTAAAAGGTGGGCATGGCCGCCCACACCCCTGCTCACCAACTGCTTCGACTGCAGAAAAGAAAAAGAACTGAGTTTCCATCGGTTTTAGAGAGAAGAAGAAGAAGATCGGCTTGAAGGTTAGTTTTTCGTGTGTTTGTTCGGTTTCAGCTGAATTTTCAGCTTGTGGACCGAGTCTTATGTGTTCCTCTGTGTTCGATTGTGTGTTTTTTGGCGTGTTTAGGTGTTTGAACTCCAAGTGCTCTTGAGTTTGGAGGAGTTTTACTCGAAGGATGCTGTAGGTGAGTTCTAGATCCCCAGTTTTTCTGTTTTAAACTTGTTTTGGGCAGAAATGCATATAAATTATCATTTTTATAACTTCCAGTATGTTGAAACCGTATGTGTTACCCCTATTTTTAGTAGGTGTGTTTTGTGAATGTTTGACTGAATCATGTGGTTGTATGTTGGTTATATGTCCTTAATATGCTAGATTTGGGCTAAGAATACATTAGATGATGATTGGGAACTAAAATTAGTATAAGTTAGAATAAGTGAACTGCCCATGCGCCTAACATTTTTGCCCATATGCCTAAGTACTGCCCATACACCTGCATAGTTCCTATGCGCATGAGTTTCTCCCCATACGCCTAAGTGTTTGCCCATACACCCAAGTACTCATGCGCCTGCATAGTACTCATGCACCTACATAGTACCCATGCGCATAAGTTTTTCCCATGCGCCTAAGTTTTTCCCATGCGCCCAAGTGTCCCATGCGCCCAACTGTCCGTGCGCCTGCATAGTGCCCATGCGCCCACATAGTGCTCATGCGCCTAAAACTGACTTAGGATTTTTCTTAAATTTTGGGAAATGGAAATTAACAATTAAGCTCTGGAATATTTTGGTGGTTTATGTTTGTTCATGTTATGCATGTTTGTGGTCTGTTATTGATGTTTCTTATTACGTATTATTACCTGACTTTGCATGGTGTGTTAATGCTCTTATACATAAAGTATTATCATAAAAAAAGTAAAGATTAAACATAATAAAAGTGGAACATAACGAATGAATGAAAGTCTTGCAAGCAAATTTAAAGAGGTTCACAACTCAATGAAGAGTTGTTAGCTCAACTGTGTGCAATGTAGCGTGCGATCTTGGCTAACCCATGAGGGTATACACATAGGGGGTCAGTCTTGGTGACTGATCCGTACGTGCGAAACGAAATCCTTGTCACTTAACCCCAAGACTGATGTGGCTTCGTGCCTAATGATGGGGTATAGCTTATGACAGGATCTAGATAGAAGTGAAAATAATAAAAAAGTGCGAAACGAACGATTATGAACGATGATAAAAGATAATAATGATATTATCAATATGTATGTATGTTGTGTGAACCACGAACGAAAGTAAAGAAAAGATTTTTACTAAAGGTAAAGTATTTTATTATTTAAAAGTAGAACTCACTCAACAACGTTGCCTTTTTATGCATTTTCAGTTGGCTGATAGCTTGTTGCTGAGGATGGCACGGGGGTGAAGCTACTTGGCGGGCAAGACTGGCATCCATCTCATGCAATAATAATGATGTTGTTTGTAATTAAACTAAGTGATATTTGGTAATCTTTTAAACGACGATGTATTACTTGGAAAATGTATTTATTAAAACATGAAATGGTTTTTGATGAAGTATTCCGCTGCGAAATTTTATTACTTGATAAATCTTAATATGTTTTGATAAAAAATGAGGTTGTGATTGACCAACTGTGGGGTTCCCGGGAACGGTGCCTTACAGTTTCCAGCTATCCTTCAAAGTATGGTGGGCTGTAGGATGTAGTATAAAGTATCTTAAGTACTTATCATTAGAATTTTAAGTTTTGTAACACTTTGTAAAAGAAACTTGAGAGCAATATACAACATTTTTGAAAACTATCATATTGTGTTCTTTTACTTGTGTTTTTGTTTCACCTTTAAACCGATTCCCTGTTTGATCTTCTAAGTGTTATAAATCACTCTAAACATTGTGAAACTATTGCATTGACCCCTTCACCCGTCCTGCAATATATATATATATATATATATATATATATATATATATATATATATATATATTATAATTAAGAACATATATTATTTTCCCATGTATAATATTTTTTTAAATTTCAAATATATTCTCGCGATTTACTTATTTTTTTACCGTTCCGGTGTAAGTTTCATTTGAAACCGAAGCAAGTGAAAGATAATATATTATTAATTTTTTTCAAAACAACATAAAGGTTCCCTGAACTCTAATTATATTGTTGCAGAACGTACGTTTCGATTTAAATTTTATTAAAAACCAAGCCTAACATGTAAGGCAAGAAGATGTGAGTCAAATATAATATATATTTAATTATTTTCACGATAACGTATGGTTTTAATATTATGAATATTCCATGAGACATATTTATTTCCACCTAAGCTTCAATATTAATTTTATACAAAGCTAATTTGGCAGAACACCGGATAAAAGTCAAAGTCACTAGTTCATAGATATTTTGAAGTAAAAATTATCAAATAAGTTAATCATGATATGATGTTGGATTCGTAAAATTAATAATTGTTTTATATAACTGAACAACTATTGTAAATAAATAATTAAGTATACTGTGTAGATTTTATGATACGTCATCGTAGGTTGTGGCGTCTTAGTATTAAATAAAATTATTGTTGAAGCTTAAAGAGAAATTAAACATGTCCCTATAGGATATTTAAAATATTAAAATCAATGTCTGTCGCAAAAATATCTTAATATATATTATATTTGATCGTATGTTTGAGGCTTGGTTTTTATTAAATTTTAAATCGAAACGTATATAGAGATAATGATTCCGTAGCGGTATATTTAGAGTACATATAAACTTTACGTTGTTTAAAAAATTAATTATATATTATATTTGACTTTCTTCGGATTTGAATGAAACATACACCGAAAGATAAAAAAAATAAGTATGTTATGATAATAAATTTGAAACTTATAAAACATTACACTTAAGAAAATAATATATTTTCTTAATTATAATAATAAAAGTATATCATCTTCACCTTCAAACAAAAGCTAGGCAAGCTCATCATACCAAACGTATATATCTAAACGTAGCATTTTGAATTTGTACTATATGTTTAAAACCTAGTATTTTACTGTAGACAATTTTAATAATTGTAATATTAGTATTTTTGAAGCTGAAATTATCAAATACGTTAATCATGGTATGATTTTGGATTGAAATTATAAATACTTGTTTTAATATAAGTGAACAACTGTTGTAAATAAGTAATTAAATATAGTCTAACTTTGTAGGTTGTTCATACGTCGGTTTCCACACAGAGTCTTATAACCAAAATGTCACCGATTCGATCAAGGTCTCAAAAAGAATAGATGTGTAAGTGTATACGTTCAAAGAATATCAAAGATACACACAAAAAAACGTTTAATTATAAGTTTTCTATCCGAATGAAAAGTACAAAAGTACCTTAAACAATTACCCTTTATGTGTTTTCATCTTTATAAAATGATCAATTACATCCCTTTAGTTACATTTAAAAGCTCAACTACTTCTACGGCATATATTACGCAAGCATTAAAAAGCCATCGCTTATACAATTTCGCAAACTTGACTTGATACTCTTCATTACCGAAAAACATATATTAACAATAGTAGTTGCAACATGCAAAACTAACACCTGCTAGCTTTAATAACCAATAGATTAAATAGTTACACTTTGCACAACAATCAAAGATTAATGTCTAATTGTTACATATCATTGTTTAGGAAGCACATATTAAATTAACGTTGTTTGATTATTTTCAAATATTATCGTTAATTAATTATTTAATAAAATAATTATTTAATCAACGTGTTGAACGATATAAAATTTAAAAGTTAAACTTTAAAATTTTGTTGGTTTATTTAGTAAATGTTATTTAGCGAACTACGAAGATTGACGTTAGTTGATTGTTAAGTGATCGAGGATATAAAACTTTAATTAACCGGGTGTGTAAATTTTTAATGTTACAAACTTAGAACACAAAACATTATTTACATCATCCTTTGCTTTCAGAAGCTTATTCAGGATAAACAATCCTCTTGGTTTCTACATCTCTTAACTACCTACACAAATACACTCAAAACAACGTCAGCTAATGCTGGTGAGCTCATTGAATCATACTTTAAAAGCAGGCACTTTATAATATGGGTTGTATTTCGTCTACAGACATTGTACCATCCTTGGCTCCCGTACCAACTCATTGGCACCCAAGTCGTCGCGGGTGTCTAGCATAGACATTCTTTCCTAAGAGCCATTCACCCCATTGGGCATTACCACCCTATGAGTCCCCTGGTTCTCACACTCTTTAAGCATAAAAGGATCCAATGATACCCCTATCAACAATAACTTAGATGTGTATTAAAGACTGGACTACAAGGATTACAACCAATTAGGTCTTCTCAACCTTTGGTAATCGGGTCTTGTTTTGTTATCTATAGTTACTTGCTACTTGTTATGAACTTTGGATTTCTGCTATCATCGAGGTGAGTTTCATGGCTTCTTTTAATATGTTTTTATTTGGGGGAAAGCATGCTCAAAGTTTTTGGATTGTGTCGTGTTAAATTTGAATTGGATTTAGATTGGACAGTCATGTGTGGTTTGAGTCATAAGATCAGGTCTAGATTACCTTCAAGAGTATTTGTGCTAATTTTGGACTTGGATTTGATTGTTTTGGATTGATATTGTTAGTACTAACGGGTTGACACCCCCTCCATTGTTGTCGGTATGCTAGTTGAGACTAACGTGGGCCAAGGTTTTGTTTTTAGTAGGCTAGGTTTTGCTATTCAAAAAGGGGTTGCGGCGCAACTTGTTGCCCATTTACCTGTCTCTTTATTGTAAATATTTAAGTTGTATAATTTTGAAGAAAATTGGACATGGACTAGTCGTAAACTCATATTGGTTTCTATAACTTCTATGTTCTCAAATAGACACATATTTTGTACATGACTTACATGACAACTTATTTGTACTTTCAAACCTGTGAACTCACTAATATATGTTTTAAGAGCATGTCTTTTTAGGTAACAATGCTTAAGTACTTGAATAATGAACTTTAAATGAGACCGCTCCTACAAGAGCATTAGACATTTAAAATATATTGGTTTTCAACAATCTATTATTGTTGGATTTGTAATTGGATTAGATTTAAATTGTTATGGTTGTTCCGGTTTGGGATTTCTAGATTATTAGAGATTTTTACACTTGTTCTTTTGTGTTGGGTGACGTCATGATCCATTGACGGATAATTCCTTTACAGAATTATCTTAGATCCCCAATGTGGTATGACGATCCCGTCCGTCGGATCATCGTGTTTTTGCTACTATCGGGGGTGTGACAGATTGGTATCAGAGCTATTGGTTATAGATAATTAGGTGGTTTATTAGATCTACACTATAACCTAAGTACCCACATGTAGTATGCAGAATATGACTATGGGTGCATAGTTATACATGTGAATGTTCTATGTGCATTATCAGTTGTCCTGAGTAGCATATCTTTCGTGTTAATTATGATGTACTTATTTGGAAAATTTTGGATGTTGTATCATCTATGTAGACCTTGAGAAAGCATTAGGTAAGGACGTCCTCTTATTATGCACTTGATTATTATTTGGTCTGGATTGGTAAGTGTTGCTATAAAGATTCTTCTAAAGGACTTAGGATGTTAAGCTAACCTTCATTTTGGGCGTCTTGTGGTGTTACCTGTGTTGTTTGAGCCCTTAATTATAACTTGTGGGTTGAATCTTTGGAGATGGATGTTGGACCCCGAAAGGATCATGCATTTAAATTCAAGGAGGGATGGATTATGTTCTGGTTGAAAAATATGCAAGTGTGATTTTTTGTGGGTGAAGATTTAAGAAATGTGGATTGTAGAAAAGGCTAAGTATTGATCAGCCTCATTAGTCTTTACAGGTGAACGAAGAGAACTAAGGATGAGAATTTATCTACCCGCAAAGAACTAATGCAAGTAAACTAAAAAAAAATACTTATTCCTAACAACAACAAATACGGACAAGACTTGTACACCCGAAAAGACTAATGTGGATGTACAAAAAAGACAAATGCAGGTGAAGAACTAGTTTTTGCAGATACTGTTATCATATACTTTGTACTTAGTATTCTAGATTCCATGTCAGTGTATTTAAGTCGTTGTATACGTCATAATGTCTTACCTATAAATAGATAAAGCTGTTATCCTTTTTGTAACTCTTAGACTACAATTGTAACTCTAAGAAACCATGATTACACAGAAACCCATATTGTAATATTGAACACTATTATCAATATACAATGAACATTATGAGTACTTCTGATTGTTTTGATCATTGATCTTTGTATTTCCGCTCCATTTATCATTGAAATCAATTGATATGCTCGATTCTTATTGATTGTTACCCAGTCAATTGGTATTAGAGCCTTGGCTCTCAAAATCAAGAAGAAAACCCACTATTCTTCATGATTATTGATCAAACTATGGATTGATTTGCTTATCATTTTGAAAACAAATTTGAGTGAAAACAAATTGGAGTGAAACAAACAGATCCTTTGAATTAGAAAAATAGAATGGAACACTGTTCATCACATTAAGCTTGTACACTACTCATCGCATTCGCTATAGTGCATTCATCGCATTTGCTTTGAAATCACTGTTCATCGCATTTGTAGAATCGAATGTATAATACATTTCTTTGAATACGCTTTTCATCGTATTTGTGAATCATACAAGTGTTGAGGACCGACAGTATTCCTTGCATTAGTTTGAAGAATTGTCAACCGCATTTGTCTGTTTCACTATACACAACATTAGTTCATCAGCATTCGTATCCAAGGATTGTTCTCCACATTTGTTTGTGACACTTGAAAATTATTTGGACTTTGGACTGATTGGACATTCAGACATAAAATTAACTTTAAAATCAATACATTAAGTCTAAAATTAATCTAATCATTATCTAAACCAATTAACATCAAGAACAATCAAGGATACACTAAGCTCAGTTGAACTTAGGCATAACCCTCAACCACCAATGTTGAAACATATTTCTAAACTTAAAAAATGGAAAATTAGATTTAGGAATTATCCCATTGGTGTTTATGTAGATTACTAGTTCTCAATCTGCAGAGGTCTTCACATTCCTACTTTATTGGATGCTGATAAGTTTAAGGATACCAGGATTTCTGTTGAAGATCCGACAATAGTTCTTGATCTAGAAGTCTATAAGAAGATCAAGATTGATATGAAGGCCTACTCCCTACTTACTCAAGCACTACAGATGGATGTGCTGAAAAGGCTTGAGAAGTACACAACTTCTAAAGGAGTGTGGGATGCATTCAACATCATGTGTGAGGGAAGTAGTGAAGTCACTAAAATCAACAAGGACAAATTGACCAACCAGTATGAGACTTTCCATCATATCAAGGGTGAATCAATCTCAAAGCAACTACGTCACAGCTCTATTTCTGACTTGAAATCGCATATGCCAGAGGTGGTTCGGGACCAGGCCGGTGACCTTGATAGCATGTGCCCTACATAGGTTTATGCACTTGGTTAATGACCTTGAGATTGTGGGTGTGAATCATAAAAAATGATTTTAACAAGAAGATCCTCCACTATTTGCTTGAGAGCTAGAAGCAGTGTGCCACAATGTTGAAGAACACTCTTTACCTTGACACCACCAGTTTAGACACTATGGTTGCCAAGATGAAAGCACTAGAACTATATAAAAGATCAAGAAACTTGGGTGGTCCACAAGTCATAGAGGCTTATAAGTTTCCTACTAAGGGTCATTAAGTGGAAAATGCCTTTTTTTCAAAGGAAGATGAATTTATGACAGCACCAGACAGCCCACGGTCTATAGCATTTGTGACAGCCCCTCAAGGCAAGATGAAGGAGCCATCACCCCATATTTCTCAATATATAAATCAGACATTCACATCATACAATCACTTAAATGATGACCAAAAAGTAACTACAATGCATTTGTGTCAAATTTTGAAGCCTATCTTGATAGAAGACTAATAGCTACACATGTGATTCAGGATTATTTAGAAGAGATGGATCCTAGTGATGTTAAATGGATGGATCTCCAGTGGCAAATGGCCATGTTCACTCTTAGATCTAAGAAATTTTTCAGGAAAGGAAAGAAGTTAAGCCTGAATGAAAACACTAAACTTGGATTTGACAAAACCAAGGTTATGTGTTACAAATGTTGTTTAAATAGGCATTTCTCAAGACAATTCAATGCATGAAGAAGCAGTCATAACAAATTTGAAAAAGCTTCTTATCCATCATCAAGTTAAAGCTCTCAATCATATCAAGAAAATCAAGGATCACATTATCAATCATCTCACCATCAAGCACAACATCAGATTGCACATCATCAACAAACCTCTTCATCATATCCACCCGCCTCTAATGCACTTGTCATCAGACAAGATAGAGTCTTTGACTAGAGTATGTATGCTGAAGAAGTGAAGCCCAACTATCAAAATCATGCTCTTATGGCTCTTATCAGTGACTCTCCATCACCAATGCCTGTTGAGGTAAAAGCCAATCTCTATAGTAAAAAATGCATCACTGAGGTGCAAGGCTATAAAGAACATAATCTCAAATTGGATGCATTGGTAAAAGAGGAAAAGGTTAAATCCAAGATGCTAAAACAAGAAATGAGAGGTTTTAAAACTAAAATTAAATCTATTTTTGCAGATATTGAGAAGCTTCATGGAGAGAAGTACACACTTGAAGCTAAAGTTGAGAATTTGACTGTCCTTTTAACAAAGTCAAAAGCTGATCACTCAACTACTAAAGTCAAATTGAGAAATTACAATTCTCATCAGCTAAGCTTCATGAATTACATTATGCATAAAAGGATCCAAAGGATATGACTGGAATAGGCTACAATGCATGTCCTCCTTACAATGACAATTACACTGTTATGCCTTAGCCTTTGACAAAACCAGATGTCATGAACATCAAAGTTTGTGAAGCTAAATCTACTACATTTTTCAAACAACTAACCCATAAAATAAACCTCAAGTTTATGTGGAAACTGATCTTGAAAAGAAAAAAAAATGTTCACCCAATCAAGATCAAAGAATGCTTAAACAAACTAGTGTATATTGCAAAGCCTAAAAGTCAAGTAAAAGCTATCATACCTTTTATGAAATTCATTCCTACAAGCATTTTGACTAACAAGCATGCTAAATCTAATATGAAATCATCTCCTGAAAGCAAATCTGATAATGAGATCATAACTAATAAAAATTCAAACAAATCAGATTATGATTCATCTAATGGTAAAGTAAAAGCATCCTTATTAGCCAAAGAAATAACAAAAACTGAAACATCATAAAAATCAAAACCACTATTTAGCTATTTCAAAAGAAAAACTAGTGATATTTGACAATATAACAAAGACTAATGTTAATAAGTTTAAGAAGGAATGTAATAAGCCAATCAAGAAGCAAATACACTCATCTAGACCTCCAACTAGTAGATTTGTGAAACAATCTCTGAGGTTAAGAAGACTGGCATTGCTTCATCGTCAAAATAGCAATCAAAGAAGCAACGTACGATGAAAGCTTTAACATCTCAACCTAAAAGCAGTGACAAATCACAACACATCTGAATGCTACTTCACTGAGTACTATTTAGTTTGAAAATTGCATAATCAATTGACAAAAAACTATTATTTTAACAAATACTGTGCTTTGTGTGAAATGAATAATCATAACACTTCTGGTTTCTTTTTTAGAATGAAAGGGAAGAGAGCCCCATAAAAGAAACCAGTTTCTCCTATCTCACCTAAGTTTGCAAATCATACAAGTCCATAATTTAGAAATATAGGAAAGGCTTCTAAAAACAATGATGACTAACATGATACTTGGTATCCTAGGGCTATCAGAGTACAACAAAAGAAAACACCAGATTTCAACAGAAACTTGAATTATATTATTAGGACTTAACACAAACAAGAATCATATAATAAACAATGTACTAGATTTCTATAAAACATCAGAGATCAACATTTTGATTATACTTCTAACAGCTCCTCAGATGAAGAGATAGTGACACACCAACACAAATCATCAAGATTCATCAAATCATATAAGGTGAAGTCCTTTGTTGATGAGCATTAAGATAGGTTTTTAAAACCTATGTTTTATAAATTTGTTGATTCAATAGTAAGATGATCATATTAGAAAGTCATAGTTGTAGATAGAAATGGGAAACCCAAAACCATCTTGACTTAGATTCCATATTCTAAATACAGGCAACCGAGGCAAAGTCATATATGATTGAATCTAAGAGGCACTCTTATCATTTGGTAGATCCAAGTCCAGGCTTAGTCGGTGGGGATAAGATTCTATTCTCGGAGTCAGAACTACTCCTATGCAAGGTTGTCGTCCTATGCTACTAGGGCGGCTCCCTTCTCTTTAATCAATTAGGGGTGGTAGACGCCTGGTTGAACGCACCCAACCCAAATAAGAACAACCAAACTTGACAAACACATCTTTTTCCTTTGGCGAGGGTACTCTGAGGGTGACTTATCCGTCAACTTTTCCACTATCACCCCAAAAAAAACAAACTCCGCCTTACGTGGAAGGCTCTACTTCCTTGGTGGCTAGAGAGGATAAGCAATTTAATATCTCTCTCCTACCAGCTGTAGCTGGGAAAGAAAATACAGGGTATCGTCTTTCCTAGCGGCTAACCTGTAGTTACTTTGTCATTAAAAGTTGACTGAAACAGGAGCTTCCTTAGGAGGTGGAGAAACTAGCTAGCTGATTTGTCTATGGATGCAGGGTCATCCAAGAAGGTCCAACAACATCTATTATATGGACAATGGATGTTCCATGCACATGACAGGAGACAGTTCCCTCCTTCATGATTTCAAGCACATACAATGAACAATAGAGGCTTGCATCAAAGGTTGATCAACGATGACATCCTCAGTAACAGTCATATTTGGCTCAGGATAAACTATAATAGTCTCTGTATGAGTAGTCTTAGTGTGTATAGTTTCATGAACAGGATCAAGATCAACAGAATATTGTCCGCTTGATTCTCAAAACACAGTTGGCTTTCACACATTTGGTTTCATAGATGTAAATGTAGATGTAAACTCTATAATCTGACATTCCATAATCTATAAATAGTTAAAAAGAAATTGTAGCCGATGCTTTAAGCTCTTGATATAGGAATCCTTTTCCTGATTCTCCAACTATAAGTAGTCTATCAGCTTTGTTTCGTCTAACATATCTCTCTCCAAGAGTTGAACGCTCTGTTCTAGTGTAGCTGGAGTTGGTGAACCTGAGGATGTTCCTATAGTGCGTCTATGCTCTGGAGGATTGTTAATCAGATAATCCATGTCAATCATATCATCATTACCTTGACCTCGAGGAGGTGTACTTTGGATATATTCTACTATAGGCATATGTGTATCTGTTACATTAGTTATTTCTTTAACAGTGACTGGAATTTCATGATGAGCAGCCTCACTAATAGTCACTAAAAGCTTAGATACAAGAATATCTCTAACTAGTGATGTAGTGGTCATCGGGATTCGAGGTCTGGTAATCACAACACCTCGTCTTCTACCCCTACCACATATGCTTATATCAGATGCATCTATCTTCTTAGTAATAGTTCTTCCTCTTCTTAGTGGCAAGTGAGTCTTTAGGAATGAAATGTGCATTTGTATCATCTTGAGTACGTTTAGTTGGTGTAACTGGTTCTCTCGGTCTCTCCTGAAGAACATAAGGTACTCTGTATATGTCTTCACTTGTAGTTTCATAACTAGAACTATCATTGAACCAGGAATCTATCTCTTTATCTGAAGTCATCTCCTTTTGTTGAGTACAACTTCCCGGAGCATCATTAGGAGTTCTAGAAGATGAACCGATTGAATCCGTATGATGTGGCTCTTCTGTTGCTTGTTATTGATGTTGATGTGCTTGCTGATTAAGTTGGAAATCATCTGAGAATCTACAAAATTTGGAAAAGTGATTTCCTTTCCGTGCATTCTCACATGCAGTCGTTAGATAAATGAATATTTTTCCTTATAATCATGACTATATAAGTAGCTAAGTCTAGATTAGCTAATTCAAGATGAGCAGGGTTAACAATCAACTAGATAAATAGAGGATACATGATAAACTTCTTCCTGGTTGCAACTTAAACATTCTTCTGTATCTCAACGAATATAGCTTTGGAAATGCTGTATGAAAGATCATCAATAAGAGAAACCAGCAAGGATCCAAATACACACTCAGACTATCCAAAATAGCCTTTAGGTTGCTCAAACAGTGAACTACAACATGGAATAGCAACTTTCAAAATGTTGGTAGATGCTTCTTCTCCAAACAAGGATATCTATGAGCAAAATCCATTCTTTGTAAAGAGTCTTTAGCAACAGCATCATCAATCTTTACTGGAGCATTTGACTGATCACCTAGCTATAATACATAGTTCATAATCTCAGAAGTGATAACCACTCATTTCCCCTTCATAGAATATATAGACGGGTTAGCCGTGATAACAAAATGAACCCTGGATGTCTTAAGTCATTTGATAAGTGAACAAAATAAAGCTTTATCATCAACCATATCTCCAAGATAATCCACAACATTATGGTTTTTGTTAAAAAACCATTGATCTTGTCATCTGTAATCAAAACAAACACTTAATCAGTTTCACATTTAATCAGAAATCAAACTTGAAAATTTTAGAAATTTTTTACAAAGTTCAACTTGTCACGTGAGAACATGAACTTTTTGCATGTACTTGTTTTGACCAAAACTCAACTTATCGCGTGAAAGGTTTTACTTATCACATGAAATATATTTGACCAAAAGTCAACTATTCATGCGATAAGTTTTGTGCGTGAGAATTCAAAAATACCCATTTCTTTAACCATCATAATTGTTGTTTAAGTGACGTTTAAGTATTTATTAAGCATAACCACAGTCAATTTCATCAAATCCAGTGTATATTTGAGATTTTAGATTTGGTTCAAGTTAGAATTCATTCAAATCCATCACCGGGCATCAATATACCTTGTATATGTCTTGTAATCAATGTAACAAGCACTATTAACAATGAGTATCAAATGAACAAAGCAACACTTAGAACATTTTTTGATATGCGAAGCGATTAGTGTACTTTCCATACAATTGTTGCTTATATAGAATTTTGACTTCTAGCGCGAAAAGTTAATTTCACATGGAAGAACTTCTCCCGTGCGAGAAGTTTGAAATACTTTAAATTTGATTTTTGATTTTCAAATTTTATCGAACATTTTGATTATTTTGACTTTTTGTTAAACCAAGTGATGATTATCTAACCCAAAACCTTCATTTTATAAAAATATTTGAATGTAAAAAAGATTACAAATCCTTTTGTAATTTTTAAAATTTTCTTATTTTAAACTCTAAACATCAAACAAATTTTAAGAAACATAACTTAAACCTTTTGTGAATTTTCCATTATAGGATCATTTTTCTCAGAAATTGATTATTAACACAGTTTGGCTGTACTTAAAATATGACTGGTTAAGTTGATTGTCAATATGTTTGTCCGATTTTAAACTCATACTTCGATCCATATTAAGACAAATATGTTTTGATTATTATCATGTTTTAATTTCTTTATGTAAAATTAATGGATACCATAATAAAAATTCCTATAGAACTCTTACATAGATTTAAGACACTTTTGAGATTTCAAGTCACCTCAATTTGACTAAAACCTTTTACCTCTGATCAATAAATTCATGATTATTGATTTTCTTAGTATAGTTATGTAAGAGTATACTTAAAGGCTGATGCAACCAAAGAGATCTCAGCATGCACATGTGAAGTACAAGGAAAGTTACTTCGGAAGATTTTATACAACTCAATGAAATTTACTAAGTATCAAATCTTCCAAAGCCAAATGACCATTCCTTCCGAAGACAAAAATGAAGTCTTCTGAAGCTTCAACCCAAAGTCTTCTAAAGCCAAGGGACTGATTTATTCTAAAGACAGAGAGGACATGCTTTCTTTGACTTACTTTTGACAAAAGTTGAACCACTTTCTGCTGCCATATCTGAAAACTCACCAACTTATACAAGTTGGTGAAACAACCATACTTTTGTCAACTGTAGATTATGATGTTAGAGTCTGTAACTTTCTACTCTTGTACTTTTATCTTTTTTGTAATATATTAGGATGTGAGCTATGGTATGTCATAGTCACCAGTCAAAAGGCAATCTCCCTTTTGACTTTACATTGATCTTGTTGTCTAGATTAGTGTTTCCAGCTGGCCTTCAAAGTATGGCCGGTTGTAGGATGTAGTATATAGTATCTCATTCTACAAGTCCTTTGGACAACCAATTGTGACAATTGTAAACACTTGAGGGCAATATACAGCATTCTTGAAAACCAACTGCTTGTGTTCTTTTGTGTTCTTTACACTTTGTTCATTGTTTCAATATATCCAGTTCCCTAATTGATCCGTTAAGTTTTCTAATTTTCTCCAACCTTGTGAAACTGTTGCATTGGTCCCCTTGCCCAGGTCCTGCGATTCGTATCAGAGCATTTTAGGCTATTGATTATAAGATCTCACCATCTTAAATCCCTTCCGTTTCACAAAACACTTAGCAACTCAAATGGCAGCTCTTTCAAAGGCTGATATGGAAACCGGTACCATGACAAAAACTCCACTGGTCACTCTTGATCACTTTGATACTTGGTGCCAAAGAATGGAAGGCTTCATTAAGTTTTAAGAAAGCAGGATGTTGAGATTTGTTGTCACAGGACCTCATATCCCAAGTACCACTTCGGCTGCTGCTTGTAGTGGGATGATACCAAAGGAAGTGGCTGACTATTCTGAAGAAGATTGGAAGAAGATAGACATAGATCAGAAGGCCATAACCCCTCTACAAACTGCTCTTCCCAACTCTATATACATAGGCTTCAAGAAGTGTGAAACTGTTACACAGCTCTTGGATGCACAGAAGCTCATGTATTAGGGGTTTGATGATGCTATAGAAAATAAGAAGGACCTCATAAAGAAGTAGTTTGAGAACTTCAACTACAGGATAGGTGAAACTATGACTCAACAATACTTTAGGTATCTTGAGATTGTAGTCACTCTAATGGAAGTTCATGTTCTCATTTACCAAACAATGGACTCACTACTATATGGCCATTAAAAGAACTGAAAACCTCTCCACCCTTACTCATATAGAGTGGTATGATATCCTTAGTGGTTACCAGATGGAGATGAACATGCAAAATCCATCCAGCAGCTTTTCTAGCAATCAACAGAGTTCAACCCTCTATCTGGTTTAAAGGGATAGTAGAGAACCATAACATCATCTCATCTGCTTCCCTGACAAACACAAAAGAGCCCTTTCATAACCTTCCTGGAGACACCAAGGGAGAGCTACATCCAAGGAAGCCCATTCCAAGAGACAAGCTCACCACAAGCCTTTGTGTCTGCTGCTGAATGTTGTGGCAACTTTCTTTTCACTCTTGAAGACATTGACAGTATCCACCCAGATGACCTGGAGTATATGGAGATAGTCCAGCAAATGGCTCTTCACATTATAGTGCCAAGAAGTTCTATAAGAGAACTGGAAGAAAGTTTCCCAGCAATGTGGCCAATGGAAAGTTTTGATTGGATAAAAGCAAGGTGAAGTGTTACAATTGTAACCAAATAGGACACTTTGCTAGAGAGTGCAAGGCACCAAGGACAAATGGTGGTCAAGCATAATCCAGACCAAAATACACTGATGGAGCTCCCAGATCTGAGAGCCAAGCCAACCAAAATAACAAGCTGCCATTGTTGAAGAGGGAGGATTTGAATAGAGATTTTAGGTAGAAGATAATTCTCCAAATCAAGCACGGATGGCTGATCATGAAGAAGCCAAGATATTAGAACATCTATATACACCTGAATGCATTGCTAAAGTAAACATGTATAGGTCCTATAACCTGGAAGTGAGATCTGACCTTGAGTCCTTGAATATTTTAAAAGCTGATTTCAAAAGAGTAGAAAATGAATATAACCTTAAAATAAAAGACTTAGAGAAAACAATTTCTACTCTTCAACATGAGCACACAAATTTCAGGGCGCAGATCAAAGATTTCATAACCAAGTTAACTGAATGCTAGGCTGAGCATTTCATCAGCAAAGCCAAGGCAGAAAATGTGTTCTTGAAGAGGAAAACTTCAAGAACATAATATCCTTATCCTTGGATGCAAAGATTTATTATTAGAACAGGCAGGGACTAGGTTCAAGTGAGATAGCTCCTCCACACACACTACTATCTATAAGATCTCTAAGGTATGGAACTTGTTAAGATAAGCTGCTATTCATTGATCCTATCCAAGAAGAGGATGAAGATGAGGAGATAGTGAAGGATGAACCCAAAGTGAGTGAGAAGGGTTATCATAAGAAGTGTTAGTATATCTCCTGGAGAGAAGAAAGAATCATGGATGACCAAGTCAGTTAGGAAGAATTTGATCAGGGCAGCGAAAAGAAAATAAAAAAATGCCCAAGAGATAAAGTCCACTTTCAGTTCCAAGCAAAAACAAGTTTTTATTTTGCTGGGTTTGAGGTGGTGAAGAGTGAAGACTCAACTATGAACTCTAGTACTAGGAGTCCTAGTTTATGTCTAAATCATCCTAGTCAAGAGAAGAAGGCTGAACAAATATGCAACACTACTGCATAACCTGAACCATCTAGTTCCAAAAGCAAGCCTCACCCTAAGAAGCCTGCAGCATTGTCTATGAAGACGAAGAAGGAAGGGGAAAGTGATTAAGCTCAGCCTTCTACCAAGAAGAAGACTCTCAGAAGTATGCCAGTTGAATGCCTCACGTGTGGTGGTACCTCTCACTTTGCTAAGCATTGTATCTACAATCCCAAGTGTACCATCCATATGACCAAGAAGAACACTTCTGAGAAGAAGAAGAAAAAGAAGAAGATAGCTTCAGAAGGAAAATCTCTTTTCTTCAGAAGCTCCAAGGTGACCAAGATGAAGATAGGTTGAAAATTACCTTTGGAAGAATCTTTGGTATCAGAAGAAAGGAATGCTTCCGAAGCACTAAAGTCTATTCCAGTGGATGCAAAAGCTTCCGAAGGTTCAGACTCCAAAACTTCTGAAGTTGTTAAAATTTCCAAAGTCTTGAAGGTCAAGTCTAGTCATCCAAAGATGATGTGAAAGATGAAAAAAGACTATGTCACTGAAGTTTCTTCATCAACAACAACCAAAGATCCTCAAAGCTTGAATATAGGATCAATAACTGTTGAACTATCTTCAATTCATCTTGATGAGCCCAAGACCATCAAGGCTTGGGTTTTCAAATGTAACTAACCATCTATTTCTATGCATGAACAGCTAAAGAGCAAGGAAAATGTATGGATCATTGATAGTGGCTGTTCCAGGCACATGACAGGCAATGGTTATCTTCTTTAAAACTGAGAAAATTGATGGAGGGCAAGTTGCCCTTGGAGGAGAATCAGGGTTACATCACTGGAAGGGGTACAGTCACAAATGGTAAGCTTAGCATTGAGAAGGTAAACTATGTTAAGGAGCTTGGTTATAATCTCTTGAGTGTATCCCAATTTTATGACCAGAGACATAACATGCTCTTCACTTAGCATGAGTGCATTGTTCTTAAGCCCGGGGTGGTCGTTCCTCAAGAGCATATCCTTCTTAGAGCCCCTAGGAAAGGTAACATGTGCAAGATGAATCTACAGGAAACCTCCTCATCTAGAGAAGTTTCTTGCTTTCTATCTAAAGCCAATAGTGATGAGTCATTCCTTTAGCATAAAAGAATGTGCCATGTAAACTTTAAGAACATGAATAAACTAATTAAGAATGATTTGGTAACTGGAATGCCAAAGAAAGAGTTTACAAGTGATGACCATTGTGTTGCATGTCTGAAAGGAATGCAACACAAAGTGTCTCACAAGCCAAAGAAAAAAAACTCCATCACTACTCCCCTACACTTATTACATTTGGATCTCTTTAGCCCTACCAGTGTAATGAGTTTAGGAAGAACTTCATATTGCATGGTGATCACAGATGACTTCATAAGATACACTTGGGTCTTTTTTCATAGAACTAAGGATGAGACCCTTAAGATCTTGAAGAACCTTATTGTAAAAATTGAGAATCAATGTGATCACAAGGTCAAGATCATAAGATGTGGTCAAGGAACCGAATTCAAGAACCAAATCCTTGATACATGTTGTGATGAAAAAGACAATATGGACTTCTCAGCAAAATGGTGTTACTGAGAGGAGAAACATGACACTTATTGAGGCTGCAAGGACCATGCTCTATGACTCTAAACTGCCCATCACTATCTGGGCAGAGGCAGTCAACACTACCTGCTATGTGTAGAACAGAGTTTTTAGTAGTCAAGACTCATGGTAAGACTCCTTATGAACTGTGGCACAAAAGGAGACCTTTCATTGGTTTCCTCAGGTCATTTGGATCTCCATTCATAATCTTGAATACCAAAGATCCAATAGCCAAATTTGTTGAGAAATAAGATGATGGACACTTTATTGGATACTCTTCCCAAGCTAAGGCTTACAGAGTATACAATCTCAGAACAGAGTAGTCAAGGAGTCAACCAATGTTGTCACACTCCCGCTTATAGCGGAAACACGAGGATATAATGGACGGGATCGTCATAACACATTGATCATTAACAGAGATGCATCAAATGAGGAAAACCAACGTGTCATGACGTCACCCGACACAAAGGGGACTTGCGTTGCAGTTAGTCAATTCCATGACAAACATAGTCAACAAACAAAATAAATATGAATTGCACAACCCGGGAACCAATAAACGAAAACATGATCAGTAAAGATAATCCAAAACGAAACATAATTGTCAGAAACGCTAAAGCAAGTCTAAAATTCCTTTCTTAAGGTCATCACTAAGGCAGCATCCCTAGCTATCCTCGATAGTTGTCACGTGAAAAGATATGCTCAAAAGGGTCAACATATTGTTGATGAGTTCGCAGGTTTAAATAATAAACAAAACATGATGTTGTGTAATAGTTTGGTTGGACATAAGTGCATACAGTTATAAACAAGCAATATCACATGTAATCATGAGCATCATAACTAAACCTATGACGTACACACAGATCTTGTCGTAACATATGCACCCTAGGGCCCATCCGTGGCCACTGTTAGTCCCGACTACTATACTAACATACAAGGGTGGGGGTGTCAACCCAATAGTACTATAAATACCTGTCTGTCAGCTCCAACACTGGAGTTAAATAGTTGTGAATAAAGAACCACAGAAAACTTATGCATGTACTAGATATCAACTAACCAACAGTAAACACAATAGTCCCAAAAATGTAAATGAGTTTAAAGCATAAAAGGGGTGAGCATAGTATTCCTCCTAAGTTTTATAAATAATTATAATGAAAACGGGGCCGCGAAACTCACCTTGAAATGTGACTGAATAAAGTGAAAAAAAGGCTTCAACGGATGAGAGCAAACGACGATCTAACACCTATAATCAATTGTAATTAAATCTTAAACACGTCCAAAGAATATCGATACATTTGGTCGGTTTTGGGTCGGTTTAGGTTCGATACGTGACACGCACACAAATAAATATATTCAAATTAGTCATGTACATGTATTCATAATATATATATATATATATATATATATATATATATATATATATATATATATATTCATGATACACACATCATAATCCATGTAAGAATAATATTAATAATAATAATATAATAATAATAATAATAATAATAATAATAATAATAATAATAATAATAATAATAATAATAGTGATAATAATAATACTAATATTAATCAAAATAATAATAATATATACACACCCTACGCGTACGCATTCTTACACACACATACAATTCATACACACTTTACACACACCAACTCATTCAAACACACACTCTCTACATACACACACTAGAACACACACAAATTTACCACTACACACACACGGTTCATTCACGACCCCCACACTTACACACTTCATGCACCCACACACACACCTTACGCACCCACACAACACACCACGGTTCACACACCCACATAGCACACCCCCGATTCAATATATACATATATACAACCGAACACACATATCAGATGCGCACCGTACGCACACCGCTTCACACCGGAACACACACTTTCGTCACATACAGTAGCTGTGGGCTGTTGTGTTTTGTTCCTCTAGCACAATACACACACCTGATGGATGCACAAAGCAGTTGAAGGCTGTTGTGTTGTCCCCTATGAGCAGCGACACACACACAAAACACACACCGACACCACACGCACACACACATACCGCTCGAACACACGATTGGCTAACACACACACCGAGCGACACACACTTACGGTTACAACCACACATCGAAGCACACATATATACATATACATACAACCGACACACACATACATATATACGAATCAACCCGAAACACCCGAACCGAAACTACGAATCAACACCGCTAAACGAAACGATACAATATTCACGATGATTCGGTGGTGCAACGGTGTAGGGTTCACGGCAATTCACGGCAGGGAGGGGGGGGGGGGGGTTCGATTAGGGTTGACCGTGATATATATATATATATATATATATATATATATATATATATATATATATATATATATATATATATATATATATATCTACATTTACATTTAGGCCCTTAACTTTCAATTAATTATTCCCTTAAGTTTATCTAAATTACAATTTAAACCCTAAACTTATTATTAATAATAATAATAATAGTAATAATAATCATAATAATTATTATTATAATTTTAGTAATAATAATAATAATTATGGTAATACTAATTATACCAATAATGATTAGTTTTGTTAATTATTATTTGTATAATATTTATCTAATTAATCATATTATAATATTAGGGTTACCGCGGAAAACGAATAAGACAATAATCCTGAACCGAAACGAATTAATTACGCAATAAAAGTAAATGAACAAGGAGAGTTAACGGGCTTCACGTCAATTAACGAACCTGATAGCGACGAATGTCATAGTATCCCCCAGTTGAGAGAATTTCGTCTCGGAATTCAGCTGTTGTTAGATCCCGAAGCTCTATCCACGAGTAGATGCGTATATTTAAGTTTCATTTGGTCTTCACATTCCCATGTAAATTTTGGCCCACTCTTAGAGTTCCATCTCACTTTGACAATTGGAATCTTGTTGCGCTTGAATCGCTTAACTTTCCGATCCAGAATTTCTATTGGTTTTTTCACAAAGTGAAGTTTCTCATCAATCTTGATTTCCTCAATCAGAACATGAAAGGATCCATCAGCTAAGCACTTCTTGAGGTTCGATACATGGAATGTATCATGCACACCACTAAGCTCTTAGGGTAACTTTAACCGATACGCTACAGAACAAATTCTTTTAATGATTTCGAATGGCTCATCAAACCTCGGAGCTAACTTTCCTTTCTTCCCGAAACGTACGATTCCCTTCCAAGGAGAAACTTTCAATAAGACACGATCACCCACACAGAATTCCAGAGGTTTCCGCTTATTATCAGCATAACTTTTCCGACGGTCTCTAGCTGCCTTAAGTCTATCCTTGATTTGGAATATCTTATCAATTGTTCCTGAATGATCTCTGGACCTGTCAATTGACTTTCACCTACCTCAGTCCAACATAATAGGGACCTACACTTGCTCCCATACAACGCCTCAAATGGAGCATATCCAATGCTCATATGATAACTGTTGTTATAAGAGAATTCAACCAACGGTAAATGAGTATCCCAACACCCACCAAAGTCGATCACACATGCCCTAAGCATGTCTTCGAGAGTCTGTATCGTACGTTCACTTTGATCATCCGTTTGTGGATGGTAAGCAGTACTTAAATCTAATCGAGTGCCCATTGCCTTCTGTAGAGTCTGCCAGAACCATGATGTAAATCGACTATCACGATCTGATATAATTGACATAGGCACTCCATGCCTAGCCACAATCTCATTTACATATAATCTTGCTAACTTTTCCATCTTATAATCCACACGAATCGGTAAAAAGTGAGCGGATTTTGTCATTCGATCCACAATAACCCAAATCGAATCATGCCCGCTACTTGTTCTAGGAAACTTAGTGATGAAGTCCATCGCTATATTTTCCCATTTCCATTCAGGAATTTCCAGTTGTTGCAATAGACCTGATGGTTTCTTGTGATCGGCTTTGACTTTCGAATAGGTCAGACATTCACTTAAATACATCTCAATGTCTTTCTTCATACCTGGCCACCAATACAATTCCTTAAGATCTTGGTACATCTTGTCTGCACCAGAATGAACAGAATACTTCGATTTGTGTGCTTCGTTCATAACTAGGGTTTAAACATTTCCCCACTTGGGTACCCATATGTGATCTACGAAATAGTGTACCCCATTCTCCTTACAATGCATTTGCTTATCGAGACCACAGAACTCCACACCAACAATGTCTCTTCTTTTAACGCTTCAGTCTGTGTCATTAGAATTTGACCCTTTAGGTTCAATTCTATGACCATTCCTAAGGCTTGTGTGCGTAAGGGTTTAACGCGTTCCTTTCTACTCAAAGCATCAGCCATTACATTTGCCTTTCCAGGATGGTATCGGATCTCACAATTGTAATCACTAAGAAGTCCCACCCATCATTGCTGACGCATGTTTAATTCCTTTTGATCAAAAATGTGTTGAAGACTCTTGTTATCGGTATAAATAACACATTTGGTTCCACATAAATAGTGCCTTCAAATCTTAAGAGCGAAAGCTACCGCCCTTAATTCCAAATCTTGCGTCGTATAGTTTTTCTCGTGGACTTTAAGTTGTCGTGATGCATAGGCAATTACCTTATCTTTCTGCATTAGTACACATCCTAAACCTTCGTGTGATGCATCGCAAAACACCACAAACTCATTAAGTCCATCAGGGAGTGCCAATATGGGCACGTTACACAACTTTTCCTTCAATGCTTGGAATACCTCTTCTTGTTTATGATCCCAATCGAATTTCTTATCCTTCTGTGTTAACATTGTCAACGTTTAAGTGATTTAGGAGAAATTTGCAATGAATCGCCGGTAGTAACCAGCCAACCCTAAGAATTGCCAAATCTCTGAGGGCGTCTTATGTGTATCTCATTTCATAACTGCTTCGATCTTTCTAGGATCAACATGAATTCCCTTATCATTCACCACGTGTCCTAGAAATTTCACTTCGCGTAACCAGAATTCGTACTTAGAGAACTTGGCGTAAAGTTTCTCTTCCCCCAATAACTTTAATATCACTCTTAAATGTCGTTCATGATCTTCCTTTGATTGAGAATAGATGAGGATGTCATCTATGAACACTATTACAAACTTATACAGGTATGGCTTACACACCCGGTTCAACCGACCCATAAACACTGCCAGAGCGTTGGTCAGTCCAAATGGCATGACTAAGAACTCATAATGTTCATATCAAGTTCTAAACGCTATTTTTGGTATGTCATCCTCATGAACCCTCAATTGATGATAGCCCGATCGAAGATCAATCTTGGAGAAGTATGACGCTTCTTGTAGCTAATCAAATAAGTCATTGATTCTAGGAAGGGAATATCGATTTTTCACGGTCAACTCATTCAACTCATGTTAATCGATGAGCATTCGGAACGATCCATCTTTCTTCTTGACGAATAATATCGGTGCTCCCCATGGTGAGTGGTTGGGTCGGATAAAACCCTTATCCAATAACTCTTGTAATTGGGTCGATAGTTCCTGCATTTCTGATGGTGCTAGCCGGTAAGGTGTCTTTGCCATGGGTGTTGCTCCCAGAATCGATTCAAAACTCCACTTGTCGAGGGCAAGGCAAGTAGAACAGATCATCAAGAAATACTTCCAGAAAGTCACGCACCACCGGAATATCTTCCAGCTTCCTTTTCTCCTCTTTCTTCTCTATTATGTGTGCTAAGAATGCATAGCATTACTTCTGTAGGCATCAACACATCTTCATATAAGAGATAAACCTTAGGCTCCTTCCCAGTCGTTCTCCTTGTATCCTGAGCACATCACCATTAAGCATGGGGATTCACACAACTTTTTCTCGGTAAACGATTTCGGCTCCACATTCCGATCACCAATCCATTCCTATTACCACATCAAAGCTTCCTAATTCGAAAGGTATTAAATCTATATCAAAGGAATGATCCTCTAATGTTATCATGCAACCTTTAATTATCTTTTTAGCTTCTATATACCTACCATTAGCCATTTCTACAGAGTAACTATTCTCTAAACAACTAGGGTTCAAACCAAGCAAATGCATAAATTCAAAGAAACAAAACTATTGTCTGCCCCGGTATCAAATAAAACAGATGCAAAATGGTTATTGAGAAGATATTTACCCGTTACAACATTTGGGTCCTGACGGGCATCGTTGGCTCTAATCATAAATGCACGTTCACGTGCCGCATTTCCTTGATTCATTTGACCCTGATTAATGGCTATCGCCATCACTTGGTTATGATTATTCCCAGGTTGACCCGGTGCCCGATTCAGTCTAGGGTACATATTTCGGTAGTGATTAGGGCTTCTACACTCATAATAAGCCCTGACGTTCCCTGCCGGATTAATTACGTTTATCGGTGTAACAAAGTTTGGCGCCACCCTACCGTCCTTCGTAAAATGCCTAAGGCGCCTACATTTCACGCACACTCGACAAGGCGCCGCTTGTGGATGATGAAAATTACACTTACCACACTTAGGATGTGGCCCAACGTAGTCCTTTCTCCCTTGGTTCACCGCCACAAAGCTTCTTGTCACCTTCGCTTTCTTATCAAACCTTTCCCCTGTTTTGCCTGCTTAATTCTCTATTATCCCTCCTTTTCTCTCCACCTTTACCTAGTACCCCAGTCTATAACATTTCATCAGTCAAAGTACCGGCTTTCAGAATCGGACTTTGGATTGTAAGAGGAGTGGCTGTAGTTACTATTGCTCGGATTTGAGGAGCCAATCCCCAGATGTACCTTTCTATTCTCTTCGACTATAGACCAAGCGCGGAACAAGCCTAGCTAGTTCATGAAATCGATCCGTGTATGCTGCATGCCCAGCTCCTACCATAGCATGATTCCAGAACTCAAGCTCCAACTTCTGCATTTCATTATTAGGGCAATACTCCTCGGTGATCAAAGCCTTAAATTCATCCCAAGTCATCTGCATCGCTTCCTCCCTACATCTTGCTTGAATTTGAGTATTCTACCAAGTCAATGCCTTTCCTTGCAGTGAACATGTAGCATACTTTATCTTCTAGCTATCCAGGCAATCGTTAATGTCGATCACTGCTTCCATCTTTTCGATCCACCTAGTTAACACTATTGCTCCACCCTTTCCATCAAACTCCTTAGGCTTACAAGCCACACATTTGCATTCCTGTTATCATTTATGCCACCTTCTCCATTGTTGTTGTTCTCATCCTGGTAACCATTCTCATCATTTTCATCACCACTATCATTCTCTGCATTATTTCCATTTTAGTTATTGTTCCCACCCCCATTGTCGTGGTTCATGATGTTGTCACTCACTTGTGCCACTATGGTCTGGATCAGTGCGGCTAACTGCTAAGCAATCATAGCAGCTATGTCAGGATTCCCAGCTCCATGATTGTTACTGGCTGGACCACCTTCATTTCCTCCACCAAGTGCTTCACCCCTACCACCAGCACCTCTTCCTCTACCTCTGCATCTTGGGGCAGCACCACCACTATTACTACGGGTGATTCTTCTGGGCGGCATGTTCTATATATAAGACAGTTCGTAAACAATTATAACCATTAGTCATATTAGTATTAAGGCTATGAATTATTTCAAGAAATAAGCAATCATATTATGGCACTTATTTGTCCAACTCACGCATCTGAAATCCTTAATAGAATAACTTTAATAATATTAATCCATAATATCCATAATATCCCAAATACCAAAGACCAAAGTCAAATGCACTAATCCGGATAATCTTAAGTCAAAAGTACTTAAAAGGAATACAATAATAAGAGATAGTCAATAGTACCATGAAGAATTCCCAGTTCAATCCTTCTTATTGCTCCATGAGCAAGAAACGATAAGTCTACCTGTCGTACTATGCGCAAACTCTCTCTTGCCCTTTAGGGCTGGAGGGGCAGGCAAATTGCCACCATCGTCATGAATAATCGGTGGGTGCGTAGCCCTTTCACGTATAGGTCCCACACGACTCTCACAACTATGAACAGATCTAGGAGAATCAAATTGTGACTCAGGAATATCCCTGAAACTCCTTGGGCAGTACGATGTACCCTGGGTGACGGAAGGTTCTCTTCACAGCATATGCTGTCATGGGTGCTCCAAATTCATAGGGTCTAAAGCACCTCGTCAAAGACCTCATCATCGATTTATGCCCATGCACTGCTACTACTAACTTCACCTGCTTCGGCAGGCCAGGTAACACCTACTCACTCTCCGAGTCATGGGAAATTACAATGATAGAAAGGGGGAACGGAAGGACCAACAGAAGACATCCTATAAGGAAAAAGTATGAGTACTTTTCCTTAGGTGAAATAACTCAAATAATAAGAAACAAATAAATAGAAAAGGAGATACATACCTGTAATATCAGATACACACAAACCCTAGTATGTACTATACATAAAGATTTCTAGGTTGTAGTCTAGGTCGAGTGATCCTCCTATATCTCTATAACAAAGGGCTCTGATATCAATCTGTCACACCCCCGCTTATAGCGGAAACACGAGGATGTAACGGACAAGATCGTCATAACACATTGATCATTAATAGAGATGCATTAAATGAGGAAAACCAACGTGTCATGACGTCACCCGACACAACGGAGACTTGTCTCGCAGTTAGTCAATTCCACGACAAACATAGTCAACAAACAAAATAAATATGAGTCCCACAACCTGGGAACCAGTAAACGAAAACATGATCAATAAAGACAATCCAAAACAAAACATAATTGTCAGAAACGCCCAAGCAAGTCTAAAATGCATTTCTTAAGGTCATCACTAAGGTAGCATCCCTAGCTTTCCTCGATGGTTGTCACCTGAAAAGATATGCTCAGAAGGGTCAACATATTTTTGGTGAGTTTGTAGGTTTAAATAATAAACAAAACTTGATGTTGTGTCACACACTCATTGGATCAAGCCTCTCTTGATAAATGTGCTAACGTGGTGGATGCTACTCAATCACTAGATCTGAATTTCACTAGTTTAGATCTGTCAAACCAACTTGTTATGATTCCTACATTGAGAATCCACAAGTCATATCCCACCACAAACATCATTGGAGATGTTGAGATAGGGGTGAGAATAAGAGGACAAACTTGTGATAAAAATGTTTATCTATACTCTTATTTCTTGTTCCAGTTTAACCAAGGAAAGTTGATGAAGCTTTGAAAGATGGTAGTTGGGTTGAAGCAATGCAGGAGGAGCTGCTTCAATTCTAGAGACAAAAGGTTAGGAACCTATACCCTCTTCCTTATGGGAAGACACCAATAGGTACCAAGTGGATTTTTAGGAATAAGAAGGATGATAGAGGACTTGTTCAAGGGTATGCTCAAGAAGAAGGGATTGACTACAAAGATGTTTTTACTCTTATGGCAAGACTTGAAGCTGTTAGGATATTCCTTGCTTTTGTTGCATCCAAGGACTTCAAGATCTACCAACTTGATGCCAAGTGTGCATTTTTATATGTTGTGATAGATGAAGAAGTGTATATCAAACAACCACCTGGCTTTGAAGACCCAGATCATCCCGATTATGTCTACAAGCTTGACAAAGCTCTCTATGGGCTACATCAAGCTCCATGGAAATGGTATGAGACACTATCACAGTACATTGTTTAGCATGGTTACAAGAGAGGTACTGTTGATTGCACACTATTCATCAAATAAATAGGAAAAGACATGATGCTAGTTCAAGTTTATGTAGATGACATCATCTTTGGGTCAACTAATCCAAAGCTCTGCAAAGACTTTGAGAAGCTGATGAAGAATAGATTTGAAATGAGTGGCATGGGGGAACTCAATTTCTTTCTAGGAATTCAAGTGAAGCAAGTTGACAATGGCATCTTCATAAACCAGTGAAATTATGTGCAAGACATACGTACAAGATTTAATCTCACTGAGTGCAAAGTTGCTAAGACTCCCATAGCCAAAAACCACTCGCTAGGACCTGATCTTGAGGGGAAGTGTGTTGATGAACATCTCTACAGGGCTATGATTGGGTCTCTTATGTACCTTATAGCTAGCAGGCCCGATATCATGTTTGCTACATGCATATGTTTAAGATATTAAGCCAACCCCAAGTTGTCACACCTAGATGTTGTCAAAAGGTTTCTTAGATATCTCAAAGGTGCTCCCAAATTAGGCCTTTGGTATCCAAAGAATTCTGACTTCAATCTGTATGATTATACAGATAGTGACTATGGTGGTTGCAACATGACTGAAAAGTCAACATTAGGGGGATGTCAACTCCTTGGTGGAATGATAGTCTCATGGCAATATAAGAAGCAATCCTGTGTGTCTACATCAACTACTAAAGCTGAATACATTGCTGCTGCAAGATGTTGTGCTCAAGTGGTTTGGATTCGAAATTAGATGCTTGACTTTGGATTCAACTTCAAAGAGACTCCCATCCACATAGACAACAACAGTGCTACCTCTATTAAAGAGAACTCTGTGCAGCACTTAAAGACAAATCACATCAACATTAAGTATCATCTGATAAGAGATAATTTTGAAAAAGGATTGATAAAACTAGTCAAAGTTAACACAAATGAACAATATGCTGATCTGTTCATAAAAGCATTTGATGAACAGAGATTTAAGTATCTTGTATTAGTTATTGGGATGATTAACTTTGATTAGTTTTTCTTAATTAATTTCAAGATTACTTTTCAAATATATGTGTCTTAAGTTGTCTATATCATCACCTATATAAGCCCTATTTATCTTGGAAGAAAATTTTTCTAACTGATATTCCTCAGAATTTTGAGAAATAAAGACACATTTTCTTTCGAAAGACATTAAGTTGACTTCGGAAGAAAATTTTGTCTTCAAAACTAACAACTATTTTATAAGAAATTTACCTTCAAAAGAAATTCGGATATATCTTTCGAAGCTTAATATGATTCTAAGTACTTGTGTGTTTTGAAAGACAATTTTCTTCTGAAAACAATTAAATCTCAGAAGCTTTATTCATCTTTTAAATAAAACTTCTAAAGTTTAATATCCTCTGAAATAAAATTTGTCTAGGAAGTAAAAATACTTTAAGTATTTTTCTTTTGAAGCCATTCTTATCAGACTAAGAAATATCTTCCGAAGCCAAATTGGCTTCAGAAGTTTTTCTAAAAAAGTTCTGAAGACAAATTACCTTCGGAAGATTTTCTACTTCCAAGATAACTACCTTTTTGGGCACTTTTTCAGAGGTAGGACCAACATTCGTATTTCAAAGTTTATTCTTTTGCATTAACTTTCTCTCAAATCCAACCATATAAATATTTGTACAATGGTTCCCCCTCTTTCTTCTTCCTATTCATCTGCAAAAGTTCTAACCCTAAATTCATCCATAAAAACCTTTTTGTTCTTAGCTTTCTTCATCACAAAGCTTTCTCAAATGGCCAACCCTAAACCCCGAAACCAACCCAATTTTTCGATGCATCTTCATAGGCAACATAATAAAGTTGCTCTGTTATCATCTTAGAAAATCTAGGTTTCTCAGATGTTTGTTGGTTCCTTGCTCAATTCAACTACCTCACCGCCTTAACCATATGAAGAACACTTGCTGGAGTTTTAGGGAACCTGCCAAGAGCTGATCTTGGATGGTGAGAAGGCCCTATCTGCCATAGTGCAGGGGAAGAAAATTTTCATCACCCTAGCCACAATCAACACCCATCTCAGGCTGGATGATGAAGAATACAAGCTATCCTTTCCTAACTCTGTTGTAAATGAGTCCTTCCGGTAGATGGGCAATGAAGGAGACTACACAGTCAGAACCTTCAGGAAAGGTAATGTCTCCTCCCAGTGGAAGTATCTCCTGCATGTTATTAGTCAATCATTATCAAACAAACATGGAGGATGGGATAAGATTCCTAAGAATTTATCATATATAGTCCATGGAATGGTCCCAGGGGTCAAGTTCAAGTACTCCTAGTTTGTTTTTACAAACTTGCTTGCAAACTTGGACTCCTTAGAGTACTACATGTTCCCTAGATATGTCCAACATATTCTTAATTACGAACTGAGCTCATAGTTAAGGGGATAGGTACTACTCTTAAACTTGGACAAATGAAGCCTGACATCTTCAAAATCATGAGAAAGACCACTGTTGGCTTCTCAGGGGTAGAAATAACCCTGGTCCCAAAAATATTAGAGCTCATTGATCAAGGTGACAACTTGACAACACTAGCTAATGTTGAACCCACACCTTCTACATCTGCACCACCCACACAACCATAAATAACCATCACCTACACTAGAAAATGCAAACGAACCCCTGCTCAGTTTCCTCATATTGAGCAGGTCTCCACACACTCACCCATGTGGGAGGAAGTGGAACCAAGAGCTCCCACTTACCTTAAGGAGTAGACAATTCCCTTTACTTTATTAATCAGTGCTTAGGTTCCTCATGCTCAGCCTGATGAACTCATTACCGTAGCCTTAAGCCTTCACTCGGAGTCGTAAATCTCAGGTGATCAACCTTTAGGGGACAGTACCATACCTAGCCGTTAAGAGTTAAACTAACCAATCCCTGATTTCCAATTCTATAATGATAAGGGTATGGGTTTTAGTGAGTACCATGAGTCTCTCTTCTCCTCTTCGCTTAAGGAGAGATGAGTGCTCCTATAACACCCATATCTAGCCCACACCATCCATCCCAACCTGAGGTGGACTTTCCTAAACATATTCAGGAAGTCCATATGGAAGAGGCTCTCACTTTTGTAAGTGATTACATTATTAAGACCTCAATCATGGCAACTAAGCCCCTTGACACTTCTTTTGAAGTTGTCTTAGAGAAAGGGAAATCTTGCAGCCAAGAACCACAAGCTGGTGGTAAGGAAGAAGACTTTGGTCTTATTCTCTCATCCCCCATGATTCTTCTAATGAATATGAGGGGATTCTTCAACTAAATGTGCAAATCTGTCTAAAATAAGCACCTATTTTTTTCAAAGGTAAGTCACCTGGAATCTCAGGTGGTTACCTTGTAAAGGCAGGTCAGTGACAAGCAACTTGGATCACCGATCTCAAGGGCAAGTTAGCTGAGAAACCTACCATGCAAACCCAAGCATGTCCACAAGAACCTGTGGATGTGGTGGACCTAACCCTTAGATCCCTTATGCAAGAGGGTGATGCTACCAAAAAGGGGAGAAAGTCCTACCTACAATCACAGAACCTGGGAGTTCTGCCTAGAGTATGGACATAGAGGCCTCACCATCCTCACTTGCAATTATCCATACTCAACAACCTCCTCAGGCCCATATTGATGTGGATGCCCTAATTCAATGCCTTTTTGACAAGGGAATTCTAAGGGCATTGTCTACCCTATCGTACCATACTGAAAATCCAATAATAGGATGGAGCTATGATGCTGATAGAAGAACCCAGGTACTCTCTAGATCTCAAGGACAATAAGAAGTTTTCAATTTTCAATCCCTAAGATACTATGAGAGCTTTAACATATCTTTTATTTTTGTGCACATTGACTACTTCTAATCCTGATGGGCTTAAAATGGATCGATCTATGATGATATATGAACAAAATTCAATCTAAAACACACAAGTATTCAATTCAACACAAGCAAATCAACAAAAATTTATAGAGTTTTCATTGATTAGCATATAGAAGAATACAAAGTGTAGTAAGCAGTTACAAAGCATCTCAATCACTCTAAAACTTAAAAACCTACCTTCACAAAACATATCTATGCTATATATACTAATCAAGAAAACAAAGGAACATATTTACATAAAAAGTCCCTATACTATGACAAAAATGTAAAAGACACACAAAGACAAATGTTAATCTTTAAAGAAGCATCTACAATACTCCCACTAAGATTTACATGTCTTCGGTCTTCAAAATCTTCAGTCTTCAAATCTCTTTCTTCAATCTTTCTCTTTAATCTTTAATCTTCTTTCTTCAGTCTTCTTTCTTTAGTCTTATTTCTTTAGTCTTTAGTCTCCTCTCTTTGTCTTCAGCTTGATCTTCAGTCTTCATGCTTCAAAGAAGTCTTCTGGCTATTCCTTGATCTTGAAAACCAGTTTCTCCTTGTAAATCTCTTGCTCCCTTAGAGCCTTTATAATAGCTGCTTTGAATTTCTCAGCAAGAATTCCTTGTTCTGGCTTTACCTCATTTGTTTTAATTTCCATGGAGATCATTAATTCCAATGTTTGCTTTGAAAGCCCTGCTATATCCACATTTACATAACACTCTATAGGTTTAGAATTGTCTTTGCAATGAATCTCCAATACCCCTTTTCTTGAAATTCTCATTAATTCAATGTCTTTTATGCCCTTTTTCACAATATTAGCGTATGCTAATGCTTTCCTCAATGATATCCTCTCCATCGCTGCATTCATCACCTTAATGATCGACACAAAATACTTCTTGTCATTTTTTGCTGTTTTTTGAATAACTTTTTCAAACTGCTGAATAGATAAGAATGAGATGTAACTGGGATGCAAAAGTTTTAGCTCGAAAACACCAAACAAAGAAATCATATCGCGATCCCAGTCATTCAAATCTCGTACTAACTTCAGCTCAAATATGTCAGCATTGTAAAACCATCTCAAAATTGGTTTTGATTGTTGAGATCCATCAATGACTTTCAATCCAGAATTTGTGACTTTCTCAAAATACTCATCACTGAAAGCATCCAAAAACTTTTCTTCATCAACATCTTTATCAACTCCTTTTCTCTTCTTCTTTAATGTTTGAAAATACTGCTTATCTTCTTGATCACAATGTGTTTTCAAGAAATAAGGCATTCTATTAATTCCTCTGTTGAGCAACTCTACAAACATTTCACCTCTTTTAGCTTTTGTATGATTTATCAACGAAAGTTTATTCAACTCTTTTAAGTCTTTCATCGAAAGTGATATGATGCTAGAAAAGAAATGATACATGTCACATATTGCATTCACTCTTTTGATTAAGAAGGCATCAAAAACTTCATCATACTTCCATGCAACAATCTTGACTTCTTTTGTCATGTCTGGAACAATCATAGCATTCAACAACTCAGAAATAGATTGTCCTTTCTGCAAAACATTACGTACTAGATCTCCTGCTGAACGTGCCTTGTTCCACAGCTATTTCTATTCCAAAGAGACTTGATATGTTTGCTTTTCAGTGTCAGGAAACATTTTCATCAGTTCTTTTCTTTGTTCATGAGCTGAACTTGTCATAGCCATAGATTTAATCTCCTGAGGCTTTAAAATCTTTGTTCTCTTTGTAATTTCCAGATATTGAGGATTGTCCATATCCAGCACTATCATCTTGTTTGTTTGTCTTTCAGTTTCTTGGAAACTTCTTACTAAGTTCCTTAATGATTCACCTTGCAATATGTTCAATTTCTTTCGTGGATAATTACGCGACTGTAGCCACATTCTGAGTGCAGTAATGCTCATATCATCAGGGTTAGGATGATGCAACTCAGATGTAGACAGTTTTTCAATGTTAATGATTTCTTGTAATGGGTTCCACTCCCCATGTTCTACTATTATCTCGTTTGGATCAATTGGAGCAACCGATTCAACCGTTATACATTTCTCAAATTCTTCATTTATTTGTGATACGATCAACCCATCAAGAAACACTCTATTGTACTTCATTCTTATGAGATAATTGTATCTTTCTTCCACATTTACAGGTGCATCATCATGACTTATGTCAATTGGAGAATAATGTTCATCTACATTAGCTTCAACCAGATCTTCATCATCTAGAACTTCATTATACCATTCATCATCAAATTCATCTTCTATATCATCTAAAGCTCCAATGGTTTCTTGTATATCCGAATCTTCTTCATCTATACTTACATATTTATCAATCACTTTTTGAACTTTGAATAATGATTCAGGTAGTACTAAAACATCAATATCATCTAATTTCCTCTTTCCTTTATCTAAAACAGGTATTCTTTCAACATCATTAGGAGTAAATTCAGAAATAATCATCACTTCAGGAGATGGAGACTTGTGCTTTTCTTTCAACTTTTCTAATTCTTCTTTCAGTGCTTCATTTTCTTCATTTACTTTCTTTAATCTTTCTTCCATTGAATCAAAATCTGACATCATTACCTCAAATTTCTTCATATTATTATCTCGACTTTTTCTCAACTCATCAATTACCTTGTCTTTCTTTTCATTTCTTCAATCAAACTTTCATTGACAGCTTTTAACTCTTCAATTATCTTTAATTGATTCAACTTTTCTTCATTCACTTCATCAATCTTCTTTTGTAAATTTTCTTCTTCAGTTAATGCAAACTGATCATTATGCTCTACCATTTCTTCAATCATACTTACAATTTCTTCAATAGATTGTTCTTCACCTTGATTAATTTCTTCAGTATCCTCATCGTGAATCTCTTCAGTAGCTTGGTCAATTTCTTGTACATCTTCCTCACTTTCATCATGAATTTCTTCAGTAACTTGCTCAGTTTCATCTACATCATCCTGTATATCTTCATGATTTTCTTCAATAACTTGCTCAGCTTCTTGTATATCATCATCATGATCTATTCCTATTCCATCACCATCATGACCACCACCATCATCATCATCAGATCAGATAATCTAGAACTATCTTCTTTATCATCAATGTTTTCATTATCATCATCATCTTCTTCATCCTCTTCAGCTGGTACTTCCTCAATCAAATCAGCTGGGTCAATAGGCTCGTCCTCAGTTAAATGATAATGATCAATAGTGATATCCACTTCATTATTAGCAACATTAAGAATATAATCAAATAATGGAACATTCTGAGCTCCAGTAACCATTGACAGTCTCTTATAGGATACATCAAACATATTCTCCAATATCAATGTATCACCACTTACACCATCAATATGAATGTCTGGATGTTCTTCATTGATAATCATCTGAAGGAAACATGGATACATTAATTATTTGTTCCTTATGCCCTTTTCCAGATTAAAAATAAACCCATTCAAAGTCCACTTTGACATATTAAATCGTCTATTTGTAGTCAATGCTACAATGGGTGATGCAATGTCAACTGGGAAAGAATTCCATCTCGCACTTCGTTTTTACATGCAATGTTGGAAAATGTAGCATATAAGCTTCCAATGGTTATACACACGAGCACAAAAAAATTGTTTCTTAGGAAAATGGTCAGGGTGTCCCATTTCCATGAATGTTTGTCTACATTCATCAAACGTTAGCTCGGATAAATCTTCTGGATCATTAGGTCCTAACCTCAAGGCTTGTCTAATTGAGTCTTCAGAGACTTCAATCATTCTAAAATTCGTTATAAAGCCTCGGACCACTTTAGCTCTATTATCATCAACATCAACATATACCGTGCTCCCGAACTTCTTAATCAGACGTGCATAGATAATCGGTTGGTAACAAATGGCATATACATACTTCGTTCGTAATAGAAATCTGATCATATCTTCGTATCCTATAGCATTTTGAATATCCTCGTTTAATAGTGCAGCAATGTTGTGTTTCGGCTCAAACTTTAAATCAGCCATCTGCAAAATTAAACACAAGACATTTAAAATTTGAAGTTTTAACAATTAAAATCAATAATTTTTAAAAATTCATTCTGCTGAAAATCAAATATTTCAACAAATTGATTTCTTTGATTATTTAACACATTTTAGATTTCAATTTTGATTTAAAAACCTATTTTCAATATGAATTTTTTGTTGAATTTATTTTTTTTCTTAAACAAAATATTCTATGACTATTCATCTTTATCATCAGAGATGAAAATCAACACACAATCAACAGATTATGAGAACTTCGATTTGAATGAACAAACTGAGTCGAAATCAAGACCATATTATCATTCAAGCATCAATTTCAGTTCATTTAGTCATTTTAACCATCAATTTACAGATTTGCATACAATCTAGGTTTCAAACGCCCGAATAGGTTCGAAACGCCAAGCTTAAATCAACCTGTAAATCAACGATATCAGTAATTTTGATCATGAACTTACACTTAGAATTAAGAACAAAGATCTTTGAATACAAGAGTAACTCAGAAATCGATCAAAATGAGGAATAAGGGTGTATCGGAAGCACACTGGGTTCAAAGGCTTAAGAGTTCAGGGGAATTTTGAGAATGTAATCTGAAAACACAAAGTGTTGTTTATATACTAAGTGAAAAATTTTAGGCGATGAGCACTGTTTGTGCGCATGGACTCAGGCGCATGAGCATTGTTTGTGCGCATGGGCTTAGGCTCATGAGCACTGTTCAGATGCATAAGCACTATGTAGGCGCTTTTGCACTGTTCAGGCGCATGAACTTAGCTGAAACGCCCAGAACTTAACACGCTGTTTACACTTGGAAGCATGGGAACTGTTTAGGCGTATGGGAAGGATAAAACGCCTAACACTTAACCACATTTTCAGACTTAAGACAACTGTTTAGACGCATGACAACAGTTTAGACGCATGAAGTTGTCTGAAACGTCCAACACTTGTACAAATCTTGAAAAATCATCATGCTCCTAATCCTGGACTTATGAACACTGTTTAGGCGCATGAGATGACTTTCATGTGTCCCATACTTGTAATTTTCAGATCTTCCACCTGTACACTGTTTAGACATATTAGCACTGTTCACATACTAATATTAAAACAGTTAATCTGTCAAATTTTGACTTTAATTAGTCAAATTTTGACTTTCACCCAAAATTTTCACAATATACCATCAAATTTGAACTTTTGACTTTAAAATTTTTATTTTATTTTGAATTTTTTAATTTTTATTTTTGACCTTTTTATTTTTATTTAATTTTTTTCAAAATAATTTCCCATCATTTTAGTCTCTAATTTTTAACAAAAAATCTCATTTAACTTTTGCAAGAAGCTTTTCCATTTAAAATGTTTTTTCAGGTTCATTTTTACATTTTGTTACACACGCATGCTTGAACATATGTAGCATCATCCTTTCCATCTAAAACATTAGATTTTGATTTTTCATGATTTTTCATATCTTGAAATTTGTCAATCAGTTTTCTTAGACACTGTTTTAACTCTTTTTACTCCCCCTAAACTTTTAAGTTTAACAAAACTTAGAAGTTTCTTGAATTTGGCACATGAAGAACACACTAATCATTGTTAAATTGCTTGCACACAGAAAACATGCAAAAATCAAAATGAAATAGAATAAAATCCTAATATTCACAATGAATCATGTCTGCAGTGAGATCATATTAGCAGTGATCAGCACATTAAAATAAAAAAAATTGATGGATAGTCACAGACAGTGATTAAATCCTGATCAAGTGTGTTCCAGGTTAGCATTTCTGCAGCAAAGGAGACACTAAATCTAAGGACAGAAAATGAGTGCTTTTGGCAAGGTACTCCACACACTTACTTTTTCAACTCTTGGATTTCTTAAGGTACGATTAGATATGACATTATGTGAGTCACACTTAGACTTAGAGAGCTCAACCCTCGTCAAGATATGCAAGAAATCACTTATCTCAACTTGAAAACCTGACATATACTTATAACCAATCTGATGTTTAGTTTGTGCACATTGGCATCTTTTTGCATCAGGTAAGAATATCCAGCTCTGTAATGACTTACAACAAAGGATATCTCGTAACTTCAGGACTATGATGACTCATAACAGAAGTGTTAGATGCTTTAAATTAATGATATAAACAGATCTCATGGCTATTTATATCACCATCAGGTGTGAGTTTGTGACTTTACAAGCAATCAATTTAAGAAGTCAATACTACTCATAGGTACTGAAATGGACAAACACTAATGCATGACTTATTTAGTTTGATCTCAAGAGTTTACTTGTTCAGTATAATTGCATGAGCTTACCTGCACTTCATATCTGATCACGTCAGACTGTAGTCGTAAGCGAAGTATGCAACTGATCATACTAATGTACTATGATTTCTCACGTAATGCAAAACAAATTCATTCCTATATAATTAATAAGGAAAGACACTATTTTTGTGATTTTTGGTTTTATATTTTTATCTTTTGTTTTTCAATTTTCTATTTTTGTATTCGATTTTTGTTTTTCTAATAAACATGCACACACAAAAATACAATCAGGTAATTAACTTTGACAGGTTCTCTAGCTGTGTCCTATTCATATAAGGGAGGGTTCTGATCATATTTAGACTCAATTAACTAAAATACTCAAAAACCAATTTTTACATGTGGTTAATAAGACCAATTGACTCTACCAAATACTCAAACCATCCTGGTAAGAAGGCTTTAGTAAAAAGGTCTGCCAACTATTTTTTAGTAGCAATTTGAATCAGAATGATTAAACCTTTTTCAGAGTTATCTCTGAGAAAATGATATCGAATTTCGATATGTTTTGTTTTAGAATGTTGGACAGGATTAGCTGCAATGAACATAGCAACTGTGTTATCAATGTAAATAGGTGTTTTAAGAAAGTTGAACACGTAATCCAGCAGTTGGTTTTGTAACCAAAGGATTTGAGAACATCCTGCTGAAGCAGCAATGTACTCAGCTTCTGCAGTAGAAACAGAGACATTTGTTTGTTTCTTGTATTGCCATGAGACTAATCTGGGTCCTAGAAATTGACACCCACCCGTTGTTGATTTACTATCTTGACAACATCCGCTATAATCACTATCAGTATACCCATGTAACTCGAAGTTTCCTTCGTAAGGATACCATAGCCCTAAAGCCGGTTTACCTTTGAGATACCTAAATATTCTTTTGACAACAATTAAGTGGGATTATTTCGGGTCTGATTGATACCTTGCACAAACACAAACAACATACATAATGTCTGGTCTAGATGCAGTGAGATACATCAAAGAACCAATCATCGATCTGTATAATGTTTGGTCTACTGATTTTCCTTTCGGATCAGGCTCAATCTTGGTGTTCACATCAGTTGGAGTTCTAATTGACTGACAATCTTGCAGCTTAAATTTCTTCAAGAGTTTGTCGACGAACTTCTCTTGGTTGATAAAAATACCATCTGCAGATTGCTTAACTTGTAGTCCAAGAAAGAAATTTATCTCTCCAATAGAACTCATTTGAAATCTAGATTTCATGATTTCTTCGAATTCATTGCACATTTTTGGACTTGTCGAACCAAATATGATATCATCAACATACACTTGTACACATAAAAGATCATCAGCATCCTTCCTTATGAATAAAGTTGGATCGATTTTCACTCGCGTGTATCCATGTTAGATTAAGTGTTATGACAATGTCTCATACCGGATTCTAGGGGCTTGATGTAGTCCATATAAGGCTTTGCTCAATTTGTACACACGATGTGGATATGTAGCATCTTCAAAACCTGGAGGTTGCTTCACGTACACATCATCGGTGATAGAACCATACAAAAATGCACCCTTTACATCCATTTGATACACTTTAAATTTCATGAATGAGGCATAAGCCAGGAAGACATGAATAGATTCAAGTCTTGCAACTGGAGCAAATACTTCATCATAATCAATACCTTCTTCTTGAGTGTATCCTTGTGCAACTAATCTCGTTTTATTTCAGATAACAATTCCTCGATCATCAGTTTTATTTCTGAATAACCATTTTGTGCCTATGGAATTTTCTCCTTCAGGTAAATCCACCAGATTCCACACTTCTTGTTTGCGGAACTATAATAATTCTTCTTGCATAGCCTCGATCCAACCATTGTCCTTTAACGCTTCGGAAATGTTTTTAGAAACAGTTTGAGAAAGAAAGCAAGAGTATAAGCAGACGTTTGCTTGTTCTGATTTACTTCTCATCGTTCTCTCACTCAAAGGACCAATAATCTGAGATGTTGGATGGTTCTTGTGAATACGAGATGTCAGAATCTCATCTCCTTGAACATGAACATCTAGATTGGATTGATTCAAGTTGGAAAGCTGGTGCAATAGGCTTGAAGAATGTGGATTGAAATTGGGAACTTCAGTCGGTGAGTTGATAAAGTAATCAAGATTAACAGAATCAACTACATCACCAGAGATAGATGATGTTCCAGACTCAGGTTGTATAATTTCTATACCATCATTAGGAATTGGTTGTGACACATCTTGGTTTTGTGAAATAGAATGATCATTATCTTGATGAGACTGATCATCATTATTAGACTGAAAAATAGAATCTCTAACAAAAGAAAAGAAGGGATAGTCTGAGCTTGAATCATCTGCATCGTCAGAATCCGAATTGTCACTAAATGAACCGAGATCTCCTTGAATTTTCTTTTCACCTGTAGAATCAAGCAAGTTAGATTGATTAAACAAGTTGGATTGAAAAGAGTTTGACAATGAATCTAAATCAAATAACCATGCAGACCATTTGACACTGATGGAAAAGAGTTTTCAAGAAATTTAACATTGAATGTTTCAACTATAACATTAGTCCTAGAGTTATAAACTCGATAGGCCTTTGAAACAGATGAATATCCAACAAAAAATCCATCATCAGATTTTGATTCAAATTTTCCTAAATGATCACTTGAATTCAGAATCATAACCAGACAACCAAAAGATTTAAGAAAATCTATGTTTGGTTTCCTGCCAAACATTAACTCATATGGAGTTTTCAGTTTGTCTTTAACAATTAACGAATGGTTCTGAACAAAACATGCAGTTGATATTGCTTCATCCCAGAATATGATCGAATTTTAGCATCGGCTAACATGGATCGTGCTGCTTCAATCAATGTTCGGTTCTTCCTTTCAGCAACTCCATTTTGTTGAGGAGTTCTGGGAGCACTGAATGATGAGCTATTCCTTTCTCTGCACAAAACATGTCAAGAGTTAGATTTTTGAATTCCGTCCCATTATCACTTCTAATTATTTTTACTGTTTGATCAAGTTGATTTTCTACTTTTATGATAAATTCTTTTATTAATTCAGTTGTTTCAGATTCTGCATTTAGAAAGAAAACACATGAAAATCTTGTATAGTCATCAATGATAACTAAATAGTAAGATTTTCTTCCAATACTCTTCACGTTGGTTGGTCCAAAAACGTCCATATGCAACAACTGAAGGGGTTTGGAATTTGAGTTTATCAGCTTGGACTTATAAGATGCTCTGTGTTGTTTCCCCTTTAAACATGCTGAGCATAAATCAGTTGTGGCAAACTTCTTTGATGGAAGGCCAATAACATGATTTCCCGCTACAAGCTTGTTCATATTCTTGAAGTTGGAATGTCCGAGACGTCTATGCCAAAGCTGGCTTTCATCATTTGATGCTTTAGCAAAGAGACAAGTTGTTTCTGTAGAAGAGTCCACTTAAGACATATCCAGTTTGTATACGTCTCGGTCTCTGACAGCTTTAACAACCACGCAATCCTTGCTTATCTGAAATTCTGGCTTCAAGATATAACAGAAAGAATTATCAAAAAGTACAGAGTAATATTTATCACAAATTTAGGATACGCTTAACAAATTAAAGTTCAACTGTGAACAGAAGTTGACTTTATCAAAGCTTATAATCCCGTTGGATACTGTTCCTTCTCCGGTTATTTTTCCTCCCGCATCACCACCAAAGGCGACATGCGTTCCATCTTTTAACTTAAAATCTTGTAATAAGGCCTGATTGCCTGTCATATGCCGGCTACACCCGCTATCCACATACCAAGTATTGATTGGTCTTCTCGGGCGTACCTGCAAAACAAAAAAATTTAAGTTGAATTATCTACCCAAGCCGAAATGGTCTTGGGTTTTCCAAACTTGTCAACAATAGTAAATTGTTTAAAGTGAAGTTTGTTGACATCAGTTTATTCTTTATGAATTTACCAATTTGATATTTGTAACAAAATTATGCTTGTTTGGAAAGTTCATGCTTTTTGACTGACCATTGTTTGAAAATCTTTTATTTTCAAAACTTTTGTTATTAATTCTCATTGACCTTGGAATGAAATTATCATTGAAGTATTGTTTAGGTCTCACTGAATTATTTCTTTTGAAAGTGTTCAAATCTAAGGAGGGTTGGTGTGTTAATCTTTGAAAATCAACATTTTGGTTTCCTTTATATTGCGGATTAACATAACCTTTGCTTACTGTTGAGGTGGCAAATCCTCTCCTCTGTGAATTCTTTCTAAAGTAACAATCTTTAGCATTGTGAGTTTGCTCATCACAGTAAGTACAGTATTTGTTAAAATAACACTCTGAAGTTGAGTGATTTCTCATATCGCAAATGTGACAGTATTTGTTAAAAAAACATTCAGACATTTTGTGATTATACATGTCACATATGTTACAATACCTCTGTGGAGTCTTGAATAATTGCTTATTAACCTTTGACGTTGACGCAACATTAGAAACTTGGTTACTTTTAGGTGTCAAAGAGTTAATTTGTTGTTTTGATTTGAAGAATTATGCTTTTGATTTAAACCACTTTTCTTTTGCACAATTTGTTTTTGTTTTTGAACATGAATTTCATTCTTGTTTTCCTTAGATACAAATCTTTTAGCTACAGCGGAAGTCTTAGAATCTGAACCCGTTTTCAGATCAGAGGTTGATTTGTTCTTAGGATTTTCTTTAATATCTTGAATGGAGTTCACATTCAACAAACCAGCAGATACAAATTTAATTGGCTTTAATTTTGTTGCTTGATTTGTTTCTTTTGTCTGATTTTCTTGAATTTTTATTTGTTCATTTTTAGCTTTATTTATCTTTCTTCTTCTTCTCTGGTTCCTTGATTTTGTAGATCCAGTTTTTGGTTTAAATTGAACATCCTCAGTTGAAGATTCTTTTTCACATTCTTTCTTTTTCTGGTCTTTTTGCCATTTGATGAATTCTGGGTTGTTTAGACCAAATGAATTTGAATCTTCTGATGTTTCTTCAACATTTTTGTTTTGAAAATCTGAGTTTTGGTTATTAGTTATAATATTCACTTCCTCCAAAACTAACTCTTTAGGAACAAAAACTTTCTTTGTTTTAGGCTTCGGTTCATAAGATTTTATTTTAACAGGATGACCATTTTTTATCTTTTCGTTATCTTTTTCTTCAAAAATTTCCACATTTGTTTTCTCTTCTTCAGCATCAGACATCTTGATCTTGTTTTGAAAAGCTTTTAATTTTGCCTTGTTTTCTGGTGAGTGATCATGAATGTTAAAATTTTCTGGTAAGGTATTTGTTATTGATTCTAGCATTGGTTCATGAGTGAAACCCAATCCTACCTTTTGTTTATCTTTTCGTTCATTTACCAGCTTTTCCATAATGGTTTTAGAACTTTTAACTTTGGCAAGATCAACTTGAGTTGCTGCATGAGCTATCTTCTCCAGTTCAAGATTTTTTGTCATCTCTTCAAGTTGTTTTGATACAATTTCAAGTTCTCTTAGAGTTTTGTTCCAAGAATTTTGAAGAGATATAATCTTTTCGTCAGATACTTTATGATCATTTTTAAGTTTGGTATGCATTAGTTATTCTTGCTTAAGTTTTTCACAAATCTTGTAAGAATAATTTCTATAGTATTCTACATGCTCAAAGCAAGACTTTGTGCATAACTTTTCTCTGACTTCTGATGGAATTTCAGAATATTTAGGAGGAGACGTTTCAGAGTTAGAGCTTTCAACCTTTGGTTGATCAGATTTTGCCATCAATGCAACTTCCTCTGAATCTTCCTTGGGATCAGACCTCTTCCTTGTTCTTAGAGTTTCCATCATCTTTTGGATCATTAAATTCAGACCAATCTTCTTTTTGTATTTTTGTAACAAAAGATAAATTAGAGGTTAATTCAGCAGTAAATTGCTCAGCGTATGCACTCCAATCATAACCATCTTTAATATTAACAACAAGCTTTCTTGGGCTCCTCTGATGATTTAGAATCATCTTTCAATTCTAGCATTGGTAGGCTTTGATAAGGTTTCTGAAATGTCTTCTGTGAAGATTGCTGAAACCTTTGATTACTTGAGCTTGATTGGCCATTTCCTTATTTATTCCTTGGAGCTTTGCACTCTCTAGAGAAGTGACCATAGCTATTACAGTTGAAACACCTAGATTTGGACTTATCAAATCCAACAGACTTGTTTGCACTCGACTTGTAGTTTCTGTTGACATACGAGTGTTTCTGAGTCCTGTAAGCTATCATAACCATTTGCCAGTTGAGATCCATTTCTTCTGCATCGTCTGGATCCATTTCAAATAAATCCTGCAAAACAAGATCAAGTTGAGTTAGATGACTACCTTGATAAGCTTGAAAGCTTGCCATAACTGCAGTGAAAGCAGTTTTAGACTCTTCATCCTGTAATAGGATGTTTATTACATCGTTAACTTTGCTAGTTTTAGCAGAGTTAGCAGATGGAGTCTCTGCTTGAGATTTAGAACTTTTAGGCATAGGAGGACATTGAGGTTGATTTGAGTTGTATAAGCAGGAGCACTTGTGTAAGTGGAATCAATGAAGAACCCTGTGCCAACAAATAGATCACCCTCATCTTCTCGTGAAGTTTCATTCTTAGCCATGAATGCATTCTCCACAGTACTTGCTGGAGAAGCAACATATTTATATTGTGACATCGAAGTTGCTCTGTCATTGTTTCTAGAACTTTCATCAATTTCAACAAATTCTATTTTAGCAATCAAGAGATCAAGATCCATTGGGAATTTCTCAGTATGCTTTAGCAAAGTCACTGTTTGCTTCCATGAAGATGGAAGAGCATTGAGAAGCCTGAAGTTAAGATCTTTTAAATCATTCTTGATGCCTGCAGTCAACATCTCAGTAGTTAGTTGAACAAATCTGTTCATCATCTGATTTATTGTTTCACCAGATAAATGTTCAAAAAGTTCTAATTGCCTCTTTAACTTTTGCTTTTTCAGATCCTGAATCTCCTTTCCACCTTCACATATTATTTTCAATGCTTTATACATGATGTATCCCGTCTGATAACCATCAAGCCTTGTAAGGACTTCAAGTGGCAGTCCTTTGCACATCAAAGAATAAGCTTTTATATCATTTTTAACTTTCCTGAGATCATCACCCTGTAATCCATCTTCAGGATATGGTTCATGAGATTCTTTGGTGTAAAAAAACCTCTATCAGGACCATCTAAAGATATAGGAATATGAGATCCTTTTTCTATTGATTTCCATAGATCAGTATCAATAGAATTCAAGTAATGTTTTAATCTCAGTGACCAATTCTTGAAATCTGCTCTATTCTTCAGCTTGGGAACTCTGTTCTTTGAGTCTTCTGATTTTACCATTTTTAGTTTTGATTTTTAAAAGAAATTGTTTTTGTTGTTTTTGTTGTTTTTAATGTTTTTAATTAAAACAATGAATTAAAAATATTTTTGGATTTTTTAAGTTTCTAAAAATTTAAAAATTTTCTAAGTGTTAAAGCTGATGCGTCTAATTAGTGGTAAAACGCCCAAACAGTTGTGGTACTTCCTTTGACTTTGACTTTGAAACGTCTAAGGGATTGCCTTAGAAAAATTCCAAAATGCCCAAGTTGAAATGCATCTGAACAGTAATAAAATGCCTGAACAGTTGTAAAACGCCTGGAATTCCTTGGATTGTCAACTTCCAAAGTGCTCCAACAGTTGAAATGTGTCACAACAGTAGAAAAACGCCTAACTGAAAAAACGCCCAAACAGTGGAAATGCGCCTAACACTTAGACAATTTTCAGCAATGTTTTTGACCTAATTCGCCACGTTCATCAGTTTCATACGAACTTAAATTTTCTGAAATCCTTTAACACTTGATTAATTGATCTGAAATCCTCAAATTATGTAGGAAATTGATCAATAATTAATCCTTCAACTTCAATTTCTTCAATTAACAACCAAATTGATCTTTTGATTCATGAACAGATTTGACAAATGAAGAACAGTTCGAAGAGCTTTTTGCTCAAATTCACTGATTTGAACGAATTGTACTCCTAATTGTGAATCAAATCATGTTCCTGGTGATGAAACACAACTGAATTCAACAATTATACGACTGAATTGTTAATCAATCACAGATTCAAGTGATTTTAAGAGTTCAACAGTTGAAGAACTTCAATCACTGAACCTAAAGCTCTGATACCATTTGATTTGCTTTTAGGTATCTTTTTGGTTATTTTGTCATGGTATAACCTTCTTTGATTTACTTTTCATTCTTTTTCTTGTGTTATATATATATACATATATATATATACATATATATATATATACATATATATATACATATATATATACATATATATATACATATATATATATACATATATATATACATATATATATACATATATACATATATATATATATATATATATATATATATATATATATATACACGTATGACAATCACTGATTCATAGAAAGACAAGCTTGAGTATAATAAGACGACTATAACTCTCAGTTTGTTTTAGCATGGAGTTAGTGTTACTACAAAACTTTGATATGTTACCCAATTTAGACATTGTAAATTAAGTTCCAATGCATCACAAATCATACTATTTTTTATTCTTGTAAGTAGAGCCTATCAACATATGAAACAAAATCCGAGTCAGATCCTTTTTAAGCCTTTGTATATAATACATCAAAATCAAGAAATGTACTATTATTTTCTATTTATACAGAAAATTCAATTTTAAACATTCATTTTCATGAAATCAATCAAAAACTTTAGTCCCTCTAAACCAAAAATCTTTTTTAGATCATTTTCAAATTTCTCTCCTAAAAATTGTGATTATTCACTTAGAAAAATTACAGCTTTAACTAACAATAAAGAGAACAAAATATTTTTGGGAAAACTTCTGGTGAAATCATCCAAAGTTAATCATGCCTAAAGATTTTACTAGAAATTCAAAACGGGAATGATTAAATGCTTTGGTAAATAAGTCAGCTGTGACATCCGTCACCAAAATAGGTACGTTGGCTTTGGCATTAGTTTGAATTTTGACTTTTGACTTTGACTTTCGCCTTTATTTGGGCTAGGTCTTGATTTATATTTCTTTTCTTGTTGGGCCTAAATTTTAGTCTAATGGGCCTACGTTTTTATGATGGGCCTGGAGCCTATATCATTATGTGACTAGTGGGCTTGTCATGGTATGAGGTTCTATGTATTGAGCCCAATCAAGGGTTTTCCTAAAAAGTAAAACACGAAATTACACCGAAACCCAACTAACTCTATATCCATGGGCTTTGCCTAAAGCCTGTTAAAACAACTTAAATTGGTTCTAAAAATATAATTTATCCAAATCCTAGAGCATGTGATAGTTCATTGGAAATGTTATTGCGCGCAGAATCTGAAAACGTAAAAATTAGACGACGCGTGGCTTGAGATGTGACGGAATACACGAGAAGGGCCAAGGGCCCGAAGGCCCTTCTTCCTCCCAAGTTTTGGCCGCAAGGTTTAAGGGGGGTATTCCCCTTTGCCTTAGCTCATTTTCACAAATTCTAGTTTTCCCTTGAAACCCTAGCCACCACTTCACCAAAAATCCTCTCTTCGTCTCTATAACCTATCGAAAATTCTGAAGATTCTTGAGCATCCATCGAGTTTAGGGCAATCAAATCATCCAAGAGCTTTAAACCAAGTAAGATACCTTCATCTTCGTAGATACGGTAAGCGAAATTCGTGTTTGATGAAGTTTAATCCTTGTTTCACTCAAGATAGATGATAATCATCATCTACACTCGAAATCTTCATCTAATGATCTTTAATTTTTAGTTTTTGGTGCTAGATCGTGAGAATCTAAGCGTTACGATCGTCGGATTCGGCATTTGGTAAGAAACCCTAATTCTTGGATTTTATGGTAATCGAATCCATGATATTGAGTGGAAATCTTGGATGACCTGCCCTTAATCGAGATTTTGGACCTATAAAACGTTTTGAAATAACTAGAATTGTTCCTTGAAAGTATTGATGTGTTGAACAAATCCAAACAACGAAACTAACAATCTGGGTAGCTTGCTGTCTGAAAAATGGGTCATCTTGTTCGTGTGATAACTTGGTCGAAACACGCCCAATTGGGGAAAACTCTGGGTCTAAATTTAAGCTCTATGAGTCCTCTAACTAACCCAAGTGGTTTCATGTCGTTTCGACATCGTTGGGTCCTCCAAACGTAGCAAACAAAACTGATGGTCAAAACTGACGAATCTGGGCAGCAGATTGGTCTTTATTCTTCATGTCATAACTTACTCATATTTTGTCAAATGAACCTGATTCTTTTTCTGGAGTTAATTTAAACTCTCTTCTTTCAAATGACACCTCGTACGTGATGTTTCGTGGTCGTGTCGATCTCCTAACAGCTTATACAAGACTGATGCGCAATCAGATATGTATGCTGAATTATTTTGTTAAAACTTAAAAATAAGGGTTGAGATTAAATAGTCTAAATTAAGACAAGTTTTGCATATAACATTGATTAAAACTCTTTACAAAAGAATTAAATTAATAAGTGTGATGATGGAAAACCTTGATTAGTGTTAAGGGCTGGACTAACAGGATTGCACCCATATTAGTCATCGATATTTGGTGTTATCTTAATCCTTGTGTGAATTATGTATTTTTAGAGCTTCCTCTGCGTGTTGTGGAATTTGAACTGTGACATTTCAAGGTGAGTTTCACAGCCCCTTTTTAATATATTTTACTTGGGGGAAAAGCATGCTCATGGTTTTGGACTGTGCCGTGTTTGATTTTCTTTTGAAATATTGTATGTGGTTTGGGTCATGGTATGAGTCTTGATATTCAATCATGAGTGTGTACTTGTGCTTGTGCTTGTGCTTCAACTTGTGTACTTGGATTTTATGGAGAGATTATTAGTACTAACGGGTTGACACCCCCACCCATGTTGTCGGAATACTAGTCGAGACCGACTTGGCCGGGGCTTGCCTTGGGTGAATATAATCCGGTTGTGTGCAATTTTGGAATGTCTTGGACTTGGGTTACATTCGTACTTATGTTGATATCTTGACTGCTATGTATCTCTTTCACATACAATTTTCTATACATGTTTTACACGGCAAAATATTTGTACTTATAAACCTGTGAACTCACCAACGTATGTTGACCTTTTTAGAGCATGTCTTTTCAGGTAATGAAGTCTAGGTGTATGGCTGTGGACTTAGACGAGACCGCTCCACTAGGAGCATTAGACATTCAAGAGACTTTTAGGACATGTTATGGATTGTTGGGTTTTATGGATTGTAATTTTGATGATTTTGAGATTTTTATTGTTGGACAATTGTGTTGATTTGTTTCCGTATGGAGCTTTGGTATGATTATGCATTTTGGTATGACATTCTGGTAGTGACTATCCTTGACATGTGTTCCTATGTGTCGGGTGACGTCATGACCCATGTACGGAGAATACCTTTAGATATTCTCTTGAACCCCCATTGTGTTATGACGATCCCGTCCGTCGCATCCTCGTGTTTCGGCTTTAGCGAGGGTGTGACATCAGCAATGTTTTCATCAGATATGACTTGGGCAAGACGTATAAGTTTTCTATGAAAACAGTCATGGATAAAATGCTTGTGAATGTTTATGTGTTTTATTTTTGAATGTTGAATTGGATTCTTGACTCTGTTATGAACTATAGTATTATCACACGAAATGGTAGTGTTAAAGATATTAAGGCCATTATCAAGGAGCTGTTGTTGTATCAACATAATTTATGAACAACAACTTGATACAGCCACAAACTAAGCTTTTGTAATGGAGGTGAAAACAACTTTCTTTTTTATTGCATTGCCAAGAAATCAACCTTTTTCCAAGGTTATAAATAAAATTCAAAATTCCTAGGATACCAAAGTCTAAGTTGTGGTTGGCCTTTTAAATACTTGAACATTTGCTTGACAACTTTCATATGAGACTCTTCTAGATTACTCTAATAATAAGCACACTGAAAAACAAGAAACATGATGTCTAGCCTGCTTGTAGTGACATACATCTAGAAGCCAATCATCGATTTATACAAATCTTGATCAACGTCTGCACCCGTGAGATCGGGAGATAAATTGGGACGTGATGACATAAGAGTTGCAGCTATCTTGGAATCTTTAAACTTATATTTGTCAAGAATACTATGTACGTATTTTTTCAAATGTATTAAAATACCCTGGTCATCTTTTTTAACTTGGATACCCAAAAAAAATGAAATTTATCCAAGTGAGCTAATCTCGAACTTCTTCCTCATCACCGCTTCAAACTCCTTACACATATCATTGTTTATATATCGAAATATAATATCAACAATGTTGATTTAAACAAGAATTAGATCATCTGTAGTCTTCCGTATAAACAAAGTTTGATCAATAGCACCTCTAGTATAACCATTTGCAAGCAAATGTTTAGTGAGAGTGGCATACCAAACACGAGGCGCCTGATGTAAACCATAGAGAGCTTTGTATATCTTGTAAACATAGTCAGGTCGATCTGGATCTTCAAAACCAGGAGGTTGGCAAACATTGGTTTCTTCTTTTATTTCACCAGACAAAAAAACAGTCATCACATCCGTCTGATAAACTTTGAAGTTCATGAAGGAAACGTATGCAAGAAATATACAAATGGCTTCACGTCTAGCTACAAGAGATACTTTTTTATAATCTAATCCTTCAACATGATAGAATCCTTGAACAACAAGGCGAGCCTTATTGCGAACATTAACACCTTTCTTAATCCATCTTATTGCAAAATATCCATTTAGTTCCAATAGGCAACTTATCCTTAGGTAGTTCACATAAATTCCACACGTCGACCTTCTTGAACTACATTAATTCATCGTGCATTGCTTCAACCCAACAATTTTCTTCCAATGACATTTCCACATTTTTTGTCATAATTTGAGAAATGAAACATGTATGAAGAACACCTTCCGATAATGGACTGATAATTGCATCTGTTGGATGGTTTCTATAAGTTCTCAATTAAGGTATATCATCTTCAAAAACAACTTTGTATAAGTTAGAAATGTGACCAACGGGTTCATTCTCAACAACACCTCCTTTTGGTTGATAAACAATTCTTTCCTCTTCACTAAGGTCACCAGCCAAAGTTTTTGATGAATGAGACTGAGCAGATGAATCCTCAAATGGTACTTGAATTGTTTAAATCAAAACATCTGGAGTAGAAGTTGTTGTTGTGTCTGAAGACCATGGAACTTGTTCAACACCATGATCGTTAGGACTTAAATCGGACATTTGTGAGGATATGTGATCTGATTCAAGAACTTGATCCAGTATTGGATTAGAAGGTTGAACAGTTGAAACATGTGAAGAAGATCTTATGTCTGAAGAAATTCCTTAAGTTTGAGATATAGAATGATGATCTTCATTAGAATATGCATCATTAATTGTTGATGTCAAAGGGTTTATGTATATAGAAACAAGAGAAGATCAATTAAAAGTGTCAAACAAAGAAGCATAGTCATATACCCAAGTAGGAGCTAATCTAACATTAGTTTTGTTATCTTCATGCCAATCTATGTTATATTGTAACACCCGAAATTTCATCAGAATAAAAAGGAAAGAAAGTAATTTGAAAAAAATAAAAAGAAGGAAAAGTTGAGGGGTGCTTTGTGTAAATAGTACCAAAAAGTCAAAAGTGGGTGTATAAAGAGCATGGTCGCACATGCTCTTTCTGCTGCTACTTTCCGAAGAAGAAAAGAAAGCTGGTTTTTGTGTTTCCTCTCGGTCGAATTGTGAAGGTGAAGAAGAATCTTCAAGGTTAGTAGGTTTTTGTGATTAATTGGTTCGGTTTCTTTGAGGTTTCAACCTTAAAAAATGATTTCTATGTGTTCTTAGTGTTTGGGTGTTTGTTTTGGCTTGTTCTAGGTTTTTGAACTCTTGTGCACGCAAGTTGGGAGGAGATTCACTTGTTTGCTGCAATAGGTGAGTTCTAGGACCCCGATTCTATGTTTTAAAACTTCTTTGGGGCTGAAAATGCATTTAAAATGTTTTAAAACCATTATGTATGATAACTGTGTATGTATGTGTATGAACTTCTATGTTCAATGAGGTTGTAAGCAGGTTCTAAGAGTTTAGCATGATAGATCGATGTTAAGAATGTATGGGAATGAGGTTTTAGAACTGGTTATAGCATAAGTCTCATTTACAGGTCTGATGGTTCATCCGTATTTACACTGTGATAATTGCCTAAGTGTTTTGTTCACCCGCATTTGCCTTAATTCAGCCTAAGTATCCATCAGCATTTCTTTTTATGCATGCGCATTTGCTATAGTGTCCATCAGCATTTCTTTTACGACAGAATAATTACCAAGTGTTCACCCGCATTCACTTTTGTTCATCCGCATTTTCAAGTGTTCACCCGCATTCACTTTTGTTCATCCGCATTCACTTTTGTTCATCCGCATTTGCAAGTGTTCACCCGCATTCACCCGCATTTGCAAGTGTTCACCCGCATTCACTTTTGTTCATTCGCATTTGCAAGTGTTCACCCGCATTCACTTTTGTTCATCCGCATTTGCAAGTGTTCACCCGCATTCACTTTTGTTCAACCACATTAGCAAGTGTTCACCCACATTTCTTTAAGACTTAAGGAATTTCTTGGAATTTCAGAATATCAAATTAGGGTTTGACTATGGTTGACTTGATGCTTGTACCTGATTATCTTATGCATGTTGTGGTCTGTCCTTATGTGCCTATTATGATGTTAACATGTGACTTTATGTGGATTGCCTATGATCATAAAGAATTATTATTAATCAAGTGGAAGATTAATATTAACGAAAAGTGGAACATAAGGAATGAAAAGACTTGCAAGTAAAAATTTACAGGAGGTGCATGACCATGTTGTCGCTAGCTCAACTGTGTATGGTTTAGCTAACCCAAAGGATGTACATAGGGTCAATCTTTAAGATTGAGGGGACCACTGTTGCTGCCCCGGTACTGGTGCCAGCATATGTGCACCACGGATTGAGTCTATTAATAGACTTCAAGGCCCAGTACCAGGTTTAAGCGCATTATATGGGAGGGTATAGCACTTTGGTCCATATCGACAGTGAAAGATAATAATAATAAGCAAGAAAGAGAATGGTAATGATGTAATGGATATGATTTGTATGTATGGTGTGTGACCACATCAGAAAGAAAGATAAAATATTTCTTTAAGAAGTATTTTGTATACAAATCTATCAAGATATTTTTATGATTTTAAAACTAGGACTCACTCAGCAAAGCTGACTTTTATGCGTTTTCAGTTGGCAGGTAATATTGCTGAGGATGGCACTAGGGGAGGCTAGTCGTCGGGACAAGGCTGACATCAATTCATGAATATAACTTTGTTGTTTTGTAATGCAAACTAATGATCTTTTGTAACTATACCAAAAATGTATTACTTAGCAATAGAGTTTATAAATAAATGAATGGCTTTTAAATGTTTAAATTCTGCTGCAATGTGATAATGAATTATGAAATGTTTTATGAATAGTGATGTGAATGTCCAACTGTGAGGTCTCTGGAAACGGGGCCTTACAAGTTGGTATCAGAGCCAAAGTTTAAGAGAAATTGGTAAATATTTTCAAAAACCTAAACTTAAACTGAAAATGGGACCGAATGGAGGGATGCCAGCCCAAGTAGCTACGTGCCATCAGGTATTCTTTTCATTATGATAACCGGTATTATGTGCGCATGCTATTTGATTTATATGCTTTAGTAGATTTGAATACTGATGTAGTCAGGATAGGAAATGCTCGGGGAACGAAGAGTAAAGTAAGTGGCTAATCACAACTGGCCACTGTAATTAGGGACTTACTATACTTAACATTAACTGAGCTATTACCTTGAATGACCGTGTTGGTGTTTGGATCTTATAGTGTTAGAGGATGGCTGGAGGTAGATCATCTAAGGCTTCTCGAGGTGGAACTCGGGGTGGTCGTGCTGGTAGACCTCGGGCTGCAAAGAACAAGACGAGGACCGCAGAGACGGCTACTGCTGGGCTTGATCTGCATCACCCAGAGGGGGTGGATGAGAGTGCTAACTTGAGAGCCTCGGTGAAGGAGGCAGTGGTGGAAGAGGTTCACCAAGTCATGCAGACAATCATACCGTCTGTCGTGACTGAAGTGATCCGAGCTGTGAGGGAGGATGAACGAAAGGAGAAGGAGGAGGAGAGGAGAACGACTGCTGGCAGGAGAGGTGATGTGAGGGATCACGATGAGGAGGAGGAGCTAAATGCTAGAGGGGGAGCCTCAAGTGATGATGAAGAGGTGGTGGTGCGGGAAACAGCGAGCCGATGCAGCTACGGGGTGTTCCAAAGGTGTAAAACCCCTACTTTTGACGGCAACAGTAACGCTGCTACTGCCCACCACTGGATAAGGGAGATGGAGGCAGTATAGAAGATCAGTGAGTGCCGAGAAGACCAGAAAGTGATGTTCACCACTCACTCATTTGTCGACTCGGCACTATCAATCTTTCCAAGCCGAGGGTGACAGGGCCATCGAGAGAATGAGATGGGGTGAGCTGAAGAAGTTGGTGATTGAGGAATTCTGTCCTCACCGAGAACTCAACAAGATCGAAAGGGAGTTCTTACAGCTGGAGGCGGGAACTATGACCCACCAGCAATGCACCGCCAACTTTAACGAAATGGCGAGGTTGGTGCCGGATCAGGTTACGCCGGTATCGAGGAAGATCAATCGGTACGTTCAGGGACTACCGGCCGACATCCGCAGACATTTGATCGCTACCAACCAAGCACTTTTAGGTCGGCAGTGGATTTGGCGGGAATGTTGTATGATGAAAAGGAAGTAGCGGTGGTTGAGGTGAAGAAGACGGGTGGTAATAACAGGAGTTGGAACGGGAAGAGATTCGGGCGTGGTGGTTTCAACCCGAACAGTAAGAGGCCGAGGATGGATGATCACCGAGTGGTTATTGCAAGCTTGGGGTTGAAACGGTGTGATAAGTGTGGGAAGGAACATAGCGGGGAATGCCGCTTGGGAATGAATCTCTGCTACAAATGTGGCAAGCCCGGTCATATTTCAAAGATGTGTGGAGCCCCATGGTGCTTTAACTGGGGTGAAATCGGTCATATGAACAAGGATTGCAAGAAGCCAAGGGCTGAAAGTTCTGGGTTGAAGAAGAGGCCAGAAGAAGGAGGGCAGAGGGCAAGTGCAAGAGCCTTCACGATGACCCGAGAGGAAGCCCGGGTAGACCCCGACGTCGTGTCAGGTGTGTTACTAGTAAACCAAACTTGTGCCTCTGTACTATTTGATTCTGGTGCTAGTAGGAGTTTCATATCTGCTACTTCTATGCTAAATTGCCTGTTAGTAGTAGGAGCATCGATGAACCTTTTGATGTAGAAACTGCTATTGGTAAGTCTACCAGAATTTCTGATATGATTGAGGATTGTGGCATAGAGTTAGAAGGCCATAGGTTCTCCGCTAAACTATTTGTGATGCCCCTAGGCGGGTTTAATGTAGTTCTGGGGATGGATTGGTTGGCAGCCTATGAGGCAAACATCGTGTGTCGGAAGAAGATGATTCGGTTAGTTGCACCCGTGGGAGTTCAGTGATAGTTTATGGTGATTGTGTCACTACGGTTCCGAAAGTGATTTCGATGGCAGTGGCAGAGAAGTGCATGAGGCGCGGATGTTGTGCCTACTTGGCATAGTGAAAGATGTGGATGTGTCGATACCATAATTATCAAAAGTGTCAGTGGTACGTGATTTCCCGGATGTGTTACCCGAAGATCTACCAGGTGTGCCACCGGACCGTGAGATAGAATTTCAGATCGACCTGATACCCGGTGCGCAACCCGTTGCCAAGGCACCGTATCGGTTAGCTCTGACCGAGATGAAAGAACTGATGGATCAGCTACAGGAACTGATGGATAAGGGGTTTATTAAACCAAATATCTCTCCTTGGGATGCTCCAGTATTATTCGTAAGGAAGAAAGACGGTAGTATGAGAATGTGTATAGACTACCGGGAGTTGAACAAGTTGACAGTGAAGAATAGATACCCCCTACCAAGGATTGACGACCTGTTTGATCAGCTTCAAGGTGCCAGTTGGTTTTACAGAATAGATCTTCAATCGGCTACCATCAGCTGAAGGTAAAGGAACAAGACATCCCGAAGACAGCGTTCCGCACGCGTTATGGACATTACGAGTTTCTCGTTATGTCATTCGGTTTAACTAACGTGCCAGCTGCCTTTATGGATCTATGAACGAGTGTGTCGGCCGATGTTAGATAAATCAGTGATTTTGTTTATTGATGATATTCTGATTTATTCGAAGAGCAAAGAAGAACATGTCGGCCACATACGTGAAGTGTTGGAGACACTTAGAAAGGAGAAGTTGTATGCTAAATTCTCTAAGTGTGCTTTTTGGTTGCGGGAAGTTCAGTTTCTCGGTCATGTGGTGATACCGAAGGAATTATGGTGGACCCGGCAAAGGTTGAGGCGGTAATGCAATGGAAGTCTCCAAAGACGCCATCCGAGATTCGCAGTTTCTTGGGTTTGGAGGGTTAGTACCGAAGATTTATCCAAGACTTTTCCAAGATAGCCTCACCTTTGACTAAGTTGACACGCAAGGATGTGAAGTTTGTGTGGGGACGAGAACAGGAGGATGCTTTTGAGGAGTTAAAGGCAAGATTAACTCAAGCTCCTGTTTTGACATTACCTGAAGGGAGTGAAGACTTAGTGTTGTATTCGGATGCCTCCTATTCGGGACTGGGTTGCGTGTTAATGCAATGTGGGAGAGTAATAGCCTACGCATCCCGACAGTTGAAAACCCACGAGGTCAATTATCCCACGCATGATTTGGAGCTCGCGGCTGTGGTCTATGCATTAAAGATTTAGCGGCATTACCTGTACGGGGTGAAATGCACAATCTTCACGGACCACAAGAGCCTAAAGTATTTCTTTGAGCAGAATAGATCTCAACATGAGGCAGAGGAGGTGGTTAGAGCTGATTAAGGATTATGATTGTGAAATCCATTACCATCCGGTAAAGCCAATGTAGTGGCTGATGCCCTCAGCCGAAAAGAGAGGCCCGAGCCAATCCGGGTGAAGGCTTATCAATTGGTGATGACCTCTGACGTGATGACACAGATTAAAGGATTCCAAGATAAAGCGTTAACAGAAGATCACCTCAACTTCGAAAGGATGAGATGTTTAGTCACGGGTTAGAACCCGCTTTGGGCGAATGTGGATTCCTCGATATGGGAATCTACGTGGGCGAATTATGGACGAAGCTCATAAAACTCGATACTCCATTCATTCCGGTGCTACCAAGATGTATCAAGACATGAAGAAAGACTACTGGTGGCCGGGTATGAAACGTGACGTGGCAGAGTATGTAAGTAAGTGCCTTACTTGCTTGCAAGTGAAGGCAGAACATCAGAAACCATACGGGAAGATCCACAGTTGGATATACCTGAGTGGAAGTGGGAGCACATCACCATGGACTTCATAACGAAGCTACCCCGTACTGCGAAGGGGTGCGATACCATCTGGGTGATAGTTGACCAATTGACAAAGAGTGCTCACTTCCTACCGATCCGCGAGACGTATTCCTCTGAGAGACTGGCGAACTGTTCATCAATGAGATTGTAGCTCGCCATGGTGTGCCGGTGTCTATTATGTCAGATCGTGACACCCGATTCACATCGAAGTTTTGGAAGAGATTCCATGATGCCATGGGGCTGAGACTACACATTAGCACGGTTTACCATCCTCAGACAGATGGTAAGTCTGAGCGGATGATTCAGACGCTCGAGGATATGCTCCGGGCATGTGTGATCGACTTTGGAGGAAGTTAGGATGATCACCTACCGTTAGCAGAGTTCTCGTACAACAACAGTTATCATGCCAGCATTGGTATGCCACCATACGAGATGCTGTATGGTAGGATGTTTAGAACACCCGTGTGTTGGGGAGACATTGGGTAGAAAGAATTGGGAAGCATCAAGGTGATTGTGGCTACGACTGAGAAGCTGGAAAAGATCAAAGCCTTTATGAAGGCGGCGAAGGATAGACAGAAGTCGTATGCCGATAAGAGGCGTAGACCCATCGAGTTCAACGTGGGTGATAAAGTCATGCTAAAGGTCTCGCCTTGGAAAGGGACCATCTGGTTCTGGAAGAGGGGCAAGTTGATTCCAAGATACATAGGGCCTTTTCGAATCGTTGCACGAGTAGGAGAGGTGGCCTACCATCTAGAATTGTCCGATGAGTTAAGTGGGATTCACCCAACATTCCATGTATCTCATCTAAGAAAATTCTTAGCTAACGAAGATATGATTGTACCATTGAATGATATTGAAGTGGATGAATGGCTCAATTATGTGGAGCAACCAGTGGTAATTATCGACCGAAAGGAGAAGAGATTGAGAAATAAAGTGGTTCCACTTGTGCGGGTACAGTGGAAACATAGAAAGGGTTCCGAGTCTACGTGGGAGAATGAAGAAGAGATGAGACAGCATTACCCACAATTATTCGAAGAGTGACAGGTTTTAGGGACGAAACCTCTTTAAGGGGGGTAGACTTGTACCACCCGAAATTTCGTCAGAATAAAAAAGAAAGAAAAGTAATTTGAAGAAAATAAAAAGAAGGCAAAGTTGAGGGGTGCTTTGTGTAAATAGTACCAAAAAGTCAAAAGTGGGTGCATAATGAGCATGGTCGCCCATGCTCTTTCTGCTGCTGCTTCCGAAGAAGAAAAGAAAGCTGGTTTTTGTGTTCCTCTCGGTCGAATTGTGAAGGTGAAGAAGAATCTTCAAGGTTAGTAGGTTTTTGTGATTAATTGGTTCGGTTTCTTTGAGGTTTCAACCTTAGAAATTGATTTATATGTTTTCTTGGTGTTTGGGTGTTTTTTTGGCTTGTTCTAGGTGTTTGAACTCTTGTGCACGCAAATTGGAAGGAGATTCACTTGTTTGCTGCAATAGGTGAGTTCTAGGACCCCGATTCTATGTTTTAAAACTTCTTTGGGGCTTTAAATGCATTTAAAATGTTTTACAACCGTTATGTATGATAACTGTGTATGTATGTGTATGAACTTCTATGTTCTATGAGGTTGTAAACTGGTTCTAAGAGTTTAGCATGATAGATCGATGTTAAGAATGTATGGGAATGAGGCTTTAGAACTGGTTATAGCATAAGTCTCATTTACAGGTCTGATGGTTCATCCGCATTTACACTGTGATAATTCCTAAGTGTTTTTTTCACCCATATTTGCCTTAATTCAGCCTAAGTATCCATCAGCATTTCTTTTTATGCATGCGCATTTGCTACAGTGTCTATCAGCATTTCTTTTATGACAGAATAATTACCAAGTGTTCACCCGCATTCACTTTGTTCATCCGCATTTGCAAGTGTTCACCCGCATTCACTTTTGTTCATCCGCATTTGCAAGTGTTCACCCGCATTCACCCGCATTCACTTTTGTTCATCCGTATTTGCAAGTGTTCACCCGCATTCACTTTTGTTCATCCGCATTTGCAAGTGTTCACCCGCATTCACTTTTGTTCATCCGCATTTGCAAGTGTTCACCCACATTCACTTTTGTTCATCCGCATTAGCAAGTGTTCACCCGCATTTCTTTAAGACTTAAGGAATTTTCTGGAATTTCGGAAGATCAAATTAGGGTTTGACTATGGTTGACTGGATGCTTGTACCTGATTATCTTATGCATGTTGTGGGCTGTCCTTATGTGCCTATTATGATGTTAACATGTGATTTTATGTGGATTGCCTATGATCATAAAGAATTATTATTAATCAAGTGGAAGATTAATATTAATGAAAAGTGGAACATAAGGAATGAAATGACTTGCAAGTAAAAATTTACAGGAGGTGCATGACCATGTTGTCGCTAGCTCAACTGTGTATGGCTTAGCTAACCCAAAGGATGTACATAGGGTCATTCTTTAAGATTAAGGGGACCACTGTTGCTGCCCCGTTACTGGTGCCGGCATATGTGCACCACAGATGGAGTCTATTTATAGACTTAAAGGCCCAGTACCAGGTTTATAAGCATTATATGGGGGTATAGCACTTTGGTCCATATCGACAGTGAAAGATAATAATAATAAGCAAGAAAGAGAATGGTAATGATGTAATGGATATGATTTGTATGTATGGTGTGTGACCACATCCGAAAGAAAGATAAAATATTTTCTTTAAGAGTATTTTGTATACAAATCTATCAAGATATTTTTATGATTTTAAAACTAGGACTCACTCAGCAAAGCTGACTTTTATGCATTTTCAGTTACCAGGTAATATTGCTGAGGAGGGCACTCGAGGAGGCTACTCGTCGAGACAAGGCTGACATCCATTCATGAATATAACTTTGTTGTTTTGTAATGCAAACTAATGATCTTTTGTAACTATACCAAACATGTATTACTTAGCAACAACGTTTATAAATAAATGAATGGCTTTTAAACGTTTAAATTCCGCTGCAATGTGATAATGAATTATGAAATGTTTTATGAATAGCGCTGTGAATGTCCAACTGTGAGGTCTCTGGAAATGGGGCCTTACATATATGACTCTATAATTTGTTGTGTTCTTCTATGTAAAAACTCTACATGCATTTTTGTTAGCTGAGTAACCAGCAAACTAACAATCATCAGCCTTTTCATTAATTTAGATTTTAAATTAGATGTGTACAATAAAGTGCAACAACAACGAAATGATTTAAAATATTTAACTTTATGTTTACGTTTAAAGAATATTTCATAGGGAGTCATCATTTGTGTTTGTTTATCAAGACACGATTCTGAACATAACAGGAAGTGTTGACAGCCTCTGCCATGAAGAATGAGGGAATTTTGTGACATATAGCATTGTTCGAGAAGCTTCAATCAAAGTTCTGTTTCTTCGTTCAACAACTCCATTTTGTTGTAGAGTTCTTGTTGCACTAAATTGTCTTGCTATCCTATTTGAATTAGAGAAATTGTTTAGGATGTGATTATTCCATTGTCACTTCGAATGCACTTTATCTTTGTGTCAGTTTAATTTTCCATAAGATTCATGAACTTTATCAGCAAATAAGGCATTTCATCCTTAGATGATAGAAAGAAAACCTAAGTAAATCTAGAAAAACCATAAGTAACAACCAAACAATATGCACGTCTGCCAAAGCATAAAACACTAACAGGACCAAATAGATCCATATGCAACAACTAGAGGATTGAGTTAACAAAATTATGTGTAATGGGTTTATGAGGAAGTTTATGTTGTTTACCATTAGAAGATGACAGACAATGTTCAACACGCTGAAATTCTTTCAATGGTAATCCGACAACATGATTTCCTCTTACTAATGTTTTCATGTTTTTTAATATTTACATGTCCAAGGTGATGATGCCATAATATTGAATCACTCTCTGAGGCTTTGGATAACAAGTATGATGTTCTTACCAAAGAATGTGAATGATTTATATCCAACAAATATGTATCTTTGTCTCTTAGAGTCCTCAACAACACCCATTCCTTAGGTATTATATAAACCAGGTTTGATTATAAGACATTCTTTAGCAATGAAATGTGTGGAATAATGTTTGTCACAAATTTTAGAAACACTTAGAAAGTTGTATTTTAATTCCTTAACAAAATTTACATCTTCAAAACTTAACACACCATTGCACACTGGACCATTCTTGGTAATTTTACCTCCTTTGTCGCGGGTGAAGATAACATAACCACCATTATGAGATTGAATGTTATGTGATACTGATATGTGCTAGACATGTGTCTAGAAAAACCGCTATCAACATGCCATTAGCTATTAATAGTTCGCCTTGGTTGTTCCTACACATATCAGTAAATTAATTAGTTTTAGGAACCCAAGCCATTGTTAACTTGAGAACATTGTTTTTATTGAAATACAAGGGAAAAACATCTATTTATACTCTCTAGATATTCTTGCGTGACAATTATTGTTTATTGCGCGAGAACTCCAAGTTCTCACACGAAAAGATCTTTGTCAAGATTTTGGTGTTCTCGTATCCTTGTAGTTCTCATATGATTTGAGTGTTTTCTTTTCACTTGATATTGTAATCTATAAAAGCTATGTCCTTACAAAAGGAGGAACAGAACACCTACTAAAGCAGCAAGGACCATGGTAGTTAATGCTAAACTGCCAATCAGCTTTTTGGCAAAAGGAGTTAACATAGCTTGCTATGTACAAAATAGAACTTTAATAGTCAAAAAGAGTAACAGAACACCATAAGAATTGCTTTTTCATAGAAAACCATTCATTGGTTTCTTCAAATCTTTTGATAATCCTGTCTCAATATTGAACACCAGAGACCAATTAGGAAAGTTTGCTTCTAAATTTGATAAGGGTTTTGTGCTGAAAAATGTTTAATCAAGTTGATACAAGTACACATAGACAATCAACTGGTTGCCTTGCTTACTAAGGCATTTGAACCTAGCTAGCTTGAATTCTTAGTTCAAGCAATAGAGCATGATTAACCTTGAATAAAATGTAATACGATATCTCTTTAGTTTTGTTAATCACCTATCTTGCTTTTAACAATATCACAAGACAAAAACATTTCAAAACAAACAAAAATACAAAAACATATATTTCGTTGGCAATTATGAAAAAGACAAAAACATTAAAAAATCAAGAAATATATCCAAAATATGTCATCTCAATTCCGTAATATAGACAATACCCTAAGAAATGACTTAGTATAATCGGTATGTCATTAGGAACGTAATTCAAAATCTATAAATGACTTACATACCTTATTTGATATGTGGATAGACTCAGCTTGGAATTGAAGATATATGCTTTTGTAACAAACTAAAGATCATCATTCCACTATAGAGCTATCACCTTAGGGTATGGGTAAGAATCAATTAATTCAAATGGGTGTATGTGTGTAGTAACTAAACACACCAGGTAATGATACTTACGAATCTCATTCATCCATATTAGCTTCTCCTATGTTTTGCTATGCAAAGAAGTAGAGTAAACAAAGCATAAAGTGTTGATGTACATGATCCAAAAAGAGTTCCAATCAGGAACACATTCCAAAGTGAATGAACAATAAAGTCCATATTGGATTAGAATCAAAAGAATCCCAAAGAGGATCAACTCCAAAATGGAGCATATAAAAAGGATCAAATAAATCCCAAAGGGATTCCCCTCACCTACAATAATATGAGATTTCGTAACTTAAATGACCTTGTCGTGTAAGGTGTAATAAAGTTCTACCATGCATTTCATGCGGATGGTTGATCTATCTGTGCTTCTAAATGTGACGTACATAGAGAATGATTAACTAACACTAAACATGATAAACATCACAAAGTATAAACAATTTATAAACCATTTCTTGAGTTTAAGAGGATAATCATACATACGATCAATATGTGGTGATTATGTCTAATATTCTAACAATATTTGCATTTGTAAAGGTAGACTATTATGATCTCACCAAAGATATTATTCTATACTCATGTACAAAAAATACTCAAAAAGTACAAAAATATTATTTTATTTCATTTTATTTTATTAATGGTGTCATTAATATTTTCTAATTTTTAAATATTTAAATTTTTATCCTGTGGGATATAAACTTTAGAGGGAAAATTTAAAATTTTTAGAAAAATTATCTCTCAAAAAACAACCATCAAAAATGATCAAAAATACAAAAAAATATCTGATTTTATGTTTGTACAGTTGATTGACTTTTCAAAACATTAAGAACACAAGATATATGATAAAAACTGTGTTGGTGTGCAAAATTTATGAAATCACAAGTGTATTTCAGTCAATGTAGATTTTTATATACACAATATGCCATTGATAAGTCAAAATAAACATTTGTATCACATCGTTGAACAAACTATTCAAAACAAAAATTGACATCATCAGCACAAAAGTTAAACTCTAAAGAATAGTAATAGTTAAAACATCAAATCAGAATCACATATCCAAAACCTTAAATTTTAACAAGTTCAAAATTTAATACGGGTAACAATGTTTGTTGTGAGTGAAGTGAGTAAGGTAACCAAGCATTAAACCAATGCGGGTAGTAATGTTCAGTTATAAGTACATTAGAAAAAAAAATACAGGTAATAATGTTTACCTAAATGTGATTGACTAAAATACTTATGTGAATAAGTGTTGTTCATCCGCATTTGTTTTTGTGATGAACACTATCAATGCGGGTAACAGTATTACTTGAATTTTAAGAAAATGTTTTACTAAGTGTTAAAGCATTAGTAAAATACTAAAGAACATATGCGAAGCACAGTGTCAGTACTAATTTATTCATTAGTATTTAACTAATGCGGACAAGCAAAATTAATGTGGTTCATTAATTTTGAACAAATATGAACAACACTATTCACCGCATTTGTTATTACAAGTGAAGTACTATTCATTGCATGTGTTTATGCTGACAATAGTTGACAACTTTTGTTCAACCGCATTAGTTTTTGCTGGTAACAGCAACTTTGCGGAGAAAGCATTTGTTCAACCTCATTCGTTTTTGCGGTGAACAGTTTACAAATGTGGTTCAAAATTTTAAACTCGCATTTATTTGTCCACACTTATGAAATTCAAAACATTGATAGTCCCCTATTTAAACTCAAAATCAGATCACATTTAATATTTTTCAAAATCTGAGAGACTAATAGTGTGATGAGAGTTCATATCATCAGACCCTCAAAATCATCCATTGTGATAAGGTTTGTAACAAGATTCACACCTTTTTATCTTCATACATCAATCAAGTACTACTATACTATCGATTGAAAGGTGATTTTACACTCCTATTCAATCGACCAACCTAACTTTCAAAACCGATGATGAACCCTAGGTTGAAAATAAAAAAGGATGAAACTAATCACACAATAACTTTGATTCGAACAACAAAAAACATCTTTGAATGATTATAAACTTGATTTATTCTAAGATTGAAACTTTTGAAATCTCGATGAATAAGGGTTTCTCATTCCAACAAACCGAACAAGAATTCAAGTATAATAATGATTAAAGTTAGGACTCAATGTGTCAAAATAACATGATTAAAACATAAAAGAGTGATAAATATCAATTGATTCAAATGCATGTCATGGAACAATGAGTTGCAAACCTGATTTTGACATTGTTAAGTCAAATTTGACTCTTATGTTCCAAGTCAAATAGATTAAACATAAGTTATTATCATCATATCAACTTACATAAATGTCTCTTGTGGAGATAATGATAACCTTACATGGAGCAAAAGTCACAATATAAGTGGTTTTCTTAACCCTGATATGCCTAAAGCTGCTAATCTTAGAGATGTGATCAGATTTATCCAAACTTCAAGAGTGGCATATACCATTACAGTAAAGCCTGTGATCTATGAAAACTTTATAAGATTTTTAGAGATTTTTCCAGTCAACATGGTGGAGGATGTACCTATAATCACTGGAACGATTGATGACTAACTTGTTCTTACCATCTCTGAAATGACTGTGAGATAGTGTTTATAGTTTGGTGCTGATGCAGGTAAAGCTCATGAGATAAATGAAGATGAGGTTCTTACATTCTTTGCAAACAAAGGATGTGAAGGTGGATTTGAAGGGAAAACATTATGAAAGCCCAAATGGACCTATAATATAGATTTCTGGTCCATTACTTCCAACATTACTTGTCCAAGAGGAATATTGGCTGGAATGATATTCCCCTCACCACATCATCTGCCATATATGCCTAACGCACTAATAGCCCATTTAATATGTTGCTTACGTGTTTAATGGCATGTTGTCAAACATTAGAGAAGGAAGAAGAACTATGTTCCTTATGTATCAAAGATTCTTACAGTGCCTGATCAACCAAGCCTTTCCTGATCTGGTAGGCACAGGACCTGTGATGAATCTAGCTAATCATACTGCCAAGTCTTATGGATACATCAAGAAGAAAGACCCCAGGATTTACTATAATGGTTCTTTCTTTCCACTTTTGCCTTGAATGCTAGAATATATTGGTCAATGTAGAAGGTGGAGAACAAAACAAGAAGAACAAGAACAAGAACAAGAAGAGATGCAGGTTGAAAAACAGGCTAAAGAAGCTATTCAAGATCAACTTATCATCTAAGATATGATTGTGATAGAAGAATAAGAAGTTATTGCTGACGGTCAGAAGCAATGTCACCACATGTAGATGAAGGTGGTGATCTTCACATTGCATCTCCTGATCAAGCACTATCTCCCATTCCATCTCCTATTGTATCACCCATTCCATCTTCATTTCGTATGTCACCTATTGCTGCTGCTGAATTAGTTGGTGTTGTAAATCTTCCACTGATAATTTTGAATCGTCTTCGGATGAAGAGAAACAACCTATCATCCAAGAGCATGCCATAAGACAATAGACTTCTGAATACTTGCCTTCTGAAACCACTTAAGAATTAGTAGGTCAAGTACACCTTCAACAGTCAAGTTAGTCTGATAGAGATTCTAAGCTTCTGCTCAAAATAAATAGAATCGAGATAGATAAGAGAGGAAATATCAAGGTATTGTTAAAAGGCTGATGAAAGATTTTAAAAGACAAAAAGATCAAGGAGTTAGAGTCTATAATTAAAAGATGAGAGTTGAAATTGATGAGCATGTTGAGAATACCAACATCTAAACCATTGTTATGAATAACCTTGGTACACTAATAAATGCCCATCTAAAAAATATAGTTGAGTTGGAGAAGAAGGTTGATGATCTTACTCAAAGGCTAAGTCTACTTGAGGATATGCTTATCAAGAAAGCAAAGGTTGAGGAGAGAAATGATAAGACAATGACAAAGATGAGTTTCATGACATCCTGAACTCAGATGATGATGATGATGAAGGAGGAGAAGAAAGATCACCTAAGAGGCAAAAGACAAAACAACAACAAGATATGCATACTGAATAAGCAAGTACATCCGAGAAGCCTATAGAAGAAGACCATTTGCCATGGTTCCTTACATTGCTCATACCTTAGTCAAACTGAAGAGGAGGCTGCTATGAGCACTTTGATTGACGAGCTTGATGCTTATTATTCTAATGAGTTATTAATTATGCACTCTAACTATAAATGATTTTAGAGGTTGTTAGAGAGAGAAATCCAACTACAAATGATCCTATTGTAACTCTAATTTAGGAGAAAAAGGAAGGTCAGTAGCAGGTGTCTGGGGAATTTCATCAAAAACAAGAACAAGAAGAAAGGACTAGTGTTGAGGACTACTTAGCCAATTGAGGTTATTGAGTCTGGTTCATCTAAACTGTAGA
>CM046432.1:14508924-14646049 GCA_025506505.1 Flaveria sonorensis
TGCTATACTGCCTCTTGATTCCTTTTGAAAGGTAGAAATCATCAAGTGTATGGTTTCTAAATTCAGTTCCATTATCACTTCTTATACACTTGACTGATAGGGACTACTGCTTCTCAACATAACAACACAAAGTTAATAATTGTCTGAGCAGCCTCATCCTTTGAATGCCAAGAAGAAGGTCCATACAAATCTGGAGTAATCATCCACAATTACCAGACAGTATTTCTTCTTTGCCATGCTCATTACTCTCACAGGACCAAAGAGATCCATGTGCAGTAATTGCAAGCAGGCAGTGGACTTTGGTTCTTCTATAGGAGGGAAAAGAACTTTGTGTTGTTTTCCTTTTAAACAAGCAGTGCAGGTTTCCTCACAGAGGAAACTCCTTTTTGGTAGACCTCTTCAAACTATTATGAAAGATCGCTGATTCATGTTTTTGAGATTAACATGACCATCCCTTCTATGCCACAGTTTAGATTCCTGAGGAGAGGCCTTGGAGAACAGGCAAGGATGACCTTTTAACGCAATCTTCTTTGACAGATCCAAGGCATATACTCTTCTATCCTGTTGGCCTTCAAGATTATTATTCATCCAATACCTTGTCAATCAGCCTCAGAACTTTGGAAGACAGAATCCGGCAATTCTGGCTTGTGAAAAGTGCAACATGCCCTTTATCACACATCTGACTGACACTCAGTAGATTATACTTGAGATTCTCCACATGGTTAACATCATCAAATCTGATTTCTCCATTTACACAAATCCTTTCCCGATGATGTAACCCTTAGCATCATTTCCAAATGAGACAAATCCCTTCTTTCCTTGAGAGTAGTCATTAAGAAGAGAACTGCTCCCAGTCATATGCATAGATCCTCCACTGTCTACATACCAGATGCTCTTTGGCATGCTGAAGAACCCTGCATTTATCATAAGAAACTAGTTAGCTTTAGAGACCCAACCTTTTTGGTTTTGGGTCTGTTTTCATCAACAGATCTAACCATAACTTGTTTCTCATGATTACAGCTGATGAAGGTGGAGATGTGCTGAAATGGAATTCTTAGATTTGGGCTTGGATTTCCTTTTCAGTGGTTTGATCACAGGTGCATCTAGTTGGTTAACTCTCCCCAACAAATGCTGAACCATCATACAAAGTGTGTCTGATTTGTTGCTAAAGCCTTCAGCTCATTTGACACATCAGTACTTGTTTTTGATGAGTTTCCTGTGACCCCCATTTCCTCCTTCTTGAAATTCACAGACTTCGTCTGATGTTTATCATGAGGAACACTATCAGCTGTTTTCTGATAAACCCCATCCTTCTTTTTGGATTTTGTGAGGCCTTGGGTTATCAGTTTGAGATGACTGTGGTACAAACTTGGTTTCAAACTCATTTTTCATTTTATTTATCTATTCTTTAATGAGCTTATCTCTGTTGAGTTTGGAACCCTTTTTGTACCAGCATTCATCAGATAGATGATTGAATTTACCACATATTTCACATGGCTTATTCTTCATCTTGGATTGATCAACTGCTGAAGTGGAAACTACTGAAGGTGTGTCTTCAGTACTTTCCTCCTTTCAGTACTTGTGTTAAGTACTGAAGGATCGGTAACAACTGAAGACTTGTTCTTCAGCTGTTCTCTATCCGTCCTGAAAGACTGTATGATAGATTCCTCAGCAGTTGTTACTCCTTTTATTTCGTCAGATTTGAAATGCTTTTCAGATGTTGTGACTTGCCTTTCAGTACTTGGAGTACTTTGAGGACAACATCTGAATTTCTCAGCTTCATGTGTTTATCACATTTAAACCATCAGGCAATTGACTTGCTGAGATCTTAACACTGACTTCATCCTCTAATTTTGTAGTATCATTGGAGGATGAATCACATGATGATGTGGTTTGGAAATTACTTTCACCTTCAGATTTTACTATTGACTTTTGAAGTAAAATCAGTAGGTGTGCAGTATGATTGTAACCTATTCCAAACTTCACATTTGAAGCTGTTTGCTTGCTGAGAAGCATTTCAATCCTTGCAGGATTTACCCACGGTCACACTCAACTTGGGTAGCTGCAAGTGTCTCTTTGAGACTTCTGTGGTTCTCGAGTATGACCTCTACCTTAGCCTTTTCATCATTAAGTTGGCATTTAAGCTTGTAAATCTCATCATCTTTGTCATTAAGTGCAGACACATACTCATCTTTTCTTTTGGAAATAGTTTTCTCAAGCTCAAGATTTTGATTGATTAAAGCTACATTTGCCTCTCTAATAGAGACAAAGGCAGCTATGCATGATTCAGAACATAACTTGGCTTTAGCCTCAGAAGATACCTGGGTTACCTGTGAAGATGAAGCATCGAGCAGGAACCCTCAGTAGACTCCAGGCCATGAGCAAGATTCCCAAAAGGATGTTCACTACCATGTTGACCAGCACCAGCAGATAATTGCTCATTGAAACCAGAAAGATCATCTGGTAAGCTGCTCCAGTCAACAACTCCCTGGTGTGAAGAAGCTGTGATGAGGTTGAGATTGTGATGGAGATGTTGAGGCTCAGGTAGGCTTGAGGTTGTTTGCTATAGGGACATGAACTGGATTTGGCTGTGGCATGTAATAGCAGGGATAAGGATATGGCATTGGACCCTGAGGGACAAAGTATGCAGGAGATTGAGGTTGTGAGTGATGACCAGAACTAGCAGATGTTGCCCTTTATTTTGTGAGCTATTGCTTGGAAAGGTCACAAGGTGCAGAGGAGTTAGATCCAGTGATCTACACTCTCTTGCAAAGTGCCCAAGCCTGTGGCATTTTGTGACACCTCAACTTACTCTTGTCAAACCCCACTTCGGTTTTGCCAGAGAGTCCTGGAAATTTCCTACCAGTTCTCTTGTAGAACTTTTGAGATCTGATATTGATCAGGGCCATTTGGCTCAAAATATCCATCCTTTCTAAATCATCATCAGCAATAACCTTGCAAATCATCCCTGATAAAGCATAAATTATCACTATTACACCCAAATGACTGTCAACACCAACAAATGCATGATCAGAACTGTTTGAAGAGAAATCTATATGCTCATCATAATGACTTTCTGATCCGCATATTCTGACTCATGACCGACCAGGCAGTGTTGTACCTGGTACAAAGTCATCAGAGAGCTTTCCTGATGATGCCAGTTTCCTTTTCTGCTCTATCTCTCTTTCAAATGTAAGCAGTTTCCCATGGAGTTGGTGAGAGATAGCTATCCAGATTTGCACTGGAGCGTAGGACAATGGTGTATGTGTCCCATCTCTCAGCAGTGATCTGAGGAATCTGTTGTTCATCTGGCTGTGTGTACTCATGCTTGACCATTTTCAGCTCAGATATCAAGCAGGAGAACGCTCAAACTGTTGAGTCAGTGTCTCACCCTTCCTATGAGAGAATGTCTCTATTGTTGGGCGAGGATTTCTCTGTTGTTTGCTAAGACCTCATCAGTTCCTCCGAATTGTTCCTTCAAAGCATTCCAGAGGTCATGAGCAGTTTCATGGATGCATAAGCCCAGAATAGATTTCATTCGGCAGTGCCATGGCCAGAATTCCATGGGCTTTAGCATCAATCTCAAACAGTTTACGATCTTTCATCGAGTATTGCTCCTTCTTCTTCGGAACCATTTGATTGGTCTCCGATTGTTCACCATAGGCTTGTGTGGACCGTGAACCACAGATGTCCAACAACCTGAACTGTTAACAACAGGTGATGGAGCATTCTTCGTTGCCATATGTTATACTCACTCCTAACCAGCATCGGAGGCTGGTTGAGGAGCCAGTATTGTGAGGAGTCATTAGATGGATAGTCATTCTCAGATTCAAACCAAATCAATCAAGTTTCACAAGATTTAGCACAAAAACACCAACAAACAACTCAATAAGAACCAAGAAGAAACTCAATTTAAATAACCGGAAGCAGCAGAAAATCATCTTATAACCATTCTTGCACATATGCTAATTCGATCCAAACTATAGATATCAAAATAGCAGTTCAATGATCAATTGTTAAACCGATCAATGATTACCTGCTCTGATACATTTGTTAGATCAGTGATCTAAGTTTTGATCAATTAGAGTTTAATCACAGCGGAATTAGAGCAAGAATTAAGGCAAATATAGCAGAACACAATAAATATTCAATGGAACAGTACACGGTTATATAGAAATAGGTTTTCTGCATTGGGATAATAACACATTCATGCACCATGCTTCGGTATGGCGACTGCTAGGTTTTCCTAAGCTGCACACAGTACAATTAGGTCACTATTCCTTATATAAAGGAATGTGACGTCTGCTGATGTCACTTGATAGTGACGTCTAACAGAATTATTACAAACTACTGAAAGTAAGCAAACTACTGAGAATGTTCACAACAACTGAGAACATCTCTAGTATTCTAATACACGAAGAAACATAAACTACTGAACTACAAGTACAGAAAGAAATACAACTATTGAAAGGAAACCATCACAACTACTGAAAAGGTCTTCTTCAGCTGTTGTGACAATCATCTGAAACTTGGTCTTCAGTCTTTGTCTTCAGCTCTTTCACTTCAGACTTTGTCTTCAGCTCTTGTCTTCAGACTTTGTCTTCAGCTCTTTCACTTCAGACTTTGTCTTCATCCTTGTTATCAGCTGATGTCTTCAGCTGTTGCAGACTACTTTAGTTGTTGTAATGTCCGTGGGACTTAAAGTTTTTCTGATCAGGCTCATGGTTCTTTTGGTCCAACACATGCTATTTATAACTCACCATCAGGTGTGATTTGTGACTTTACAAGCAATCAATTTAGAGTCAATACTACTCATAGGACTGAAATGGACAAACACTAATGCATGAGTTATTTAGTTTGATCTCAAGGTTTACTGTTCAGTATAATTGCATGAGCTTACCTGCACCTCATATCTATCACGTCAGACTGTAATCGTAAGCGAAGTATGCAACTGATCATATAATGTACTATGATTTCTCACGTATGCAAAACATTCATTCCTATATAATTAATAAGGAAGACACTATTTTGTGATTTTTGGTTTTATATTTTTATCTTTTGTTTTTCAATTTTCTATTTTTGTATTCGATTTTTGTTTTTCTAATAAACATGCACACACAAAAATACAATCAGGTAATTAACTTTGACAGGTTCTCTAGCTGTGTCCTATTCATATAAGGGAGGGTTCTGATCATATTTAGACTCAATTAACTGAAATACTCAAAAACCAATTTTTACATGTGGTTAATAAGACCAATTGACTCTACCAAATACTCAAACCATCCTGGTAAGAAGGCTTTAGTAAAAAGGTCTGCCAACTATTTTTTAGTAGCAATTTGAATCAGAATGATTAAACCTTTTTCAGAGTTATCTCTGAGAAAATGATATCGAATTTCGATATGTTTTGTTTTAGAATGTTAGACAGGATTAGCTGCAATGAACATAGCAACTGTGTTATCAATGTAAATAGTGTTTTAAGAAAGTTGAACACGTAATCCAGCAGTTGGTTTTGTAACCAAAGGATTTGAGAACATCCTGCTGAAGCAGCAATGTACTCAGCTTCTGTAGTAGAACAGAGACATTTGTTGTTTCTTGTATTGCCATGAGACTAATCTGGGTCCTAGAAATTGACACCCACCCGTTGTTGATTTCTATCTTGACAACATCCGCTATAATCACTATCAGTATACCCATGTAACTCGAAGTTTCCTTCGTAAGGATACCATAGCCCTAAAGCCGGTTTACCTTTGAGATACCTAAATATTCTTTTGACAACAATTAAGTGGGATTCTTTCGGGTCTGATTGATACCTTGCACAAACACAAACAACATACATAATGTCTGGTCTAGATGCAGTGAGATACATCAAAGAACCAATCATCGATTGTATAATGTTTGGTCTACTGATTTTCCTTTCGGATCAGGCTCAATCTTGGTGTTCACATCAGTTGGAGTTCTAATTGACTGACAATCTTGCAGCTTAAATTTCTTCAAGAGTTTGTCGACGAACTTCTCTTGGTTGATAAAAATACCATCTGCAGATTGCTTAACTTGTAGTCCAAGAAAGAAATTTATCTCTCCAATAGAACTCATCTGAAATCGAGATTTCATGATTTCTTCGAATTCATTGCACATTTTTGGACTTGTCGAACCAAATATGATATCATCAACATACACTTGTACACATAAAAGATCATCAGCATCCTTCCTTATGAATAAAGTTGGATCGATTTTCACTCGCGTGTATCCATGTTAGATTAAGTGTTGTGACAATGTCTCATACCAGATTCTAGGGGCTTGATGTAGTCCATATAAGGCTTTGCTCAATTTGTACACACGATGTGGATATGTAGCATCTTCAAAACCTGGAGGTTGCTTCACGTACACATCATCGGTGATAGAACCATACAAAACTGCACCCTTTACATCCATTTGATACACTTTAAATTTCATGAATGAGGCATAAGCCAGGAAGACATGAATAGATTCAAGTCTTGCAACTGGAGCAAATACTTCATCATAATCAATACCTTCTTCTTGAGTGTATCCTTGTGCAACTAATCTCGTTTTATTTCAGATAACAATTCCTCGATCATCAGTTTTATTTCTGAATAACCATTTTGTGCCTATGGAATTTTCTCCTTCAGGTAAATCCACCAGATTCCACACTTCTTGTTTGCGGAACTATAATAATTCTTCTTGCATAGCCTCGATCCAACCATTGTCCTTTAACGCTTCGGAAATGTTTTAGAAAACATTTGAGAAAGAAAGCAAGAGTATAAGCAGACGTTTGCTTGTTCTGATTTACTTCTCATCGTTCTCTCACTCAAAGGACCAATAATCTGAGATGTTGGATGGTTCTTGTGAATACGAGATGTCAGAATCTCATCTCCTTGAACATGAACATCTAGATTGGATTGATTCAAGTTGGAAAGCTGATGCAATAGGCTTGAAGAATGTGGATTGAAATTGGGAACTTCAGTCGGTGAGTTGATAAAGTAATCAAGATTACAGAATCAACTACATCACCAGAGATAGATGATGTTCCAGACTCAGGTTGTATAATTTCTATACCATCATTAGGAATTGGTTGTGACACATCTTGGTTTTGTGAAATAGAATGATCATTATCTTGATGAGACTGATCATCATTATTAGACTGAAAAATAGAATCTCTAACAAAGAAAAGAAGGGATAGTCTGAGCTTGAATCATCTGCATCGTCAGAATCCGAATTGTCACTGAATGAACCGAGATCTCCTTGAATTTTCTTTTCACCTGTAGAATCAAGCAAGTTAGATTGATTAAACAAGTTGGATTGAAAAGAGTTTGACAATAAATCTAAATCAAATAACCATGCAAGACCATTTGACACTGATGGAAAAGAGTTTTCAAGAAATTTAACATTGAATGTTTCAACTATAACATTAGTCCTAGAGTTATAAACTCGATAGGCCTTTGAAACAGATGAATATCCAACAAAAAATCCATCATCAGATTTTGATTCAAATTTTCCTAAATGATCACTTGAATTCAGAATCATAACCAGACAACCAAAAGATTTAAGAAAATCTATGTTTGGTTTCCTGCCAAACATTAACTCATATGGAGTTTTCAGTTTGTCTTTAACAATTAACGAATGGTTCTGAACAAAACATGCAGTTGATATTGCTTCATCCCAGAATATGATCAGAATTTTAGCATCGGCTAACATGGATCGTGCTGCTTCAATCAATGTTCGGTTCTTCCTTTCAGCAACTCCATTTTGTTGAGGAGTTCTGGGAGCACTGAACGGATGAGCTATTCCTTTCTCTGCACAAAACATGTCAAGAGTTAGATTTTTGAATTCCGTCCCATTATCACTTCTAATTATTTTTACTGTTTGATCAAGTTGATTTTCTACTTTTATGATAAATTCTTTTATTAATTCAGTTGTTTCAGATTTGCATTTAGAAAAAAAACACATGAAAATCTTGTATAGTCATCAATGATAACTAAACAGTAAGATTTTCTTCCAATACTCTTCACGTTGGTTGGTCCAAAAAGGTCCATATGCAACAACTGAAGGGGTTTGGAATTTGAGTTTATCAGCTTGGACTTATAAGATGCTCTGTGTTGTTTCCCCTTTAAACATGCTGAGCATAAATCAGTTGTGGCAAACTTCTTTGATGGAAGGCCAATAACATGATTTCCCGCTACAAGCTTGTTCATATTCTTGAAGTTGGAATGTCCGAGACGTCTATGCCAAGCTGGCTTTCATCATTTGATGCTTTAGCAAAGAGACAAGTTGTTTCTGTAGAAGAGTCCACTTAGACATATCCAGTTTGTATACGTCTCGGTCTCTGACAGCTTTAACAACCACGCAATCCTTGCTTATCTGAAATTCCTGGCTTCAAGATATAACAGAAAGAATCATCAAAAAGTACAGAGTAGGATTTATCACAAATTTAGGATACGCTTAACAAATTAAAGTTCAACTGTGAACAGAAGTTGACTTTATCAAAGCTTATAATCCCGTTGGATACTGTTCCTTCTCCGGTTATTTTTCCTCCCGCATCACCACCAAAGGCGACATGCGTTCCATCTTTTAACTTAAAATCTTGTAATAAGGCCTGATTGCCTGTCATATGCCGGCTACACCCGCTATCCACATACCAAGTATTGATTGGTCTTCTCGGGCGTACCTGCAAAACAAAAAAATTTAAGTTGAATTATCTACCCAAGCCGAAATGGTCTTGGGTTTTCCAAACTTGTCAACAATAGTAAATTGTTTAAAGTGAAGTTTGTTGACATCAAGTTTATTCTTTATGAATTTACCAATTTTGATATTTGTAACAAAATTATGCTTGTTTGGAAAATTCATGCTTTTTGACTGACCATTGTTTGAAAATCTTTTATTTTCAAAACTTTTGTTATTAATTCTCATTGACCTTGGAATGAAATTATCATTGAAGTATTGTTTAGGTCTCACTGAATTATTTCTTTTGAAAGTGTTCAAACTAAGGAGGGTTGGTGTGTTAATCTTTGAAAATCAACATTTTGGTTTCCTTTATATTGCGGATTAACATAACCTTTGCTTACTGTTGAGGTGGCAAATCCTCTCCTCTGTGAATTCTTTCTAAAGTAACAATCTTTAGTGTTGTGAGTTTGCTCATCCCAGTAGGTACAGTATTTGTTAAAATAACACTCTGAAGTTGAGTGATTTCTCATATCGAAAATGTGACAGTATTTGTTAAAAAAACATTCAGACGTTTTGTGATTATACATGTCACATATGTTACAATACCTCTGTGGAGTCTTGAATACTTGTTTATTAACCTTTGACGTTGATGCAACATTAGAAACTTGGTTACTTTTAGGTGTCAAAGAGTTAATTTGTTGTTTTTGATTTGAAGAATTATGCTTTTGATTTGAACCACTTTTCTTTTGCACAATTTGTTTTTGTTTTTGAACATGAATTTCATTCTTGTTTTCCTTAGATACAAATCTTTTAGCTACAGCGGAAGTCTTAGAATCTAAACCCGTTTTTAGATCAGAGGTTGATTTGTTCTTAGGATTTTCTTTAACATCTTGAATGGAGTTCACATTCAACAAACCAGCAGATACAAATTTAATTGGCTTTAATTTTGTTGCTTGATTTGTTTCTTTTGTCTGATTTTCTTGAATTTTTATTTGTTCATTTTTAGCTTTATTTATCTTTCTTCTTCTTCTCTGGTTTCTTGATTTTGAAGAACCAGTTTTTGGTTTAGATTGAACATCCTCAGTTGAAGATTCTTTTTCACATTCTTTCTTTTTCTGGTCTTTTTGCCATTTGATGAATTCTGGGTTGTTTAGACCAAATGAATTTGAATCTTCTGATGTTTCTTCAACATTTTTGTTTTGAAAATCTAGTTTTGGTTATTAGTTATAATATTCACTTCCTCCAAAACTAACTCTTTAGGAACAAAAACTTTCTTTGTTTTAGGCTTCGGTTCATAAGATTTTATTTTAACAGGATGACCATTTTTTATCTTTTCGTTATCTTTTTCTTCAAAAATTTCCACATTTGTTTTCTCTTCTTCAGCATCAGACATCTTGATCTTGTTTTGAAAAGCTTTTAATTTTGCCTTGTTTTCTGGTGAGTGATCATGAGTGTTAAAATTTTCTGTAAGGTATTTGTTATTGATTCTGGCATTGGTTCATGAGTGAAACCCAATCCTACCTTTTGTTTATCTTTTCGTTCATTTACCAGCTTTTCCATAATGGTTTTAGAACTTTTAACTTTGGCAGATCAACTTGAGTTGCTGCATGAGCTATCTTCTCCAGTTCAAGATTTTTTGTCATCTCTTCAAGTTGTTTTGATACAATTTCAAGTTCTCTTAGAGTTTTGTTCCAAGAATTTTGAAGAGATATAATCTTTTCGTCAGATACTTTATGATCATTTTAAGTTTGGTATGCATTAGTTATTCTTGCTTAAGTTTTTCACAAATCTTGTAAGAATAATTTCTATAGTATTCTACATGCTCAAAGCAAGACTTTGTGCATAACTTTTCTCTGACTTCTGATGGAATTTCATAATATTTAGGAGGAGACGTTTCAGAGTTAGAGCTTTCAACCTTTGGTTGATCAGATTTTGCCATCAATGCAACTTCCTCTGAATCTTCCTTGGGATCAGACTTATCGCTCCAGTCATAATCCTCTTCCTTGTTCTTAGAGTTTCCATCATCTTTTGGATCATTAAATTCAGACCAATCTTCTTTTTGTATTTCTGTAACAAAAGATAAATTAGAGGTTAATTCAGCAGTAAATTGCTCAGCGTATGCACTCCAATCATAACCATCTTTAATATTAACAACAAGGCTTTCTTGGGCTCCTCTGATGATTTAGAATCATCTTTCAATTCTAGCATTGGTAGGCTTTGATAAGGTTTCTGAAATGTCTTCTGTGAAGATTGCTGAAACCTTTGATTACTTGAGCTTGATTGGCCATTTCCTTATTTATTCCTTGGAGCTTTGCACTCTCTAGAGAAGTGACCATAGCTATTACAGTTGAAACACCTAGATTTGGACTTATCAAATCCAACAGACTTGTTTGCACTGGACTTGTAGTTTCTGTTGACATACGAGTGTTTCTGAGTCCTGTAAGCTATCATAACCATTTGCCAGTTGAGATCCATTTCTTCTGCATCGTCTGGATCCATTTCAAATAAATCCTGCAAAACAAGATCAAGTTGAGTTAGATGACTACCTTGATAAGCTTGAAAGCTTGCCATAACTGCAGTGAAAGCAGTTTTAGACTCTTCATCCTGTAATAGGATGTTTATTACATCGTTAACTTTGCTAGTTTTAGCAGAGTTAGCAGATGGAGTCTCTGCTTGAGATTTAGAACTTTTAGGCATAGGAGGACATTGAGGTTGATTTTGAGTTGTATAAGCAGGAGCACTTGTGTAAGTGGAATCAATGAAGAACCCTGTGCCAACAAATAGATCACCCTCATCTTCTCGTGAAGTTTCATTCTTAGCCATGAATGCATTCTCCACAGTACTTGCTGGAGAAGCAACATATTTATATTGTGACATCGAAGTTGCTCTGTCATTGTTTCTAGAACTTTCATCAATTTCAACAAATTCTATTTTAGCAATCAAGAGATCAAGATCCATTAGGAATTTCTCAGTATGCTTTAGCAAAGTCACTGTTTGCTTCCATGAAGATGGAAGAGCATTGAGAAGCCTGAAGTTAAGATCTTTTAAATCATTCTTGATGCCTGCAGTCAACATCTCAGTAGTTAGTTGAACAAATCTGTTCATCATCTGATTTATTGTTTCACCAGATAAATGTTCAAAAAGTTCTAATTGCCTCTTTAACTTTTGCTTTTTCAGATCCTGAATCTCCTTTCCACCTTCACATATTATTTTCAATGCTTTATACATGATGTATCCCGTCTGATAACCATCAAGCCTTGTAAGGACTTCAAGTGGCAGTCCTTTGCACATCAAAGAATAAGCTTTTATATCATTTTTAACTTTCCTGAGATCATCACCCTGTAATCCATCTTCAGGATATGGTTCATGAGATTCTTTGGTGTAAAAAAAACCTCTATCAGGACCATCTAAAGATATAGGAATATGAGATCCTTTTTCTATTGATTTCCATAGATCAGTATCAATAGAATTCAAGTAATGTTTTAATCTCAGTGACCAATTCTTGAAATCTACTCTATTCTTCAGCTTGGGAACTCTGTTCTTTGAGTCTTCTGATTTTACCATTTTTAGTTTTTGATTTTTAAAAGAAAATTGTTTTTGTTGTTTTTGTTGTTTTTAATGTTTTTAATTAAAACAATGAATTAAAAATATTTTTGGATTTTTTAAGTTTCTAAAAAATTTAAAAATTTTCTAAGTGTTAAAGCTGATGCGTCTAATTAGTGGTAAAACGCCCAAACAGTTGTGGTACTTCCTTTGACTTTGACTTTGAAACGTCTAAGGGATTGCCTTAGAAAAATTCCAAAATGCCCAAGTTGAAATGCATCTGAACAGTAATAAAATGCCTGAACAGTTGTAAAACGCCTGGAATTCCTTGGATTGTCAACTTCCAAAGTGCTCCAACAGTTGAAATGTGTCACAACAGTAGAAAAACGCCTAACTGAAAAACGCCCAAACAGTGGAAATGCGCCTAACACTTAGACAATTTTCAGCAATGTTTTTGACCTAATTCGCCACGTTCATCAGTTTCATACGAACTTAAATTTTCTGAAATCCTTTAACACTTGATTAATTGATCTGAAATCCTCAAATTATGTAGGAAATTGATCAATAATCAATCCTTCAACTTCAATTTCTTCAATTAACAACCAAAATTGATCTTTTGATTCATGAACAGATTTGACAAATGAAGAACAGGTTCGAAGAGCTTTTTGCTCAAATTCACTGATTTGAACGAATTGTACTGCTAATTGTGAATCAAATCATGTTCCTGGTGATGAAACACAACTGAATTCAACAATTATACGACTGAATTGTTAATCAATCACAGATTCAAGTGATTTTAAGAGTTCAACAGTTGAAGAACTTCAATCACTGAACCTAAAGCTCTGATACCATTTGATTTGCTTTTAGGTATCTTTTTGGTTATTTTGTCATGGTATAACCTTCTTTGATTTACTTTTCATTCTTTTTCTTGTGTTATATATATATATATATACATATATATATACATATATATATACATATATATATATATATACATATATATATATATACATATATACATATATATATATATATATATATATATATATATATATATATATATATATACACGTATGACAATCACTGATTCATAGAAAGACAAGCTTGAGTATAACAAGACGACTATAACTCTCAGTTTGTTTTAGCATGGAGTTAGTGTTACTACAAAACTTTGATATGTTACCCAATTTAGACATTGTAATTAAGTTCCAATGCATCACAAATCATACTATTTTTTATTCTTGTAAGTAGAGCCTATCAACATATGAAACAAAATCCGAGTCAGTTCCTTTTTAAGCCTTTGTATATAATACATCAAAATCAAGAAATGTACTATTATTTTCTATTTATACAGAAAATTCAATTTTAAACATTCATTTTCATGAAATCAATCAAAAACTTTAGTCCCTCTAAACCAAAAATCTTTTTTAGATCATTTTCAAATTTCTCTCCTAAAAATTGTGATTATTCACTTAGAAAAATTACAGCTTTAACTAACAATAAAGAGAACAAAATATTTTTGGGAAAACTTCTGGTGAAATCATCCAAAGTTAATCATGCCTAAAGATTTTACTAGAAATTCAAAACTGGAATGATTAAATGCTTTGGTAAATAAGTCAGTTGTGACATCCGTCACCAAAATAGGTACGTTGGCTTTGGCATTAGTTTGAATTTTGACTTTTGACTTTGACTTTCGCCTTTATTTGGGCTAGGTCTTGATTTATATTTCTTTTCTTGTTGGGCCTAAATTTTAGTCTAATGGGCCTACGTCTGGAGCCTATATCATTATGTGACTAGTGGGCTTGTCATGGTATGAGGTTCTATGTATTGAGCCCAATCAAGGGTTTTCCTAAAAAGTAAAACACGAAATTACACCGAAACCCAACTAACTCTATATCCATGGGCTTTGCCTAAAGCCTGTTAAAACAACTTAAATTGGTTCTAAAAATATAATTTATCCAAATCCTAGAGCATGTGATAGTTCGTTGGAAACGTTATTGCGCGCGGAATCTGAAAACGTAAAAATTAGACGACGCGTGGCTCGAGATGTGACGGAATACACGAGAAGGGCCAAGGGCCCAAAGGCCCTTCTTCCTCCCAAGTTTTGGCCGCAAGGTTTAAGGGGGGTATTCCCCTTTGCCTTAGCTCATTTTCACAAATTCTAGTTTTCCCTTGAAACCCTAGCCACCACTTCACCAAAAATCCTCTCTTCATCTCTATAACCTATCGAAAATTCTGAAGATTCTTGAGCATCCATCGAGTTTAGGGCAATCAAATCATCCAAGAGCTTTAAACCAAGTAAGATACCTTCATCTTCGTAGATACGGTAAGCGAAATTCGTGTTTGATGAAGTTTAATCCTTGTTTCACTCAAGATAGATGATAATCATCATCTACACTCGAAATCTTCATCTAATGATCTTTAATTTTTAGTTTTTGGTGCTAGATCGTGAGAATCTAAGCGTTACGATCGTCGGATTCGGCATTTGGTAAGAAACCCTAATTCTTGGATTTTATGGTAATCGAATCCATGATATTGAGTGGAAATCTTGGATGACCTGCCCTTAATCGATATTTTGGACCTATAAAACGTTTTGAAATAACTAGAATTGTTCCTTGAAAGTATTGATGTGTTGAACAAATCGAAACAACGAAACTAACAATCTGGGCAGCTTGCTGTCTGAAAAATGGGTCATCTTGTTCGTGTGATAACTTGATCGAAACACGCCCAATTGGGGAAAAATCTGGGTCTAAATTTAAGCTCTATGAGTCCTCTAACTAACCCAAGTGGTTTCATGTCGTTTCGACATCGTTGGGTCCTCCAAACGTAGCAAACAAAACTGATGGTCAAAACTGACGAATCTGGGCAGCAGATTGGTCTTTATTCTTCATGTCATAACTTACTCATATTTTGTCAAATGAACCTGATTCTTTTTCTGGAGTTAATTTAAACTCTCTTCTTTCAAATGACACCTCGTACGTGATGTTTCGTGGTCGTGTCGATCTCCTAACAGCTTATACAAGACTGATGCGCAATCAGATATGTATGCTGAATTATTTTGTTAAAACTTAAAAATAAGGGTTGAGATTAAATAGTCTAAATTAAGACAAGTTTTGCATATAACATTGATTAAAAATATTTACAAAAGAATTAAATTAATAAGTGTGACGATGGAAAACCTTGATTAGTGTTAAGGGCTGGACTAACAGGATTGCACCCATATTAGTCATCGATATTTGGTGTTATCTTAATCCTTGTGTGAATTATGTATTTTTAGAGCTTCCTCTGCGTGTTGTGGAATTTGAACTGTGACATTTCAAGGTGAGTTTCACGGCCCCTTTTTAATATATTTTACTTGGGGGAAAAGCATGCTCATGGTTTTGGACTGTGCCGTGTTTGATTTTCTTTTGAAATATTGTATGTGGTTTGGGTCATGGTATGAGTCTTGATATTCAATCATGAGTGTGTACTTGTGCTTGTGCTTGTGCTTCAACTTGTGTACTTGGATTTTATGGAGAGATATTGTTAGTACTAACGGGTTGACACCCCCACCCATGTTGTCGGAATACTAGTCGAGACCGACTTGGCCGGGGCTTGCCCTTGGGTGAATATAATCCGGTTGTGTGCAATTTTGGAATGTCTTGGACTTGGGTTACATTCGTACTTATGTTGATATCTTGACTGCTATGTATCTCTTTCACATACAATTTTCTATACATGTTTTACACGGCAAAATATTTGTACTTATAAACCTGTGAACTCACCAACGTATGTTGACCTTTTTAGAGCATGTCTTTTCAGGTAATGAAGTCTAGGTGTATGGCTGTGGACTTAGACGAGACCGCTCCACTAGGAGCATTAGACATTCAAGAGACTTTTAGGACATGTTATGGATTGTTGGGTTTTATGGATTGTAATTTTGATGATTTTGAGATTTTTATTGTTGGACAATTGTGTTGATTTGTTTCCGTATGGAGCTTTGGTATGATTATGCATTTTGGTATGACATTTTGGTAGTGACTATCCTTGACATGTGTTCCTATGTGTCGGGTGACGTCATGACCCATGTACGGAGAATACCTTTAGATATTCTCTTGAACCCCCATTGTGTTATGACGATCCCGTCCGTCGCATCCTCGTGTTTCGGCTTTAGCGAGGGTGTGACATCAGCAATGTTTTCATCAGATGTGACTTGGGCAAGACGTATAAGTTTTCTATCAAAACAGTCATGGATAAAATGCTTGTGAATGTTTATGTGTTTTATTTTTGAATGTTGAATTGGATTCTTGACTCTGTTATGAACTATAGTATTATCAAACGAAATGGTAGTGTTAAAGATATTAAGGCCATTATCAAGGAGCTGTTGTTGTATCAACATAATTTATGAACAACAACTTGATACAGCCACAAACTAAGCTTTTGTAATGGAGGTGAAAACAACTTTCTTTTTTATTGCATTGCCAAGAAATCAACCTTTTTCCAAGGTTATAAATAAAATTCAAAATTCCTAGGATACCAAAGTCTAAGTTGTGGTTGGCCTTTTAAATACTTGAACATTTGCTTGACAACTTTCATATGAGACTCTTCTAGATTACTCTAATAATAAGCACATTGAAAAACAAGAAACATGATGTCTAGCCTGCTTGTAGTGACATACATCTAGAAGCCAATCATCGATTTATACAAATCTTGATCAACGTCTGCACCCGTGAGATCGGGAGATAAATTGGGACGTGATGACATAAGAGTTGCAGCTATCTTGGAATCTTTAAACTTATATTTTTCAAGAATACTATGTACATATTTTTTCAAATGTATTAAAATACCCTGGTCATCTTTTTTAACTTGGATACCCAAAAAAAATGAAATTTATCCAAGTGAGCTAATCTCGAACTTCTTCCTCATCACCGCTTCAAACTCCTTACACATATCATTGTTTATATACCAAATATAATATCAACAATGTTGATTTAAATAAGAATTAGATCATCTGTAGTCTTCCGTATAAACAAATTTGATCAATAGCACCTCTAGTATAACCATTTGCAAGCAAATGTTTAGTGAGAGTGGCATACCAAACACGAGGCGCCTGATGTAAACCATAGAGAGCTTTGTATATCTTGTAAACATAGTCAGGTCGATCTGGATCTTCAAAACCAGGAGGTTGGCAAACATTGGTTTCTTTTTTTATTTCACCAGACAAAAAAACAGTCATCACATCCGTCTGATAAACTTTGAAGTTCATGAAGGAAACGTATGCAAGAAATATACAAATGGCTTCACGTCTAGCTACAAGAGATACTTTTTTATAATCTAATCCGTCAACTTGCGAACATTAACACCTTTCTTAATCCATCTTATTGCAAAATATCCATTTAGTTCCAATAGGCAACTTATCCTTAGGTAGTTCACATAAATTCCACACGTTGACCTTCTTGAACTACATTAATTCATCATGCATTGCTTCAACCCAACATATTTCTTCCAATGACATTTCCACATTTTTTGTCATAATTTGAGAAATGAAACATGTATGAAGAACACCTTCCGATAATGGACTGATAATTGCATCTATTGGATGGTTTCTATAAGTTCTCAATTAAGGTATATCATCTTCAAAAACAACTTTGTATAAGTTAGAAATGTGACCAATGGGTTCATTCTCAACAACACCTCCTTTTGGTTGATAAACAATTCTTTCCTCTTCACTAAGGTCACCAGCCAAAGTTTTTGATGAATGAGACTGAGCAGATGAATCCTCAAATGGTACTTGAATTGTTTAAATCAAAACATCTGGAGTAGAAGTTGTTGTTGTGTCTGAAGACCATGGAACTTGTTCAACACCATGATCGTCAGGACTTAAATCGGACATTTGTGAGGATATGTGATCTGATTCAAGAACTTGATCCAGTATTGGATTAGAAGGTTGAACAGTTGAAACATGTGAAGAAGATCTTATGTCTGAAGAAATTCCTTAAGTTTGAGATATAGAATGATGATCTTCATTAGAATATGCATCATTAATTGTTGATGTCAAAGGGTTTATGTATATAGAAACAAGAGAAGATCAATTAAAAGTGTCAAACAAAGAAGCATAGGCATATACCCAAGTAGGAGCTAATCTAACATTAGTTTTGTTATCTTCATGCCAATCTATGTTATATTGTAACACCCGAAATTTCATCAGAATAAAAAGGAAAGAAAAGTAATTTGAAAAAAATAAAAAGAAGGAAAAGTTGAGGGGTGCTTTGTGTAAATAGTACCAAAAAGTCAAAAGTGGGTGTATAAAGAGCATGGTCGCACATGCTCTTTCTGCTGCTGCTTTCCGAAGAAGAAAAGAAAGCTGGTTTTTGTGTTTCCTCTCGGTCGAATTGTGAAGGTGAAGAAGAATCTTCAAGGTTAGTAGGTTTTTGTGATTAATTGGTTCGGTTTCTTTGAGGTTTCAACCTTAAAAAATGATTTCTATGTGTTCTTGGTGTTTGGGTGTTTGTTTAGGCTTGTTCTAGGTGTTTGAACTCTTGTGCACGCAAGTTGGGAGGAGATTCACTTGTTTGCTGCAATAGGTGAGTTCTAGGACCCCGATTCTATGTTTTAAAACTTCTTTGGGGCTGAAAATGCATTTAAAATGTTTTACAACTATTATGTATGATAACTGTGTATGTATGTGTATGAACTTCTATGTTCTAAGAGGTTGTAAGCAGGTTCTAAGAGTTTAGCATGATAGATCGATGTTAAGAATGTATGGGAATGAGGTTTTAGAACTGGTTATAGCATAAGTCTCATTTACAGGTCTGATGGTTCATCCGTATTTACACTGTGATAATTGCCTAAGTGTTTTGTTCACCCGCATTTGCCTTAATTCAGCCTAAGTATCCATCAGCATTTCTTTTTATGCATGCACATTTGCTATAGTGTCCATCAGCATTTCTTTTACGACAGAATAATTACCAAGTGTTCACCCGCATTCACTTTTGTTCATCCGCATTTTCAAGTGTTCACCGCATTCACTTTTGTTCATCCGCATTCACTTTTGTTCATCCGCATTTGCAAGTGTTCACCCGCATTCACCCGCATTTGCAAATGTTCACCCGCATTCACTTTTGTTCATTCGCATTTGCAAGTGTTCACCCGCATTCACTTTTGTTCATCCGCATTTGCAAGTGTTCACCCGCATTCACTTTTGTTCAACCACATTAGCAAGTGTTCACTCACATTTCTTTAAGACTTAAGGAATTTCTTGGAATTTCAGAATATCAAATTAGGGTTTGACTATGGTTGACTTGATGCTTGTAGCTGATTATCTTATGCATGTTGTGGTCTGTCCTTATGTGCCTATTATGATGTTAACATGTGACTTTATGTGGATTGCCTATGATCATAAAGAATTATTATTAATCAAGTGGAAGATTAATATTAACGAAAAGTGGAACATAAGGAATGAAAAGACTTGCAAGTAAAATTTACAGGAGGTGCATGACCATGTTGTCGCTAGCTCAACTGTGTATGGTTTAGCTAACCCAAAGGATGTACATAGGGTCAATCTTTAAGATTGAGGGGACCACTGTTGCTGCCCCGGTACTGGTGCCAGCATATGTGCACCACGGATTGAGTCTATTAATAGACTTCAAGGCCCAGTACCAGGTTTATGCGCATTATATGGGAGGGTATAGCACTTTGGTCCATATCGACAGTGAAAGATAATAATAATAAGCAAGAAAGAGAATGGTAATGATGTAATGGATATGATTTGTATGTATGGTGTGTGACCACATCAGAAAGAAAGATAAAATATTTTCTTTAAGAAGTATTTTGTATACAAATCTATCAAGATATTTTTATGATTTTAAAACTAGGACTCACTCAGCAAAGCAGACTTTTATGCGTTTTCAGTTGGCAGGTAATATTGCTGAGGATGGCACTAGGGGAGGCTAGTCGTCGGGACAAGGCTGACATCAATTCATGAATATAACTTTGTTGTTTTGTAATGCAAACTAATGATCTTTTGTAACTATACCAAATGTATTACTTAGCAATAGAGTTTATAAATAAATGAATGGCTTTTAAATGTTTAAATTCTGCTGCAATGTGATAATGAATTATGAAATGTTTTATGAATAGTGATGTGAATGTCCAACTGTGAGGTCTCTGGAAACGGGGCCTTACAAGTTGGTATCAGAGCCAAAGTTTAAGAGAAATTGGTAAATATTTTCAAAAACCTAAACTTAAACTGAAAATGGGACCGAATGGAGGGATGCCAGCCCAAGTAGCTATGTACCATCAGGTATTTCTTTTCATTATGATAACCGGTATTATGTGCGCATGCTATTTGATTTATATGCTTTAGTAGATTTGAATACTGATGTAGTCAGGATAGGAAATGCTCGGGGAACGAAGAGTAAAGTAAGTTGCTAATCACAACTGGCCACTGTAATTAGGGACTTACTATACTTAACATTAACTGAGCTATTACCTTGAATGACCGTGTTGGTGTTTGGATCTTATAGTGTTAGAGGATGGCTGGAGGTAGATCATCTAAGGCTTCTCGAGGTGGAACTCGGGGTGGTCGTGCTGGTAGACCTCGGGCTGCAAAGAACAAGACGAGGACCGCAGAGACGGCTACTGCTGGGCTTGATCTGCATCACCCAGAGGGGGTGGATGAGAGTGCTAACTTGAGAGCCTCGGTGAAGGAGGCAGTGGTGGAAGAGGTTCACCAAGTCATGCAGACAATCATACCGTCTGTCGTGACTGAAGTGATCCGAGCTGTGAGGGAGGATGAACGAAAGGAGAAGGAGGAGGAGAGGAGAACGACTGCTGGCAGGAGAGGTGATGTGAGGGATCACGATGAGGAGGAGGAGCTAAATGCTAGAGGGGAGCCTCAAGTGATGATGAAGAGGTGGTGGTGCGGGAAACAGTGAGCCGATGCAGCTACGGGGTGTTCCAAAGGTGTAAAACCCCTACTTTTGACGGCAACAGTAACGCTGCTACTGCCCACCACTGGATAAGGGAGATGGAGGCAGTATAGAAGATCAGTGAGTGCCGAGAAGACCAGAAAGTGATGTTCACCACTCACTCATTTGTCGACTCGGCACTATCAATCTTGTCCAAGCCGAGGGTGACAGGGCCATCGAGAGAATGAGATGGGGTGAGCTGAAGAAGTTGGTGATTGAGGAATTCTGTCCTCACCGAGAACTCAACAAGATCGAAAGGGAGTTCTTACAGCTGGAGGCGGGAACTATGACCCACCAGCAATGCACCGCCAACTTTAACGAAATGGCGAGGTTGGTGCCGGATCAGGTTACGCCGGTATCGAGGAAGATCAATCGGTACGTTCAGGGACTACCGGCCGACATCCGCAGACATTTGATCGCTACCCAACCAAGCACTTTTAGGTCGGCAGTGGATTTGGCGGGAATGTTGTATGATGAAAGGGAAGTAGCGGTGGTTGAGGTGAAGAAGACGGGTGGTAATAACAGGAGTTGGAACGGGAAGAGATTCGGGCGTGGTGGTTTCAACCCGAACAGTAAGAGGCCGAGGATGGATGATCACCGAGTGGTTATTGCAAGCTTGGGGTTGAAACGGTGTGATAAGTGTGGGAAGGAACATAGCGGGGAATGCCGCTTGGGAATGAATCTCTGCTACAAATGTGGCAAGCCTGGTCATATTTCAAAGATGTGTGGAGCCCCATGGTGCTTTAACTGGGGTGAAATCGGTCATATGAACAAGGATTGCAAGAAGCCAAGGGCTAAAAGTTCTGGGTTGAAGAAGAGGCCAGAAGAAGGAGGGCAGAGGGCAAGTGCAAGAGCCACGATGACCCGAGAGGAAGCCCGGGTAGACCCCGACGTCGTGTCAGGTGTGTTACTAGTAAACCAAACTTGTGCCTCTGTACTATTTGATTCTGGTGCTAGTAGGAGTTTCATATCTGCTGCCTTCTATGCTAAATTGCCTGTTAGTAGTAGGAGCATCGATGAACCTTTTGATGTAGAAACTGCTATTGGTAAGTCTACCAGAATTTCTGATATGATTGAGGATTGTGGCATAGAGTTAGAAGGCCATAGGTTCTCCGCTAAACTATTTGTGATGCCCCTAGGCGGGTTTAATGTAGTTCTGGGGATGGATTGGTTGGCAGCCTATGAGGCAAACATCGTGTGTCGGAAGAAGATGATTCGGTTAGTTGCACCCGATGGGAGTTCAGTGATAGTTTATGGTGATTGTGTCACTACGGTTCCGAAAGTGATTTCGATGGCAGTGGCAGAGAAGTGCATGAGGCGCGGATGTTGTGCCTACTTGGCATACGTGAAAGATGTGGATGTGTCGATACCACAATTATCAAAGTGTCAGTGGTACGTGATTTCCCGGATGTGTTACCCGAAGATCTACCAGGTGTGCCACCGGACCGTGAGATAGAATTTCAGATCGACCTGATACCCGGTGCGCAACCCGTTGCCAAGGCACCGTATCGGTTAGCTCTGACCGAGATGAAAGAACTGATGGATCAGCTACAGGAACTGATGGATAAGGGGTTTATTAGACCAAATATCTCTCCTTGGGATGCTCCGGTATTATTCGTAAGGAAGAAAGACGGTAGTATGAGAATGTGTATAGACTACCGGGAGTTGAACAAGTTGACAGTGAAGAATAGATACCCCCTACCAAGGATTGACGACCTGTTTGATCAGCTTCAAGGTGCCAGTTGGTTTTACAGAATAGATCTTCAATCTGGCTACCATCAGCTGAAGGTAAAGGAACAAGACATCCCGAAGACAGCGTTCCGCACGCGTTATGGACATTACGAGTTTCTCGTTATGTCATTCGGTTTAACTAACGCGCCAGCTGCCTTTATGGATCTGATGAACCGAGTGTGTCGGCCGATGTTAGATAAATCAGTGATTTTGTTTATTGATGATATTCTGATTTATTCGAAGAGCAAAGAAGAACATGTCGGCCACATACGTGAAGTGTTGGAGACACTTAGAAAGGAGAAGTTGTATGCTAAATTCTCTAAGTGTGCTTTTTGGTTGCGGGAAGTTCAGTTTCTCGGTCATGTGGTGATACCGAAGGAATTATGGTGGACCCGGCAAAGGTTGAGGCGGTAATGCAATGGAAGTCTCCAAAGACGCCATCCGAGATTCGCAGTTTCTTGGGTTTGGAGGGTTAGTACCGAAGATTTATCCAAGACTTTTCCAAGATAGCCTCACCTTTGACTAAGTTGACACGCAAGGATGTGAAGTTTGTGTGGGGACGAGAACAGGAGGATGCTTTTGAGGAGTTAAAGGCAAGATTAACTCAAGCTCCTGTTTTGACATTACCTGAAGGGAGTGAAGACTTAGTGTTGTATTCGGATGCCTCCTATTCGGGACTGGGTTGCGTGTTAATGCAATGTGGGAGAGTAATAGCCTACGCATCCCGACAGTTGAAAACCCACGAGGTCAATTATCCCACGCATGATTTGGAGCTCGCGGCTGTGGTCTATGCATTAAAGATTTAGCGGCATTACCTGTACGGGGTGAAATGCACAATCTTCACGGACCACAAGAGCCTAAAGTATTTCTTTGAGCAGAAAGATCTCAACATGAGGCAGAGGAGGTGGTTAGAGCTGATTAAGGATTATGATTGTGAAATCCATTACCATCCGGGTAAAGCCAATGTAGTGGCTGATGCCCTCAGCCGAAAAGAGAGGCCCGAGCCAATCCGGGTGAAGGCTTATCAATTGGTGATGACCTCTGACGTGATGACACAGATTAAAGGATTCCAAGATAAAGCGTTAACAGAAGATCACCTCAACTTCGAAAGGATGAGTTGTTTAGTCACGGGGTTAGAACCCGCTTTGGGCGAATGTGGATTCCTCGATATGGGAATCTACGTGGGCGAATTATGGACGAAGCTCATAAAACTCGATACTCCATTCATTCCGGTGCTACCAAGATGTATCAAGACATGAAGAAAGACTACTGGTGGCCGGGTATGAAACGTGACGTGGCAGAGTATGTAAGTAAGTGCCTTACTTGCTTGCAAGTGAAGGCAGAACATCAGAAACCATACGGGAAGATCCAACCGTTGGATATACCGAGTGGAAGTGGGAGCACATCACCATGGACTTCATAACGAAGCTACCCCGTACTGCGAAGGGGTGCGATACCATCTGGGTGATAGTTGACCAATTGACAAAGAGTGCTCACTTCCTACCGATCCGCGAGACGTATTCCTCTGAGAGACTGGCGAACCTGTTCATCAATGAGATTGTAGCTCGCCATGGTGTGCCGGTGTCTATTATGTCAGATCGTGACACCCGATTCACATCGAAGTTTTGGAAGAGATTCCATGATGCCATGGGGCTGAGACTACACATTAGCACGGTTTACCATCCTCAGACAGATGGTAAGTCTGAGCGGATGATTCAGACGCTCGAGGATATGCTCCAGGCATGTGTGATCGACTTTGGAGAAGTTAGGATGATCACCTACCGTTAGCAGAGTTCTCGTACAACAACAGTTATCATGCCAGCATTGGTATGCCACCATACGAGATGCTGTACGGTAGGAGGTTTAGAACACCCGTGTGTTGGGGAGACATTGGGTAGAAAGAATTGGGAAGCATCGAGGTGATTGAGGCTACGACTGAGAAGCTGGAAAAGATCAAAGCCTTTATGAAGGCGGCGAAGGATAGACAGAAGTCGTATGCCGATAAGAGGCGTAGACCCATCGAGTTCAACGTGGGTGATAAAGTCATGCTAAAGGTCTCGCCTTGGAAAGGGACCATCTGGTTCTGGAAGAGGGGCAAGTTGATTCCAAGATACATAGGGCCTTTTCGAATCGTTGCACGAGTAGGAGAGGTGGCCTACCATCTAGAATTGTCCGATGAGTTAAGTGGGATTCACCCAACATTCCATGTATCTCATCTAAGAAAATGCTTAGCTAACGAAGATATGATTGTACCATTGAATGATATTGAAGTGGATGAATGGCTCAATTATGTGGAGCAACCAGTGGCAATTATCGACCGAAAGGAGAAGAGATTGAGAAATAAAGTGGTTCCACTTGTGCGGGTACAGTGGAAACATAGAAAGGGTTCCGAGTCTACGTGGGAGAACGAAGAAGAGATGAGACAGCATTACCCATAATTATTCGAAGAGTGACAGGTTTTAGGGACGAAACCTCTTTAAGGGGGGTAGACTTGTACCACCCGAAATTTCGTCAGAATAAAAAAGAAAGAAAAGTAATTTGAAGAAAATAAAAAGAAGGCAAAGTTGAGGGGTGCTTTATGTAAATAGTACCAAAAAGTCAAAAGTGGGTGCATAATGAGCATGGTCGCCCATGCTCTTTCTGCTGCTGCTTTCCGAAGAAGAAAAGAAAGCTGGTTTTTGTGTTTCCTCTCGGTCGAATTGTGAAGGTGAAGAAGAATCTTCAAGGTTAGTAGGTTTTTGTGATTAATTGGTTCGGTTTCTTTGAGGTTTCAACCTTAGAAATTGATTTATATGTTTTCTTGGTGTTTGGGTGTTTTTTTGGCTTGTTCTAGGTGTTTGAACTCTTGTGCACGCAAGTTGGAAGGAGATTCACTTGTTTGCTGCAATAGGTGAGTTCTAGGACCCCGATTCTATGTTTTAAAACTTCTTTGGGGCTTTAAATGCATTTAAAATGTTTTACAACCGTTATGTATGATAACTGTGTATGTATGTGTATGAACTTCTATGTTCTATGAGGTTGTAAGCTGGTTCTAAGAGTTTAGCATGATAGATCGATGTTAAGAATGTATGGGAATGAGGCTTTAGAACTGGTTATAGCATAAGTCTCATTTACAGGTCTGATGGTTCATCCGCATTTACACTGTGATAATTGCTAAGTGTTTTTTTCACCCATATTTGCCTTAATTCAGCCTAAGTATCCATCAGCATTTCTTTTTATGCATGCGCATTTGCTACAGTGTCTATCAGCATTTCTTTTATGACAGAATAATTACCAAGTGTTCACCCGCATTCACTTTTGTTCATCCGCATTTGCAAGTGTTCACCCGCATTCACTTTTGTTCATCCGCATTTGCAAGTGTTCACCCGCATTCACCCGCATTCACTTTTGTTCATCCGTATTTGCAAGTGTTCACCCGCATTCACTTTTGTTCATCCGCATTTGCAAGTGTTCACCCGCATTCACTTTTGTTCATCCGCATTTGCAAGTGTTCACCCACATTCACTTTTGTTCATCCGCATTAGCAAGTGTTCACCCGCATTTCTTTAAGACTTAAGGAATTTTCTGGAATTTCGGAAGATCAAATTAGGGTTTGACTATGGTTGACTGGATGCTTGTACCTGATTATCTTATGCATGTTGTGGGCTGTCCTTATGTGCCTATTATGATGTTAACATGTGATTTTATGTGGATTGCCTATGATCATAAAGATTATTATTAATCAAGTGGAAGATTAATATTAATGAAAAGTGGAACATAAGGAATGAAATGACTTGCAAGTAAAAATTTACAGGAGGTGCATGACCATGTTGTCGCTAGCTCAACTGTGTATGGCTTAGCTAACCCAAAGATGTACATAGGGTCAATCTTTAAGATTAAGGGACCACTGTTGCTGCCCCGTTACTGGTGCCGGCATATGTGCACCACAGATGGAGTCTATTTATAGACTTAAAGGCCCAGTACCAGGTTTATAAGCATTATATGGGGGTATAGCACTTTGGTCCATATCGACAGTGAAAGATAATAATAATAAGCAAGAAAGAGAATGGTAATGATGTAATGGATATGATTTATGTATGGTGTGTGACCACATCCGAAAGAAAGATAAAATATTTTCTTTAAGAGTATTTTGTATACAAATCTATCAAGATATTTTTATGATTTTAAAACTAGGACTCACTCAGCAAAGCTGACTTTTATGCATTTTCAGTTACCAGGTAATATTGCTGAGGATGGCACTCGAGGAGGCTACTCGTCGAGACAAGGCTGACATCCATTCATGAATATAACTTTGTTGTTTTGTAATGCAAACTAATGATCTTTTGTAACTATACCAAACATGTATTACTTAGCAACAACGTTTAAATAAATGAATGGCTTTTAAACGTTTAAATTCCGCTGCAATGTGATAATGAATTATGAAATGTTTTATGAATAGCGCTGTGAATGTCCAACTGTGAGGTCTCTGGAAATGGGGCCTTACATATATGACTCTATAATTTGTTGTGTTCTTCTATTAAAAACTCTACATGCATTTTTGTTAGCTGAGTAACCAGCAAACTAACAATCATCAGCCTTTTCATTAAATTTAGATTTTAAATTAGATGTGTACAATAAAGTGCAACAACAACGAAATGATTTAAAATATTTAACTTTATGTTTACGTTTAAAGAATATTTCATAGGGAGTCATCATTTGTTGTTTGTTTATCAAGACACGATTCTGAACATAACAGGAAGTGTTGACAGCCTCTGCCATGAAGAATGATGGAATTTTTGTGACATATAGCATTGTTCGAGAAGCTTTAATCAAAGTTCTGTTTCTTCGTTCAACAACTCCATTTTGTTGTAGAGTTCTTGTTGCACTAAATTGTCTTGCTATCCTATTTGAATTAGAGAAATTGTTTAGGATGTGATTTATTCCATTGTCACTTCGAATGCACTTTATCTTTGTGTCAGCTTAATTTTCCATAAGATTCATGAACTTTATCATCAAATAAGGCATTTCATCCTTAGATGATAGAAAGAAAACCTAAGTAAATCTAGAAAAACCATAAGTAACAACCAAACAATATGCACGTCTGCCAAAGCATAAAACACTAACAGGACCAAATAGATCCATATGCAACAACTAGAGGATTGAGTTAACAAAATTATGTGTAATGGGTTTATGAGGAAGTTTATGTTGTTTACCATTAGAAGATGACAGACAATGTTCAACACGCTGAAATTCTTTCAATGGTAATCCGACAACATGATTTCCTCTTACTAATGTTTTCATGTTTTTTAATATTTACATGTCCAAGGTGATGATGCCATAATATTGAATCACTCTCTGAGGCTTTGGATAACAAGTATGATGTTCTTACCTTACCAAAGAATGTGAATGATTTATATCCAACAAATATGTATCTTTGTCTCTTAGAGTCCTCAACAACACCCATTCCTTAGGTATTATATAAACCAGGTTTGATTATAAGACATTCTTTAGCAATGAAATGTGTGGAATAATGTTTGTCACAAATTTTAGAAACACTTAGAAAGTTGTATTTTAATTCCTTAACAAAATTTACATCTTCAAAACTTAACACACCATTGCACACTGGACCATTCTTGGTAATTTTACCTCCTTTGTTGCGGGTGAAGATAACATAACCACCATTATGAGATTGAATGCTATGTGATACTGATATGTTGCTAGACATGTGTCTAGAAAAACAGCTATCAACATGCCATTAGCTATTAATAGTTCGCCTTGGTTGTTCCTACACATATCAGTAAATTAATTAGTTTTAGGAACCCAAGCCATTGTTAACTTGAGAACATTTTTTTTATTGAAATACAAGGGAAAAACATCTATTTATACTCTCTAGATATTATTGCGTGACAATTATTGTTTATTGCGCGAGAACTCCAAGTTCTCACACGAAAAGATCTTTGTCAAGATTTTGGTGTTCTCGTATCCTTGTAGTTCTCATATGATTTGAGTGTTTTCTTTTCACTTGATATTGTAATCTATAAAAGCTATGTCCTTACAAAAGTAGGAACAGAACACCTACTAAAGCAGCAAGGACCATGGTAGTTAATGCTAAACTGCCAATCAGCTTTTTGGCAAAAGGAGTTAACATAGCTTGCTATGTACAAAATAGAACTTTAATAGTCAAAAAGAGTAACAGAACACCATAAGAATTGCTTTTTCATAGAAAACCATTCATTGGTTTCTTCAAATCTTTTGATAATCCTGTCTCAATATTGAACACCAGAGACCAATTAGGAAAGTTTGCTTCTAAATTTGATAAGGGTTTTGTGCTGAAAAATGTTTAATCAAGTTGATACAAGTACACATAGACAATCAACTGGTTGCCTTGCTTACTAAGGCATTTGAACCTAGCTAGCTTGAATTCTTAGTTCAAGCAATAGAGCATGATTAACCTTGAATAAATGTAATACGATATCTCTTTAGTTTTGTTAATCACCTATCTTGCTTTTAACAATATCACAAGACAAAAACATTTCAAAACAAACAAAAATACAAAAACATATATTTCGTTGGCAATTATGAAAAAGACAAAAACATTAAAAAATCAAGAAATATATCCAAAATATGTCATCTCAATTCCGTAATATAGACAATACCCTAAGAAATGACTTAGTATAATCGGTATGTCATTAGGAACGTAATTCAAAATCTATAAATGACTTACATACCTTATTTGATATGTGGATAGACTCAGCTTGGAATTGAAGATATATGCTTTTGTAACAAACTAAAGATCATCATTCCACTATAGAGCTATCACCTTAGGGTATGGGTAAGAATCAATTAATTCAAATGGGTGTATGTGTGTAGTAACTAAACACACCAGGTAATGATACTTTACGAATCTCATTCATCCATATTAGCTTCTCCTATGTTTTGCTATGCAAAGAAGTAGAGTAAACAAAGCATAAAGTGTTGATGTACATGATCCAAAAAGAGTTCCAATCAGGAACACATTCCAAAGTGAATGAACAATAAAGTCCATATTGGATTAGAATCAAAAGAATCCCAAAGAGGATCAACTCCAAAATGGAGCATATAAAAAGGATCAAATAAATCCCAAAGGGATTCCCCTCACCTACAATAATATGAGATTTCGTAACTTAAATGACCTTGTCGTGTAAGGTGTAATAAAGTTCTACCATGCATTTCATGCGGATGGTTGATCTATCTGTGCTTCTAAATGTGACGTACATAGAGAATGATTAACTAACACTAAACATGATAAACATCACAAAGTATAAACAATTTATAAACCATTTCTTGAGTTTAAGAGGATAATCATACATACGATCAATATGTGTGTGATTATGTCTAATATTCTAACAATATTTGCATTTGTAAAGGTAGACTATTATGATCTCACCAAAGATATTATTCTATACTCATGTACAAAAAATACTCAAAAAGTACAAAAATATTATTTTATTTCATTTTATTTTATTAATGGTGTCATTAATATTTTCTAATTTTTAAATATTTAAAATTTTTATCCCTGTGGGATATAAACTTTAGAGGGAAAATTTAAAATTTTTAGAAAATTATCTCTCAAAAACATTCAAAAAATGATCAAAAATACAAAAATATCTGATTTTATGTTTGTACAGTTGATTGACTTTTCAAAACATTAAGAACACAAGAATATGATAAACAACTGTGTTGGTGTGCAAAATTTATGAAATCACAAGTGTATTTCAGTCAATGTAGATTTTTATATACACAATATGCCATTGATAAGTCAAAATAAACATTTGTATCACATCGTTGAACAAACTATTCAAAACAAAAATTGACATCATCAGCACAAAAGTTAAACTCTAAAGAATAGTAATAGTTAAAACATCAAATCAGACATCACATATCCAAAACCTTAAATTTTAACAAGTTCAAAATTTAATACGGGTAACAATGTTTGTTTATGTGAGTGAAGGTAACCCAAGCATTAAACCAATGCGGGTAGTTAATGTTCAGTTAATAAGTACATTAGAAAAAAAAATACAGGTAATAATGTTTACCTAAATGTGATTGACTAAAATACTTATGTGAATAAGTGTTGTTCATCCGCATTTGTTTTTGTGATGAACACTATCAATGCGGGTAACAGTATTACTTGAATTTTAAGAAAATGTTTTACTAAGTGTTAAAAGCATTAGTAAAATACTAAAGAACATATGCGAAGCACAGTGTCAGTACTAATTTATTCATTAGTATTTAACTAATGCGGACAAGCAAAATTAATGTGGTTCATTAATTTTGAACAAATATGAACAACACTATTCACCGCATTTGTTATTACAAGTGAAGTACTATTCATTGCATGTGTTTATGCTGACAATAGTTGACAACTTTTTGTTCAACCGCATTAGTTTTTGCTGGTAACAGCAACTTTGCGGAGAAAGCATTTGTTCAACCTCATTCGTTTTTGCGGTGAACAGTTTACAAATGTGGTTCAAAATTTTAAACTCGCATTTATTTGTCCACCACTTATGAAATTCAAAACATTGATAGTCCACCTATTTAAACTCAAAATCAGATCACATTTAATATTTTTCAAAATCTGAGAGACTAATAGTGTGATGAGAGTTCATATCATCAGACCCTCAAAATCATCCATTGTGATAAGGTTTGTAACAAGATTCACACCTTTTTATCTTCATACATCAATCAAGTACTACTATACTATCGATTGAAAGGTGATTTTACACTCCTATTCAATCGACCAACCTAACTTTCAAACCGATGATGAACCCTAGGTTGAAAATAAAAAAGGATGAACACTAATCACACAATAACTTTGATTCGAACAACAAAAAACATCTTTGAATGATTATAAACTTGATTTATTCTAAGATTGAAACTTTTGAAATCTCGATGAATAAGGGTTTCTCATTCCAACAAACCGAACAAGAATTCAAGTATAATAATGATTAAAGTTAGTTGTTATAGACTCAATGTGTCAAAATAACATGATTAAAACATAAAAGAGTGATAAATATCAATTTGATTCAAATGCATGTCATGGAACAATGAGTTGCAAACCTGATTTTGACATTTGTTAAGTCAAATTTGACTCTTATGTTCCAAGTCAAATAGATTAAACATAAGTTATTATCATCATATCAACTTACATAAATGTCTCTTGTGGAGATAATGATTAACCTTACATGGAGCAAAAGTCACAATATAAGTGGTTTTCTTAACCCTGATATGCCTAAAGCTGCTAATCTTAGAGATGTGATCAGATTTATCCAAACTTCAAGAGTGGCATATACCATTACAGTAAAGCCTGTGATCTATGAAAACTTTATAAGATCTTTTTAGAGAATTTTTCCAGTCAACATGGTGGAGGATGTACCTATAATCACTGGAACGATTGATGACTAACTTGTTCTTACCATCTCTGAAATGACTGTGAGATAGTGTTTATAGTTTGGTGCTGATGCAGGTAAAGCTCATGAGATAAATGAAGATGAGGTTCTTACATTCTTTGCAAACAAAGGATGTGAAGGTGGATTTGAAGGGAAACAGATTATGAAAGCCCAAATGGACCTATAATATAGATTTCTGGTCCATTACTTCCAACATTACTTGTCCAAGAGGAATATTGGCTGGAATGATATTCCCCTCACCACATCATCTGCCATATGCCTAACGCACTAATAGCCCATTTAATATGTTGCTTACGTGTTTAATGGCATGTTGTCAAACATTAGAGAAGGAAGAAGAACTATGTTCCTTATGTATCAAAGATTCTTACAGTGCCTGATCAACCAAGCCTTTCCTGATCTGGTAGGCACAGGACCTGTGATGAATCTAGCTAATCATACTGCCAAGTCTTATGGATACATCAAGAAGAAAGACCCAGGATTTACTATAATGGTTCTTTCTTTCCACTTTTGCCTTGAATGCTAGAATATATTGGTCAATGTAGAAGGTGGAGAACAAAACAAGAAGAACAAGAACAAGAACAAGAAGAGATGCAGGTTGAAAAACAGGCTAAAGAAGCTATTCAAGATCAACTTATCATCTAAGATATGATTGTGATAGAAGAATAAGAAGTTATTGCTGACGGTCAGAAGCAATGTCACCACATGTAGATGAAGGTGGTGATCTTCACATTGCATCTCTGATCAAGCACTATCTCCCATTCCATCTCCTATTGTATCACCCATTCCATCTTCATTTCGTATGTCACCTATTGTTGCTGCTGAATTAGTTGGTGTTGTAAATCTTCCACTGATAATTTTGAATCGTCTTCGGATGAAGAGAAACAACCTATCATCCAAGAGCATGCCATAAGACAATAGACTTCTGAATACTTGCCTTCTGAAACCACTTAAGAATTAGTAGGTCAAGTACACCTTCAACAGTCAAGTTAGTCTGATAGAGATTCTAAGCTTCTGCTCGAAAATAAATAGAATCGAGAAGATAATTAGAAGGAAATATCAAGGTATTGTTAAAAGGCTGATGAAATGATTTTAAAAGACAACAAGATCAAGGAGTTAGAGTCTATAATTAAAAGATGAGAGTTGAAATTGATGAGCATGTTGAGAATACCAACATCTAAACCATTGTTATGAATAACCTTGGTACACTAATAAATGCCCAATCTAAAAAATATAGTTGAGTTGGAGAAGAAGGTTGATGATCTTACTCAAAGGCTAAGTCTACTTGAGGATATGCTTATCAAGAAAGCAAAGGTTGAGGAGAGAAATGATAAAGACAATGACAAAGATGAGTTTCATGACATCCTGAACTCAGATGATGATGATGATGAAGGAGGAGAAGAAAGATCACCTAAGAGGCAAAAGACAAAACAACAACAAGATATGCATACTGAATAAGCAAGTACATCCGAGAAGCCTATAGAAGAAGAACCATTTGCCATGGTTCCTTACATTGCTCATACCTTAAGTCAAACTGAAGAGGAGGCTGCTATGAGCACTTTGATTGACGAGCTTGATGCTTATTATTCTAATGAGTTATTAATTTATGCACTCTAACTGTAAATGATATTTTAGAGGTTGTTAGAGAGAGAAATCCAACTACAAATGATTCCTATTGTAACTCTAATTTAGGAGAAAAAGGAAGTCATTAGCAGGTTGTCTGGGGAATTTACATCAAAAATACAAGAACAAGAAGAAAGACTAGTGTCTGAGACTACTTAGCCAATTGAGGTTATTGAGTCTGGTTCATCTAAACTGTAGATAATTTCAAGAAGAAGAAAGTACTGAGCTGAGAAGGCAAAAGGGAAAACAGCCAATGGATGATGAGAATGCCCTACAACCTAAGAAGATGAAAAAAAAATAAAATCTAAGCATGGTTGTTATTGCTCAGTTTATGGAAGAACATATTCAGGCAACTCATCAACTAGCCATTGAACAATAAGTGATCAATCTAGAAGGAGAGATTGAATGAGGTTATACTCTTGAGGAAGGAATGTATGATGAGCCTGAATTCTAGGAGACCCCCTAAAGAAAAGAATCAAAAGTTGATAAAATGGTGGAAAAGGCTCAGACTCATGACCTGATGTTCAAAGCCATGTTCCTCATTCAGCAGGGATATGATACTAATCTTGTGTTCAGCATGACTTCTCAGGCCATATCTGAAGAGATTAAGAAGGTAGAGAGATTACTTGATCCAATAGTTGAAATGGAGTATAAGTTAAGGAAAACTGAAGAACTCAAGTAGGGCAAAGCTAAAGCATTTCCTCTCTACTACTACACCATTTTCTACAAAATAAATCACTAATTCATTATCTATTTCCTAATCCCATCAAGATGACAAAACAGGGAAATGAAAGACTTTCTTTTGCATAATTGGTTTTAACAAGGGGAAGTTGGGTCCAATGAAGACCAACTTTCTCAAAGCCACTATGCTAAGAATCATAATTGAGTTGAAGGAAAAGATGAGAGTTGTTGAAGAAGAGGTTGTCCAACATCAGCCCAGTCAAAGAAGATCTACTCAGCAAGTGCAAGTTACTTGTGCTAATCATGATTCTATTGCACATCTGTTGAGTAAGCAATCAGAGTGGTTCAAGCAGCCATCACAACTGATCAATCACAAGCAGCCATCACAACTGATCAATCACAACCAGCCATAACAACCGATCAACACATACCAAGTATTGAACCAATGCTGATTAACACTAAAAGAGATGAAGTGATTAACTATAAATCTGCACTAAAATGGATGCTCAGCTGATGAGTCACTACATTGGACAAGACTATCTGTACCAAAGTACTCTGGTAGCTATTGTGTTCAAGCTCTTAGAGACAACATAGTACTGAAGCTACAAACTTCTGATGTCCTGATTGTCTGTCTGAGTTGTAGATACTTTTTGTAAACCATGAATAGATGTAAGTTTTTATCCTTAGTTTTTAACCTTTCATAGTAGAAAACACCATCACTTGCATAGTTTAGGGCAAAGCCTGTAAGCCCACCTGTTTATCTAGCTGATTGTATCATTTGTACTCAGAAAAGGTTAATAAAGTGTATACTTTGAAAAAAACATCTTATGTTTATATTTACTCAAATTATATGTGTGTTTGATAAGTAAAATAATTAACTTAGATTCCACATTTGTCATGCGCCGATCAATAGAATAGTCTTGTTAGACCATAACCCGATCCAACAAGTGGTAAGGCGCTTGATTTGCTTGAAGTCACCTTTTAAAAATCACTTGTTTTCTTTTGATCGTACTTTCAAACACACCTCTCCCAAACAACTTCATTTCCCTTGATATATGACTTATGTAACCATCTCATGTAAGCATGACTTGGAGAATGGCACCCAAACCAAACCTCCCATATTTACAACACATGCTTATGGAATATTTTCTAAGAAATCAAGATCTAAGACTACGGCTCTCAATCCTAAATGGTCCATATGTCCTTATGGTCCAAGCCACTGGTGAAGATAAACTATGTACATTCCAAGGCATTGTGGTTGATCAGGATAAGCATACCCAATAGCATCATTTATGCCTTCAAGAAGTTCACAACTGCTCAAAAGTTGTAGGAAGCATTGTAGGCTAGATTTGAAGGAACTGAAGATATGAATGAGAACAAGATAGATGTCTTAAATCAGAAGTTTGAAAACTTTAGTTTCACAAGAGGAGAAACCATTAGTGAAACATATCTTAGATATGTTGAACTACTAGCTTGTTTAAACGAAGGTTGAGTGAAGATGGAGAATAGTGATATTCTCAAGAAATTCTTGATATCACTGTTGAAGACATGGACAGTTTACACCGTGTCCATAAGAAGAACTGAGATCTGAAGATAGTGACCCTTGAGGAGCTATATGGCATTCTTAGTGCCTACCAGATGGAGATGGATGTTGATAAAGAATCACTCGGCTGATCATTAAACTCCTCAAAGTCACCAGCACTTATCGCACCTATACAAGAATCATACAACTCCTAGGTTTATCAAGCTTCAATGGTGACTCACTAAGTACATGTGATCACCTATCAAGAATCTCCAACTTTTAAATCTCAGTCCTCACCATCATTCAGTAGATGGAATCAACATTCCTGATCATCTTTCTCACCAAACTACCTATCAATTTTAGCATTTGTTAGTGAGTAGGCTAACTTCTTCCAACTCATTGAAGAAGATCTTAAATGCATCCATCCAGATGATCTTGAAGAGATGGACATCAATTATCAAATAGCCATGATCTCCTTCAAGGCTAAACACTTTTAGTATAGAACAGGAAGGCGGTTTTTGAAGCAAAGAAGATAAGAATTTGGGTTTGACAAGAGCAAAGTAAGATGTTTCAACTGTAACCAGCTAAGACATTTTGCCAAAGAATATAAAGCACCTAAGTCAAATCTATCTCCATCAAGCTCATCAAACTACAAACCAGCAACAACCTTTCAACACCCCTCTACCTCTAGCAATCAAAGGAATACAAGGAGAAAAGGTGATTGACTGAAGCTTTCAAGTGGAAGACATCACTCCCATAAATAATGCATTGATGGCTTGAAGCTTGACCTCTTCACTAAAGGTAAATCCCGAACCATGTTGCACACCTAAGAGTAGTACTAAAGTAAATATGTATAGAAATTACAATCTAGAGCTCATAAAAGATGTGAAACAATCAATATTCTTAAAAGGGTTATTAAGAAAACTGATCAAGCTCAAAAAGAAAAGATTATAGAGCTATAAAATATTGTTTCAAAACTAAAACATGAACAAGCCAACTTATATACCCAGATTGATAATCTCTTGAGTAGGCTAAAATCATCACTATATGATTTAGCAATAGCTAAAACAAATACTAATAAGTAAAATGTTCAAACTAAAAAGTTTGAAAAATTGCTTGCTTTTACTGAAAATTTCCAAATGCTATATCGAACCAAGATAGGATTAGGATAGAATGTTGTGTAACCACCAATGATATACACCCCCACATACACCCCGAAGTGCAGCCAGGAAGTAAAAGAGCAAGTATCTGTCAAACCAATCTTTAAAAGTCAGCCACTGAGAAGCATGAATCATTGAATGTATAAGAGGAGAAAGAGAAGAAACAAAAGAAGGAAGGGATGAAAGGAAAGAAGGAAGAAACGTAATACAAGATCAAGAAGATGGAGGCGAAGTTTGTCAATGAAAACCCAACCTCCGACACTAACAAACCTACTACTGAGTTAAACACTTCTTTCAAATCAAATCACAGTTGTAACAAGAAGAAACATAATAGATAATGTTGTGCATGAACTTTAGACTCTTTAGAAGTAAGAACATATCCATATGTTCAAAAATCTACTTCTGAGGTAGTTAAGATTCACAACAAGAAGTTACCAAGAAAGAAGATTGATCTTTCCACTCATATTGACTAGAAGCTGAACAAGAACATAAGTGGTACAGAGGAGAATCAACAGATGAAATCTTCACAGAATAAGTTAATACCTGATTATTTCATTGATCATGAACTGATTAAGAGAGAAAAGAAGGAGGGGATGAAGAAGGAATTACAAGAACTCAAGCTGGAGATCAAGATAGCTAGGCAGTAGATGAAGATCATATGCCTAGTATATGGGGAAGATAGTCATTTTTCAAAAGATTTGTCCATTTAATCCCTTTGCTCACTTCAACAATCATCTTAAATTCTCAGAAGGATTTACAGCTGTTGGCAAGCCATTGAATGGAAGAAATGGTACTCACAAGGTTGTTCGAAAGACAAATAAATCAATTGCATATTTCAAGAAAAATTTGGCACTTTTGAAGAGTCTATCGAACAAATTAGCAGCTGCAAACTCAAAGAAAAATACTTTTGAGAGATCTTCACCATCTCTAAAGACTTCTAAAATTCATCAAAGTAGAGAAGATATCAAAGAGTCTAGCAAGTCAAAAGCAAAGAGACTAAAGACATCTACCAAACTTGATAGAACCTTAGATGACCCAACATATAAAATCAAACTTTTAGCATTAAAACCAATGAAATTTTGCTGAAATTTAGAAGACCCAAGACTAGACAAGGAAGGGACTAGACAAGCTAGGGTCCCCATTCATCAATAACAAACTCATTCATGTGTAGGAGCATCCGCAGAACAAAGATAAATTGTGATTATGGATAGTGGATGCTCTCGGCACATGGCAGGTAACAGATTATGCCTACTAAATCTTGGACCATATAATGTTGGGTTTGTTGCCTTTGGATGTGATACAAGAGGAGGATACATTACTGGCAGAGGGACATTTAGTAATAGTAAGGAAAGCTTTGATATGGTGAAGTATATGAAAAAGTTGAACTATAATTTGTTGAGTGTATCTTAGTTATATGATCACAAACATAACACACTTTTCACATATCATGAATGTATTATTTTATCTCTTGTATTTTTTATACCAAATGATAAAATACTTTTAGGAGCTCCCAGGATAGACAATATGTACTTGCTTAACATGCAAAATACATCACCTTCAGAAAATGTATCAAGTCTCATTTTTAAAGCTTCAACAAATGAATATTCCATTTTGCATAGAAGACTAGCACATGAAAATCTCAAAAACATGAATAAACTAGTTTGAAATGGGTTAGTCACACGACTACCGAATAAAGAGTTTACATGCGCTGATCACTGTGTTGCTTGTCAAAAGGGAAAGCAACATAGAACTTCTCATAAGTCCAAAAAGTTGAATTCTATCATAACTCCTTTACATCTACTACATATGGATTTGTTTGGTCTAACATGTGTAAAGCGTTCGGGAAGGAAATCATATTGCTTGGTAATATTAAATGATTTTATAAGATTCACTTGGTTTTTCTTTTTAGAAATTAAAGACGAAACTACTAAAATTAAAAAAAAATCATGTGTTATTAAAATTGAAAATCAAATTGATCAAATGGTTAAAATTATCAGGTGTGACCTCTTGATTCTTTTTTGTGAAACCAAAGGTATTGCTAGATAATATAGTGCTCCTAGTACTCCTCAGCAAAACGAAGTTGCTGAGAGAAGAAATACGACACTTATTGAGGCTTCGAGGACCATGTTGTCTGATTTAAAACTTCTTATAATATTTTTGGCTGAAGTAGTCAGTACTGCATGCTATGTTCAGAACAAGGTGTTGATAGTTAAGACACATGGGAAAACCTCTTATGAATTATGGCATATGATAAGACCATTCATAGGTTTCATAAGACCTTTTGGGTGTCCATACACTTTACTAAATACCAAAGATCATTTATCTAAATTTGCTGAGAAATTAGCAAATGTGTTCTTTGGAGGATACTCATCTTTAGCTAAAGCTTACACAATATACAACAATATGGATCATACTATTGAGGAATTTTAAAATGTCATATTTAATAAAAATTCCTCAAATAGTATTGGAAACTCCCCAAGTTGGATGTTTCACCAAATGGATTCAAAAATGCTTTTAACCATTTGCTTGAGAATGTTTCTAGAGTCTCACTTAATAAATCAGCAGACACATAATCATAAGTGCTGAAGACTACAGGGTTGATCTACCTCATGGTCTTAGTCTCAACAGATCAACTACTAATCCAATCCAACACCACATTCAGTAGAAGCAGATGCTAGTACCACAAATGATGTAGACCAACCATCACATGTTCATGATGACTCATCAGATGAGGAGTCTTGATCATGGTACTAGACAATCTCTTAAAAAGGGGCCTAGTGTGGTAGTGCTAAAGAAGGAGTCAATTTGGCCGCTGATGTAGTCACTCAAAATGATACAGCTACCAAACTCCCTAAAACAAACTTCTCAATTTGAAAGATAGTAATTCATAAAAAGCACCCAGTTAAGAATGTTATTGGAAGTGTTAATGCTGGTATTAACACAAGAAGCAAGACACGTGAGGCAAACATCTACTTTTTCTCATGCTTCCTTTATCAATTGGAACCAAGGAAAGTAGATGAAGCTTTAAGAGACAATAGCTAGGTAGAAGCTATGCAATTGGAGCTTCATCAATTTGAAAGATAGAAGGTCTGGAAACTATATGCACTTCCTGAAGGAAAGACTACAATAGGAACCATATGGGTGTTCAAAAACAAGAAGGATGACAGAGGCATTATTATCATGAACAAAACAAGACTTGTGGTACAAGGGTACACACAAGAAGATGGGATTGATTATGATGAAGTCTATGCTCCTTTATCAACACTTGAAGCTATAAGAATTTTCTTACTTTTGCTGCCTCAAAAGACTTCAAGGTGTTTCGGATGGATGCCAAGAGTGCATTTATCTATGGGGATATGGATGACGAAGTTTAAGTCTATCAACCACCTGGGTTTGTAGATCCTAAGTATCCATATTATGTTTGAGAACTTGATAAAGCTTTCTATCAACTTCATCATGCTCCTAGAAAATGGTATGAGACACTCTCTACCTTTTTTTCTAAGAAATGGATACACTAGAAAAAACTCTCTTCATAAGAAAGTTGATTTTGATATCATTTTGATACAAGTATATGTGGATGATATTATATTTGGCTCAACAAATGAGAGATTGTGTATAGACTTTGAGAGTCTCATGAAGTCCAAGTTTGAAATGAGCTTAATAGGAGAACTCATGTTCTTCTTTGGACTACAAGTGAAACAAACACCTAATGGAATCTTTATAAATCAATCTAAGTATGTTCAAGACATCTTAGTGATATTTCAGGCAACTGATGAAAAAGCTACTAAAACTCCTATGTCCAAAACATGTTCCTTAACTCCTGATCTTCAGGTGAAATCAGTTAATCAGCAGCAATATAAAGCCATCATAGGATCTCATGTGCCTTATAGTAAGCAGAGTAGATATTATATTTTCCATATGTCTGTGCTTAAGATTCCAAGCTGCTCCAAAAGTATCACACATGATGGCTACCAACATAATTTTGAAGTATCTTAAATAGGAACCTAAGTTGGGATTATGGTACCCTAAGAGTGTTGACTTCAATGTATATGGATATACTGACAACGACTATGAAGGATTCAAAATCAACAAGAAGTCCACCTCGGGAGGATGTCAATTTCTAGGGGGAAGATCGGTTTCATGGCAATGCAAGAAGCAAACATGTGTGTCTGCATCAACTGCTGAAGTAGAGTACATCGCAGCATCTAGTTGTTATGTTCAGGTGTTGTGGATTTAAAAACAAATTATAGATTATGGGGTAACTTTTATGAATACTCCAAGTCATATTGACAACAATGTTATCTCAATCACCAATAATCCAGTTCAGCATTCAAAGACAAAACAAATCGATATCAGGTATCATTTTATTAGAGATAATGTATAAAAGAAAATCATTAAAGTAGTAGAGGTTTATATAAATGAACAATATGCAGATCTTTTGATAAATCCATTTGATGAAACAAGGTTTAAATATCTTGTATCTACTATTGGGGTGATGAATTTTTAATAATTAAATGATTTAAATAATGAAGTCTGACAAAAATTGTGAAAATACTTTGTTGTTATTAAAACTAGGTATCTACTGATTTTCACAATTCGGTAGATAAGAAGGCTTCGGCACATGTATTTTAAAATATTCCGTTAGGACGCACTTTTATCTATTGATACGTAGTGGTGTCGTAGTAGTTGCTTGAAAAGACTATTCCATCATCAAAAGCTGCCGGAATTATAGTTACAATGCTAAAAAATTTAAGATAAAACTATTATATATTATCCAAAAACTGTAAATTTGTCTTCTTCGCACCTTTGACATCTTCTACACATATTCAAGAGCAAGAACTTTCATAAAACACTCATCCTTTCAAAACTCTACACTGCATCAAAATCTTTCCAAATGGCCACTCCTAACCTACAATTCCAACCAAATCACTACATGCCGGGTAACAAGCAATTTTGGGTATCTTCCTGTGATTTGTGCAAAAACAACTTTCTCTGCAACAGCAACTATGCTTTTGCAATTTCAGTCGATACTGTGATTTGTGCACCACATATCAAGCAATATTGGGGTTCATGATATATTCCAAGAGAACATGGAACCAAAGTCCTCACCATAGTGGTGCAAGGAATGAAGATCACCATCTCTTGTGCAACAATTCATCAACATCTCAATTAAAGGATGAAAATGGTGTATCTTTCTTCTCCAAAGAGGTGGTGAGTGCCACTTTCAAGGAGATGGGATAAAAAGAACCACTCCTAGCATCCACCTTCTCCAAATCAATGGTATATCACAATTAGAGAATCATTCTTCATATCATTCTTCATTGCTTATCCAATAAGTCAGGTGGATAGGATCAAGTTCCATTAGATTTAGTAGGAGCTACCCATGGACTTATGAAATAGTAGAGTTATAATTATTCAAACTTCATGTTTTAAAACCTTTTCAAAAATGTAACTGCTGTTGAAAAATTTTAGTATTTAATGTACCCTAGGTTTATTCATCTGATTTTAAATAATGAACTGGGTAACAAACTTAAACTTGAATGAGGTATATATGCCTTGGGAACTTTAAACAAAGCAATTTTATCAAAGTTCAAGGCAACTCCTAAATCATTTTTAGGGAAGGTCACTCTTTTGATTACACATATGCTTGAGCTCATTAAGCCTCAGGGTGACAGCATGGCTACACCTTCCACTACTGATCCCACACCTTCCATTTTAAAGCTTCAAGTTTCCTTAAAGAAACAAACCCCTACATCTTCTACTGAGAAGATGCAGGCCCCCAAATCACCTCCACCAAAGAAAGCAAGGTTGGAAACTTGGGTCCCAGCTAAGCCAAAGGTGTCAGCCACATCTAACCAAGACTCAAAGAAGAAGGTTTTTCTTTCTTCTTCTGAGCAGACCCATACCATCCCCACTAGCCCTTAATTAGTCCCAAAACTCTATTGAGAAACCAATACGGGTTACCCCCATAATTAAGACAACTTTTGAGAAAAATATCTTAATAGGATTTGGCATATATCCCGGGCCATTAGACTCAGCTACTCATTTTCCTATTCACATGTCTATAACCCAAGATGAAGGTGTCAAAGCTACTATTAGCATGACCCACTTCCTTCCCCATCCCATACATTATAGACTATGGAAACTGATGTGTATGCTCAAACATCAGACCCGCATCCTTAATTTGAAGAGATTGACACCAGGGGTGAAGTACTGTGGAAGACATTATCTCCACTACTGATCCATCAATTTATCAGCAGGACAGAGCCATCATAACTAGGACCTCAACCACAAAAACGAATCTTGAGAATTTCTCTTTGGAGTCATCTCTTGAGGAGAAGAATCTAGGGCCCCAAGAAACCACATTTGGTGGTAAGGGTGCAGAGGCTCAGCCTAGGACCCCACCTAATACTAAGGATTCCATAACTATGGATGAGGGAAGTATGAAACAAATACAGGAATTGACGGCCTATTACCTTGAGCTTACACAAACATTAACTGTCTTAGAAGTAGAGAATGCAAGGTTTCAAGGTTACGATGAAATAACTATAATGATGAAAGAGCCATAGTTCTTGAATTTAAGAACTGTATGCTGAAGGCGTCAGCAGATCAGGTCCTTGAGGTTGAGGCTCAAATCAGGACTCTCCAAGACCAGGCTACAAAAGTTACTTTACTAGAACAACAACTTACAACTCTTTAGTAGTCAGCAACCAGAGCAATGAACCTTAAAATTAAGGTTGAATCCTTGCAAGAAACTATTAAGCTTCAACAATCCATCATCCTAAACCTCCAAGTATCATCAGCATCACAAGAACCTTTGGATGTGCCTTCCTTGCTCTCTGTCAAAATAAAAAGATCAGATTAAGAATCATCAAAGAAAGAGATTGTTCTAGGACTTGAAGCCTATCCCAAGGCATCTGCTAAAGAAAAAGCACCACTATTAAGAGTGCTTTCGAAAGTTGTAGAAGAGCTGAACAAATCAACTGCTGATGCAACTGCCGAAATTTCCAGACAATAGGCTTCTTCGGCAGATGAACCCTCAGGAAGAATGGTGGTTTATACAAGAGGAACCTAGACCTTGAAAGATGAGCTTGAAAGACATAGGGTGATTCTTGAAGCTGCACCAATCCAACATGAGAAAAGAACACAATGACACACCTAAATCCAAACTCAAAAAATCAGTTGCGGTGATATTTCATCAACTGGATGTTAAAACTGAAACCCTAGTTAGCTTTGAGGTGAATATGGAAATAGATGTCTTAGAAGTCACTAAGGATGCTGAGAAAGCTCAAACAACTGCAGATGATCCTAAGTCAGTTGGTGAGGCATCAGGTGTACCTATTGTACCTTCAGCAGTCAAACCTACTGAAATCTATGTCTTAGACAAAGGCAAGAGAAATATGACTATTGAAGAAGAGATTGAATATAAGTCACAGAAAAGAAGGGCTAAATTCCTAATAACAAAGAGGGTGGAGTGGTTCCCATAAATGGTTGAAGATGAACTTATAAAACTACATGCTGTCAGAGCTCAAGAATCTTCTATCAAAAGAACATCCTTGCACTAATAAAAAATTCAAAAGATTCTAGAGATTCAAGAAAAGGAATCAACCCTGTTGAAGAATCTAACTGGACAAAACCAACAGTTCCATCCAAACCAAAGGCCAAGCATGTTAACAAAGTGCCAACAAAGTCATCCAGGCCAACTGCAGAAAGCACATCTCAAAGAACAACCACTCAGCAAGCTCTAGTGTCCATAACTACCAAACCAACTCCAATATCCTCTTCTCAAAAGAAGAAAGAAAATGATCAAGAAAGATGTCTCCTAGTATCTCAACTTGAGTTGAAAGGATTCAACTTTGATGAGGTCATCGAATGGAGCCTTGCTGAGATGAAGTCAAAACTGATAGCTGCAACTCATGCTGAAATGGAGAAATTAGTAGAGTTAGCTAGAAGGAAGAGAGCTAAATCAGAGAGAAAACAAGCAGAAAAAGTATGACTAGAGAGTAAAGATAAGCAATAGATAAAGATGTTCTTGAAGTTCTATGGTTTCTCTGGTAAACAAGTATGACCAATGAGTATGTCTACTCTTGATCTGAACATTAAAGAAATCACAAAGAAGGTTGCACTTGGAGAGCTACCAATGTATGAAATAGCCAGAGAGCAATGGGAAAGCAGAAACTAAGGACCAAGAAAACCATCCTAAGGTCTTCCTATCTGCCGACTAAACCTCTAGCATCTCCTGATTCTGACTCCACTACCTCTGATGATAATTAGTCAAACTCATCAGCTCTTGCCAAAAGGAAGATTATGCCAAAACGAGTAGTAAAGGTAATGGTGATTGCCTCAGAGGTAGAGAGAAGATACTCAAAGAACCAAAGTTTTAAGTGCTGGGTATGTATCCCAGATGAAGAAAATTGTTGTCATGAGGAAAAAAGGTGAGATAATGTACTATGACGATAAGAATGAAGTACTTGATCTGCCTCTTGACATCTTAGAGCAAATTGCTGAGTGCCTTAGCATCTTTGGATGCAGAAATGACAAGTCCAAGATGCTACTTCAAAAGGTAATATCCTTAGTTAATGTCTAGTGAGGAAATCCCTGGAACTCCATTATCAGCATATGATCCAATAATGGAGTGGAAATATGATCAGAAGAAAGACACATACTTCACCACTAGATCAGCAGCTGGAAGGGAAGCATACTTAATGAATCAACTAGTTTGCTTCAATAGATTTAAGATAGCTGATCTAATAAGACTAAGGCTAAGGATCACAAGCAATGACTCTGAGGCAAAGGCAGTAGAGAAGGTACAGATGAGAATCTACAAGCATCGTCTAGAAAAGTCAAGGCAGGCTTTAGAACAAAGAAGAAAAATGAAAGACTCTAAAGCTGTTAAAGTCACCCTATTTGTTGTTCCTACACCCAACACTCAACAACAATAATCTCCTCCCACCATCAAAACAGCTCAAACCACTAAGCAAGTTTCTCCAACAGCCCAACAAGCTCCTAAAATAGCTATTATCCAACAAAAAGCTACTCTGGTGATTTGTTAGATGAAGTGATCATCACCACTATTGCCGAAAGAGTAAAAAGGGGCTTGGACAATCCTGAGCAAGAAGAAGAACTCTTAGAATCTGAGAAACATGAAGACTCAAAATGTGATGATACAATCATTATCAAATGGGTTATTTTCTAAAGGTTGAGAGATTCTTTAATGAATGAAAGAGAAAGTCCAAGTCTTTCTTTCTCACTGAGCTAGAAGTTATGAATCCTAACCTTAAAGACTTAAAGAAGATATTCACTTTGATCTCAGAATATGAAGTTATGCCAGATAAGTACGAATCTATAGCCTCCATTCTAAAGATAAAGTTTAGGAACAAAGTTGAAGCAGAACAAAGTGGAGACAAAGAAAACGATATTCTACATATGACTCCTTTAAGCATTCATGGCTCAATCAGACATTGGAGTAACAGTTCCTCAACCAACACCTTCTATCTGACCTTTACTGGTGCTAGCAAAACTAAAGTCAAGGAGTATGACCTCTTTAGACAATCTCAAAACAAGATGAAGGACTTGGTCAATTTGCCTCTTCATAACTCCTCAAGAGATAGAATAGGATACATGTATGAACTCCTACTGATCAGTATGTGGAAGGCCCCCTTCCTGGAAAAACCCCACAGTTGGTTATTCATAGCACATTACACATTAAGATATATTGAGTAAGAAAACATGGAAATAGTTACACAACAACCATTTCATGCATTGATAATAACTTTTGCCAAGAAATACATCATTGTTACAAGTTTCAAAAGAACATTTAGTTGTATTACAAGACAAAAATATCATCTCTGCTTAACATGGATACCAGTCTTTATTTGCCGAGTAGCTTCAACCTCGTGCCAGCCCCAACAACATCATTACCTGCCAACTGATATGCATTTAAAAAGTCAATGTTACTGAGTGAGTTCTAGTTTTGATAATATAGAAAATATTCATTTTATAAGCTTCACTAGGTGGTCATCCATTATTATACATATTCATTCGTTAAGAGATTCTTTATATTTCATTCTTTCATTATCTTTCTCTTTCATTAACTAGGATTCCACAAAGCAAGAGCCTACATTGTTAGTTGGAAACGGATGACGAACCCCTATCGGCAAACATTTATCATGGTAGCTAACCCTTCGACAGTTGACCCACACTGCTAGGCAGGAAGCCTGCTCATGAATACAGGTCCTATTCATCATACATTGGTCAATCACAAGGATTAGACCCCAGATGTGGATCCTCAGGGGCTAGAATAGTCGCACATCAGTTGAGCTAATGACAACATGGTCGTGTACCTCCATTCAATGTGTTTGCAAGGCCTTTCATTCATCATAAAGGCCCGAGGGTAACATTCATTAGGTTACACTTTCTTTCTTTTATTCCTTTGTGACCGCTTATTTATGAATAATATTTTTAAGTTATTCATTTTCTTATAATCACAGATCATGAAATATTAAATACTCATATAGCAGCATATAAGAAAAGAATCAAACATGCAATATAAGTCCTATGAACTTATGCTAACTATCAACTAGCAATCACATCACTAATACTAATACTTCTGAAGGCAAAAATAAGCTTCAGAAGAAATAGCCTTCAAAAGAAACAACCTTCGAAAGATATCATCTTGGCTTTGGAAGATTTCTTCCTAAGCTTCGGAAGATTTCCTTCCTAAGCTTCGAAAGATTTCCCACACTTGGCCAAAGTCCAAAGCGCATGAATGAAACACTAAGTGTGCTCACAGCGGATGGCTAAAGGTTCACAGTGGACATGTATGCATACTTAAAATGTCTACAGCGGACATGCATTGCTCATAATGGATGACTAAGGTTCATAGCGGATGACTTAAAACATTCTAAGTGTCCATAGCGGACAGTCTAAAGTATTTAAGGGTCCACAACGGACAGTTTATGTCCGCAGCGGACAGTTTATGTCCGCAGCGGACAGTTTATGTCCACAGCGGATAGCAAAAATATTCTCTCCAAGTGTCCACAGCGGACATGCAAAGTCCACAGCGGACATCCAAAGTCCACAGCGGATAGTTCCACTGCCTAAGTGTCTACAGCGGACACCTTATCCATGCTCAGGTGTCCACAGCGGACAGCTAGTGTCCACAGCGGACAGCTAGTGTCCACAGCACACACCAAGTCCAACACCTACTATTTAACTTATGTAGTTTCTAGACCCAAACCTCGCTTCTAAACATATACTTAGCATAGATCTACCAGATTCACACTTAAAACATAACAAACATCTTACACAACATCACAGAAATCATTTAAAACATACATCATTCATAAACAGTTGTACTTTCATGGAAAATCATAGTATGTTTTATAAAACAACAGTTTGATATACATATCAGCCCCAAACAAGTAGAAAACATGTAAAAGAGGGGATCTAGAACTCACCTCTAACAGGTTTCGAGTAAAACACCACCAACCCGAGAGCATCCTGGAGTTCTAACACGTAAACACATGAAAACAGGCAACCAAACACACAGAAACACATAAAGATCGGTCTAGAAGCTTAAACCCAACTTAAACCGAGAAGAAACACCTTAAAATCTTACCTTTCTGAAGATTTCTTCCACTTTCTCTCACTAAAATCGGTTGAGAGCTTCTTTTTCCTCACTCTAGCCAAAAGTTATGCATGAGAGAAGGGTGTGGGCGGCCATACCACCTTTTTGAACCCATTATGGGCAGATTTTACCTTTGCACACCTTTAATCCCTTCCTTTGAAATAATTCCCTTTTTCTCCCTTATCTTTTCTTTTCTTTTCTTCTTTTCTTTTACCAATTTTTTCTGGGTGTTACAAGTCCACCCCCCTTATATAGGTTTCGTCCCCGAAACTTGTCACTCCTTAAAGAGATCTGGGTAGTGCCGTCTCATTTCTTCCTCGGTTTCCCAAGGAGACTCGACCCTTCCTGTGCTTCCACTGCACACGTACAAGTGGAACCACTTTATTCCTTAGCCTCTTCTCTTTTTTGTTAATGATGGCCACTGGTTGCTCCACATAATTGAGCCTTTCATCAACCTCAATGTCCTCAAGTGGCATGATCATATCCTTGTTCGCTAAGCTTTTCCTCAAATGAGATACATGGAACATCGGGTGAATTCCACTTAACTTATTGGGTAGCTCTAACTTATAATCCACCTCTCCTACCTTCACGACAATCTTAAATGGCCCAATATACCTCGTGCTCAACTTCCCTCACTTTTTGAAAAGGATGATCCCTTTCCAAGGCGAGACCTTCAACATAACTCTATCGTCCACCTTGAATTCGATCGGTCTATGTCTCTTGTCGGCGTATGACTTCTGCCTATCCTTCGCTGCCTTTATAAAGGCCTTGATCTTTTCTAACTTTTCAGTCATAGCCTCGATCACCTCAATACTCCCCAACTCCTTTTTCCCTATGTCACCCCAACATACAGGCGTTCTACACTTCCTACCATATAGCATCTCATATAGAGGCATGCCAATGCTGGCATGATAACTGTTGTTATATGAGAACTCGGCTAACGGTAAGTGTTCATCCCAACTTCCCCCAAAATCAATGACGCATGCTCATAGCATATCCTCAAGAATCTGAATGGTTCTTTCTGACTGACCATCTATCTGAGGATGGTAAGTCGTACTGATATGTAACCTTGTCCCCATCACATCATGAAATCTCTTCTAAAACTTAGATGTAAACCGAGTGTCACGGTCAGACACGATAGACACTGGTACACCATGACGATTCATGATTTCTTTGATGAACAGTTCTGCCAACCTCTCAGATGAATACATCTCACGGATCGGTAGAAAGTGAGCACTCTTCGTCAGACGATCAACTATCACCCATATGGCATCGTATCCCCTTGCCATACATGGCAATTTCGTAATGAAGTTCATGGTGATATGTTCCCACTTCCATTCGGGTATATCCAAGGGTTGGATCTTCCGTATGGCTTCTGATGCTCTTCCTTCACTTGCAAACAAGTAAGGCACTTACTCACATACTCCGCTACATTGCGCTTCATTCCCGGCCACCAGTAATTTTCTTCAAATCCTGATACATCTTCGTGGCACTGGGGTGAATCAAATATCGAGTCTTATGAGCCTCATCCATGATCTTTCCTCATAGATCTCCAAAAAGAGGAATCCACATCCTCTCGGATCAGGTTCAAACATCAAGTGTGTTCTCACCCAACTCCGCGACTAGACCCCTCATTCGCTAGGAGTTAATCCGATCTTCTTTAAGCGCCTCATCCTGAAAATCCTTGACCTGCTTCATCACATCAGAGGTCATAATCAATTGATAAGCCTTCACCTGAATCGGCTCGGGTTTCTCTTTTCAGCTAAGGGCATCAGCCACCATATTGGCCTTGCCTAGATAGTAGTGGATCTCGCAATCATAGTCCTTGATAAGCGCCAACGATCTCCTTTGCCTCATGTTCAATTCCTTCTACTTGAAGAAGTACTTCAAGCTCTTGTGGTCAGTGAAGATAGTGCACTTCTTCCCCGTACAAGTAGTGCCTCCAAATCTTCAATATAAAGACCGCAGCCGCCAACTCCAAATCATGATTAGGGTAGTTAGCCTCGTGGGTCTTCAACTTTCAGGATGCATAGGCTATAACTTTCCCCCATTGCATCAGCACACAACCTAATCCCGAATAAGAAGCATGCTAATAGACCACCAAGTCTTCATTCCCTTCGGGCAGCGTCAAGACAGGAGCTTGAGTCAATCTCATTTTTATCTCTTCGAAAGCATTCCCCTGCTCTAGACCCCATACAAACTTCACATCCTTACGGGTCAACTTAGTCAATGGTAAAGCTATCTTGGAAAAGTCTTGGATGAATCTTTTATAATAGCCCACCAAACCCAAGAAACTACGGATCTCGGATGGCATCTTTAGGGACTTCCATGTATCACCGCTTCAACTTTTGTCGGGTCTACCATAATCCCTTTAGGATTAACCACGTGACCCAAAAACTAAACCTCTCGTAACCAAAACGCGCATTTGGAGAACTTGGCGTACAGCCTCTCTCTTCTAAGCGTCTCCAACACCTCGCGGATGTGACTAGCATGCTCTTCTTCTCTCTTCGAATAAATCAGGATGTCATCAATAAACATGATCATTGATTTATCTAGCATGGGTCGACACACCAAATTCATCAAATCCATAAAAGCAGCTGGCGTATTGATTAAACCAAAGAACATCATAAGAAACTCATAGTGCCCATAACTTGTGCGAAAGGCTGTCTTAAGGATATCCTGCTCCTTCACCTTCAGTTGATGATACCCCGATCGAAGGTCTATCCTAGAGAACCAACTAACACCCTAGAGCTAATCAAACAAGTCATCAATCCTTGGTAACGGATACCGGTTCTTCACAGTCAACTTGTTCAGCTCACGGTAGTCGATGCACATCCTCATACTACCATCCTTCTTCTTTACGAATAAAACCGGAGAATCCCATGGAAAGATACTCAGCTGAATAAAGCCCTTATCCAGAAGATCTTGTAGTTGCGTCATCAACTCCTTGAGTTCAGATGGGGCAAACCGGTATGGTGCCTTGGCGACGGGTTGCGATCCTGGTATCAAGTCAATCTGAAACTCGATTTCTCTACGGGTTGGGATCCTGGCAGGTCTTCAGGAAACACATTGGGGAAATCGCATACTACCGGCACGTCTGACAGTTGAGGCATGGTAGCATTCAGATCCTACACATAAGCCAAGTAAGCACCACACCCTCGCCTCATAAACTTCTCTACCATGATCATAGATATTATTCACCCATGTGGGTCTTCCTACACTTGTTACACCCCCTATGGGCATTCCCCTTCCTCTGTTCTGGGCGACGGTCGTCGACCCTCATCTTGTTCTCCCTAATTCCATAGTTTTCATTCCTGAACCTCTTCCCATTACCATTCTTACTCCAACACCTCTCGACCTTCCTCTAAACTAGCATCGGGTCCCTCTCATCATACAATATCCCCGCCAAATCTACCACGGACCTAAACGTACTCGGTCTAGCAGCTATCATGTTCCTCCTAATGTCCACTTGCAAACCTTTCATGTATCTCTTAATCTTCTTGGACACCGGAGTTACCAGGTCTGGGACAAGTCTTGCAAGTTTATTGAACTTGGAGGTGTACTCTTGATGAGTCATGTTCCCGGCCTCCAAATGCAAGAACTCCTTCTTAATTTTGTCCAATTCTTGATGTGGACAATAATCCTCTAGCACCAGCTCCTAATCCGACCACTTCATCTTTGCTATAGATCTTTTTCCCTTGGCTTGGAAAATATTGTCCCACCAGCATAGTGCCGAGTCAACAAAAGAATGGGAAGCAAATTTCGCCTTCTGATCCTCCCGGCATTCACTGATGTCCAGGACTGCTTCCATCTCCTGAACCCAACGGTGAGCAGCAGTAGCATTGCCATTACCGTCGAAGGTCGGGGGTTTGCATCTCTAAAATGCCCCATAGCTGCACCCCTTAGCAGTCTCCTTCTCCTCCTCGCTATCATCCTCATGAATTACGACCTTTGGGCTAGGTGGCTCTTCTTCAGCTTCCTCATTCCTTTCAATGGACTTTCTTGATTTCCTCTCCTTTTTCTTCCCCGTATCCTCAGTTCTTTCCCCTACACCCCTCAATACTTCAGTCACCACTAAAGGCAACACATTCTACATGATGTTATAGACCTCATCAGCAATAGCTTCCTTCACCGTGGATTTGAGGGTAGTTGATCCTTCAACCTCTTAGTGGCTATGGAGATCTGTGTCCTCATGAACCATCTCGGGAGCCTTAGCTTTGCTCCTGGTGACACATGGCCCAGTAGTATGCCTGCCATGAGCACCACCTTGGGTTTCCTTCCCAGATTTTCTACCCGCCATAACAATCTACTTCCTATAAGATTCAAACACCAACAAGGTCATTCAAGGTAATAGCTCAGATTATGTCAAGTATAGTAAGTCCCTAATTATAATGGCCAGTTATGATTAGCCACTTACTTTACTCTTCATTTCCCAAGCATTTCCTATCCTGACTACATAGCATCCAAATCTAGTAATCACATAAATCAAATAGCACACACACATAATACTTGTTAACTTTAAGAAAATTACCTGATGGCATGTAGCTACTTGGGCTGGCATACCACCATTTTGTTTATAGTTTAAGTTTAGGTTTTGAAAATAAATTACCTAATTCTCTTGAACTTTAGCTTTGTTACCAACTTGTAAGGCCCCATTCCACGGAAAACCCCACAGTTGGTTATTCATAGCACATTACACATTAAGATACATTAAGTAAGAAAACATGGTAGTGGAATAGTTACAAACAACCATTTCATGCATTGATAATAACTTTTGCCAAGAAATATATCATTGTTACAAGTTTCAAAAGAACATTTAGTTATATTACAAGATAAAAATATCATCTCTGCTTAACATGGAAGCCAGTCTTTATTTTTGAGTAGCTTCAACCTCGTGCCAGCCCCAGCAACATCATTACCTGCCAACTAATATGCATTTAAAAAGTCAGTGTTGCTGAGTGACTCTAGTTTTGATAATATAGAAAATATTCATTTTATAGGCTTCACTGGGTGGTCATCATTACTATACATATTCATTCGTTAAGAGATTCTTTATCTTTCTTTCTTTCATTATCTTTCCCTTTCATTAACTAGGATTGCATAGAGCAAGAGCCTATATTGTTGGTTGGCAACAGATGCCGAACCCCTATCGGCAAACATTTATCATGGTAACTAACCCTTCGACAGTTGACCCACACTACTAGGCAGGAAGCCTGCTCATGAACAAGGGTCCTATTCTTCATACATTGGTCAATCACAATGGTTAGACCCCAGATGTGCATCCTCAAGGGCTAGAACAGCCACACATCAGTTGAGCTAATGACAACATGGTCGTGCACCTCCATTCATTATGCTTGCAAGGCTTCTCATTCATCATAAAGGCCCGAGGGTAACATGCATTAGGTTACACTTTCTTTCTTTTATTCCTTTATGACCGCTTATTTATGAATAATATTTTTAAGTTATCCGTTGTCTTATAATCACATATCATGAAATATTAAATACTCACAATAGTAGCACATAAGAAAAGAATCAAACATGCAATATAAGTCCTATGAACTTATGCTAACTATCAACTAGCAATCGCATCACTAATACTACTACTTTCGAAGGCAAACATAAGCTTCAGAAGAAATAGCCTTCAAAAGAAACAACCTTCAAAAGATATCATCTTGGCTTCGGAAGATTTCTTCCTAAGCTTCGAAAGATTTCCCATACTTGGCCAAAGTCCATAGCGCATGAATGAAACACTAAGTGTGCTCACAGCGGATGGCTAAAGGTTCACAGCGGATTTGTATGCATACTTAAAATGTCTACAGCGGATATGCATTGTTCATAATGGATGACTAAGGTTCATAGCGGATGACTTAAAACATTTAAGTGTCCACAGCGGACAGTCTAAAGTATTTAAGGGTCCACAACGGACAGTTTATGTCCACAGCGGACAGTTTATGTCCACAGTGGATAGCAAAAAAATTCTCTCCAAGTGTCCACAGCGGACATGCAAAGTCCACAGCGGACAGTCCCATTGCCTAAGTGTCTACAGCGGACACCTTATCCATGCTCAGGTGTCCACAGCAGATAGCTAGTGCCCACAACGCACACCAAGTCCAACACCTACAATTCAAATTATGTAGTTTCTAGACCCAAACCTCGCTTCTAAACATATACTTAGTATAGATCTACCAGATTCACACTTAAAACATAACAAACATCTTACACAACATCACAGAAATCATTTAAAACATACATCATTCATAAACAGTTGTACTTTCATGGAAACCGTAGTATGTTTTATAAAACAATAGTTTGATATACATATCAGCCCCAAACAAGTAGAAAACATGTAAAAGAGGGGATCTAGAACTCACCTCTATCAGGTTTCGAGTAAAACACCACCAACCCGAGAGCAACCTGGAGTTCTAACACCTAAACCATGAAAACAGGTAACCAAACACACAGAAACACATAAAGATCAGTCTAGAAGCTTAAACCCAACTAAAACCGAGAAGAAGCACCTTAAAATCTTACCTTTCTGAAGATTTCTTCTACTTTCTCTCACTAAAATCGGTTGAGAGCTTCTTCTTCCTCACTCTAGCCAAAAGTATGCATGAGAGACGGGGTGTGGGCGGCCATACTACCTTTTTGAACCCATTATGGGTAGATTTGACCTTTGCATACTTTTAACCCCTTGCTTTGAAATAATTCTCATTTTCTCCCTTTTCTTTTCTTTTCTTTTCTTCTTTTCTTTTACCAAAATTTTCCGGGTGTTACAAGTCCACCCCCCTTATATAGGTTTCGTCCCCGAAACTTGTCACTCCTTAAAGAGATCTGGGTAGTGCCATCTCATTTCTTCCTCGGTTTCCCAAGTAGACTCTGACCCTTCCTCTGCTTCCACTGCACACGCACAAGTCTTCTCTTCTTTTCTGTCAATCATGGCCACTGGTTGTTCCATATAATTGAGCCTTTTGTAAACCTCAATATCCTCAAGTGGCATGATCATATCCTCGTCAGCTAAGTATTTCGTCAGATGAGTTACATGGAACGTCGGGTGAATTCCACTAAACTTATTGGGTAGCTCTAACTTATAAGCCACCTCTCCTACCCTCACAGCAATTTTAAATGGCCCAATATACCTCGGGCTTAACTTCCCTCGCTTTTTGAAATGGATGATCCCTTTCGAAGGCGAGACCTTCAACATAACTCTATCGTCCACCTTGAATTCGATCGGTCTATGTCTCTTGTCGGCGTATGACTTCTGCCTATCCTTCACAGCCTTCATAAAGGCCTTAATCTTTTCCAACTTTTCAGTCATAGCCTCGATCACCTCAATGCTCCCCAACTCCTTTTTCCCTATGTCACCCCAACATACAGGCGTTCTACACTTCCTACCATATAGCATCTCATATGGAGGCATACCAATGTTGGCATGATAACTGTTTTTATATGAGAACTTGGCTAACGGTAAGTGTTCATCCCAACTTCCACCAAAATCAATGACGCATGCTCGTAGCATATCCTCAAGCATCTGAATGGTTCTTTCCGACTGACCATCTGTCTGAGGATGGTAAGCCGTGTATGCATACTTAAAAGGTCTACAGCGGACATGCATTGTCCACAACGGATGACTAAGGTTCATAGCATATGACTTAAAACATTCTAAGTGTCCACAGCGGACAAACTAAACTACTTAAGGGTCCACAGCGAACAGTTTATGTCCACAGCGGACAGTTTATGTCCATAGTGGACAGCAAAAATATTCTCTCCAAGTGTCCACAGCGGACATGCAAAGTCCACAGTGGACAGTCCCACAGCCTAAGTGTCTATAGCGGACACCTTATCCATGCTCAGGTGTCCACAACGAACAGCTAGTGTCCACAGGGCACACAAAACCTGACACCTGTGATTCAACTTATGCAGTTTCTAGCCGCAAACCATGCTTTAAACATATACTTAGCATAGATCTACCATATTCACACTTAAAACATAACAAACATCTTACACAACATCACAGAAATCATTTAAAACATACATCATTCATAAACACTTGTACTTTCATGGAAAACCATAGTATGTTTTATAAAACAACAGTTTGATATACATATCAGCCCCAAACAAGTAGAAAACATGTAAAAGAGGGGATTTAGAACTCACCTCTAACAGCTTTCGAGTAAAACACCACCAACCCGAGAGAAACTCGGAGTTCTAACACCTAAACACACGAAAACAGGCAACCAAACACACAGAAACACATAAAGATCGGTCCAGAAGCTTAAACCCAACTGGAACCGAGAAGAAACACCTTAAAATCTTACCTTTCTGAAGATTTCTTCCACTTTCTCACTAAAATCTATTAAGAGCTTCTTTTTCCTCACTCTAGCCTAATGTTATGCATGAGAGAAGGGGTGTGGGCGGCCATACCACTTTTTTGAACCCATTATAGGCAGGTTTGACCTTTGCACACCTTTAAACCCTTGCTTTGAAATAATTCCCTTTTTCTCCCTTATCTTTCCTTTTCTTTTTTTCTTTTCTTTACCGAAATTTTCTGGGTGTTACAGGATGCTAGAAGGATGAAGATAAAGTTTTGGTAGCATATTCCTAAGGGAATTCATTGATCTGTGAAGAGGATGAAGCTATCAAAAACTCAAGGATTTAGCATTGGCTCTTACTGTCGAATAATGCAAACTATTGATCCACTACCAATAAGCACATTCCAAGTGTTGAACCAATGCTGATCAGCACTGAAAGTGATAAAGTGGTGATTGACTGCATATCAACACTAAAATTGATGCTTAGGTAATCAATCATAACATTGGACAAGACTGTTTGTACCGAAGTACTCTCGCGGCTATTGTGTTTTACCTTTTGGAGACAACATCGTACGAAGCTGTAAACTTCTGATATGCCAATTATCTATATGAGTGTACATAATTATTATAAACTAGGAATATATGTAAAGTTTTTTATTCTTAGTATTTACCCTTTCATAGTACAAAACACCTCTCACTTGTATAGTTTACGAGTAAGCTTGTAAGCCCACTTGTTTATCTGCTGATTGGATCATTTGTACTCAAAAAAGATTAATCAAGTGTATACTTTGAAAGAAGATCTTGTGTTTATATTTACTCAAAGTATATGTGTGTTTGATAAGTAAAACAATTAACCTAGGTTTTGTATTTGTTATATGTTGATCATACATAAAAGTCTTGTTAAGTCATTAAACCAGATCCAATAGTGTTCCTTATGCTCCTCCTTGTTCTTTGAATATATTAGAATGTCATTGATAAAACAATGACAAACTTTTCTGGATAGGGTTTATACACTCGATTCATGAGATCCATGAAAACCATTAGCGTGTTGGTCAACCCAAATGGCATAACCAGAAAATCATAGTGTCAGTAATGAGTTCTGAATGTTATCCTTGATATGTCATCACTTAGACTCTCAGCTAATGATATCCCAATCTTCAATCTATCTTGGAATAGAAACTCGATCCTTACATCTGATCAAATAGATCATCAATATGTGGAAGAGGTTTACGTTGCTTAAATATTACTTTGCTTAGCTCATAGTAATTGATACCTATATAGAAAGCTACATCCTTTTTCTTGATAAGCAGGACTGGAGCTCCCTATGGTGATGAGCTCGGTCGGATGAATCCTTTATTCGATAGCTTTTTGCAGCTAAGTAAATAGTTCTTGTAGTTCATTGACCATGACTACAATGATAGGGATCTTTTCAATCCACTTCTCCTTAGTTACTTTCTTATCAACCTAGGCTAGAATGGTAGTATAACCTTGCGTAAGTACTTCTGGCTTTCATATAAGAAATGATACCTGAGACTACAACACTATCATCGCCCTAAATAGATAAGGATTCACCACTATAAAATGATATGCAAATGACCTATTTATGACAAATAATTTCTACTTTGTTGCTGAACAACCAATCCATGTCTATAACCACATCAAACTATCGAGCATATTAGGTATAGGATCTATATCTATCTTATCTCCTAATCTACATCCCTTAAGAAAGTAAGTTCCTTCAATCAATTTACCCTCAGTTACTTCTATGGTGTAACTAGATTCTATTCCAGTTGATGCTACATCAAGAAGTTTGCTAAACTTCACAAATACGAAGCTCCTATCAGCACTGGTATCAAATAGTACAGAAGCAAGACGATCTTTTAGAGGAACGTACTGGTAATCTCATTCTGTTCATTTCTTGCCTTGATAGACCTAATCACAAAGGCTCAACCCTAGTAACTTATCCTATTGATCCTTTCTGTTGTTAATTCTATGTTGCTAATTTTCAGTTGAATGAAATCTCTCCTTAATTGCCTATCTTTGGCTTATCCTATTGTTTCTTTGGACCCTATGATGCTTTGGCTTGTCGTTGCTACTGATTTTATTATTGCTTGATCATTATCTCTCCCTTAAAGTCTTTTCCTACATGGCCCATCTTTCCATAACTTTGGCAATGATAACGATCATAATGACCGTGATGGTGAAAATTAAACTTGGTCCAGTTCGGGTACTTGCTAGCATAGCTACCAGAGCTCTAACCACTGTTGTTGCTCTAGTTGGTAAGTGTGAAGCTTTTGGATTTGTCAAGCTTTCTACCTTGCAGACGTTGAGGAGTGCATGAAGTGAAGGACTTACCATGCGTGCCATTCAGTTCTTATTTGATGTCACTTAAACCATCAACGACTTCATGCTTAGACAGAGTGCTCTACGCCACTACCAAGTTAGTGAGCCTGGGAGATAACCTCAGACCATGCTGAATGGTTATAGGATTAGCGGCTATGACCCTTTCCTGAATCTGGGGTGCTAACCCATCAATTTACTTCTCATTGTGCTTGTAGAATGAAGTTACCATTACATAAAGTAGCTAACTCCTTGGAACAAGTTGTATACTCCTTAATATCTATTCCAAAATTCCCTTTCTAGCTTCTAGTTTCATTCCAAGAAAAGTATTCTTCCTCCAGAACTTCCTCGGGTATGTTAGCAACTACAGCCTAGGCTTCTAGTCCAGTTACTCTCAACTCTGATAGCAATAATCTTTGCTACATAACTTACAGTATGAACTCAAGGTCATTAATCTCATCTAGTGCTCACTCCATTATTCCATAAAGTGAATTTTGCTTGTTCGTGTTTTCCTCAAATATATCAACAAAAGTATTATGCTTCTGGCTAGTATCCTCTAGGCCATCCTTATGTGTTTCCATATATTCACTAGTTTTGGTTTGATGATCTAGTATCCCGGTGATCTTATAGGTTCCTTCATGCATAATGCAAAGCTTACAGTATATCCTTGCCACAAAGGCAGCGAATGACTGGCCAACCGAGTGAGGTATAGGTGATAACCTAGAAGTAGAAGCAGTTGTGTCAGCAGTAAGGGGAATGGGTACGTGCTCCTCCTGGAGTCAACTAGCAAGCAGATAAGGTAGACACTCCTGATGTTGTGTATCTCCCGTAACTCGCATATTGAATGACACTCCATGTTGTTTGAAGTTATCAGTAGGCTTCAGCCGATGCCTATTCGAGTCCGATGGTGAGGTAATAGGTGTAGTTGAAGAAGGTATAAGAGTGAGATTCTTAATCTCCTTATTGGCTAGGATGATGCTTGTGATATGGGTGGGTAGATGACGATATGGACATCCTGTAACATTATGTGCACGTGAAATCATATGTATGCATGAAAGCAGTAAATAATTGCGAGTATGTCTAATAGTGGTGTGTGTAAGGCTATAGTCTAGATGAAAATGTAATCTGACTTCTCTATTACATGTGGCTCTGATACAGTCTGTCATAACCTTAAAAATCCACCAGCGGGGTTCTACCATGAGGCACGTGACAAAAAAGGATCTCAAACACGGTCATGTCAGAGTGAAACGTAGTTTTCAATGTAATCAATGTGAAAGCGTAAACATTTGTAAAACCATAAGTATTGAATTGGCAAAAGCAGGCACCCATGTAAAGTCGTAAATGCATTTGTTTCCAAATAGTATAGATAATTCATAATCCTTAGATGTGCAACCCTAGCCTTAAACATATTAGCGACCTGAGAAGATATGCTAAAGTGTATCATCACAAGGTTGGTAAATACACACGTGCAAAAATCACTAAATATGTTTGAGTGTTTGTAAGGTAAAAGTAAATAGAGGTATACCATAGGTAGCTAGCCTATATGTTAAGTTACTTACCGTTTCAAACCGAAGCTGACTATTTGTGAGTTGTTTTGCCTTTCGACATTTCTTATCATAGAACAATGGTAAGTGTCTAGGTCAACTAAACACCCGTTTGACCTCCAATCGAATTAGTGCACTAACGTGGGTAGGGTTTGTCAAACCTAGTAGTACTACCCAAAATTAGCTTACTAGTTCAATACTAAAGCTTAGAGAGTGTAAGAACTTGTGTGATAATGATTGCACTATAGTAACCGGCGATAAACCAATAATACTAAAACCAGGTAAATAAAAATATTTTGCATGTTTCTCCCCCAAAAATGAAAGTAAATACACGCTAGGCCATGAATACTCACCTTAGATGCGTAGCCGAAAGCTAATTGTTACCTAACAAATGTAGGTCCATGAGTATGCATACATAATGGTCAAATGAACCCCATTATACCCAAACAACGTAAACTGTTAGTGTGTTCGAGAAATGTTTGACAAGTTTAACAAAGTTGACTTTTTGGCCAAAGTTGACTTTTTTACCAAAGTTGACCGGATTGACCCGACAACCCATTGGTGATTTAAATAAGTAAAAACATGTTTACTAATGCTTAAATAGTTCAAATAGTGATTCATATAAAGTTTAATGTCAGAAATCTATTTTTGGAAGGTTTTTATTTTTCGGAAGTATGAAATCGTTACACATGAGTAATCCATTTTCAAAACTTCGAAGCACATCATAACAAGCATATTAACTATACATGTGACACACCCAACAATCATCCATAACATGTTAACATAACCTAGAAACTTAATCATACCCAAAGTTTCCTAATTTAAAAACGTAAGAACACAAGTTGCACAAATTTCATCCAAAATCTCCTAACATGCTCCTATAATAATGAAAACACCAATCGTCATATCATGGTCTTCACATATCATATTCAACATTCATCACATCATGTTACAAAAGTTTCCATAAATAGCAAGCATGTTCATTTGAAGCGTTTTTCACAATTTGATTATTCCCAATCCTTTCTTTTGTTCTAAGCATCATATAAAAATTATCACATCATCAAACATGCATAAATAATCATATATAAACCAACTTACCAAAAACATTTCCTTTAATGGAAAGTACCAAAAAACCGAGCTAAAATTAAAAGTTCAAAATATGAAATTTCATCCACTAGCATCAACTAACATTCTAGAACCATCAATTGAATCCAAATTCATCAAAATCATATAGTTTATATAAAATCCCCAAACTAAAGTTTCCTTTATAGATGGGTCTCTGTTTTTTATCTAAACAACATGATTTCATAAAACCAATCCGTACAAATATCATTATGTCACATACTAACGCATAATCCATCATCAATTTCAATCAATTTCAAGTTTTCACTTGTTTGGATCATCTGGGATTCATGTTCACTATGAAGATCAAAGAACATAAAATCAAAGATAAAATTCTTTCTTGAAAAGCTTAGATGATGGTCCCTAGTACGTGTTTGATGCAAGAAACGATGAAAGTCACAACCAATATGCAAGAACAAGATCAAAGAATGTGTGTTTTATGTGTGTGTGTATGTTTTATGTTGTGAAAAAAGAGTAGGGGAAGGGGAAGGGGGCATCCAAATAGGGATTAGGGTTGGGGGGTTAGGTTTGATACTTTTTTTTACAAGAAAGGTCCCCGTCGTTTTATAAATTGTTTTATCGCTACGCGATTTAAGTTTTTCTATACTGAAACCACCAAATGCTCACATAAAATTAAATAGACATTAACAACATGAAATAATATTTATTTTGCTAATTTAAAGTCATTTTTATAATTATTAGGCTTAAAAAGCCAAAAATGCACGAAACGTGTAAGTGCCAAAAGATTCCTAATTTTCACAACTAAACTAAACATTTCGTGAATGTTTGTGCAATAAATGATGCATTTAAGTAGAAAAAATTTAGTTCAAGAAAGTATGATCGAAAATCAATGTTCGTGTTGATTGAAAGGTGACCTGAAAATGTTAGGAGTCATGAAGTGTCATCCCGCCATGTAACCCATAATTACTAGTTAATGAACAATTATCAGCTTGATCCAATACCTCTTTAAAGTGTTATCCAAAACACACATTTCAAAAACTTTTCATATAATTTATATGTCCTTAAGGTATCTAAAAACTCTTTAATATGATCAGGATGAACAAAATCACTGACTTGTCTAGCATGGGTCGGCACACATGGTTCATTAGATCCATAAATGCAGCTGAGACATTTGTCAAACCAAACGACATTACCAGAAACTCCTACTGCCAATAACGCGTATAGAATGATGTCTGTGGTATATCTTGCTCTTTCACCTTTAATTGATGGTAACCTAACTTGAGATCTATTCTAGGGAACCAACTCGCACCTTGAAGTTGATCAAATAAAATATCGATTTTGGGTAGTGGGTACCAGTTCTTAACTGTCACCTTGTTAAGATAAAGATAATCAATACACATCCTCATACTACCATCCTACTTCTTAACAAACAAAACTAGAGGACCCCATGGAGAGATGCTTGGTTGGATTAACACCTTTATCGAAAAGGTCTTGTAAGTATATCATAATTTCCCTCACCTCGGAAAAAGCTAGCCGATATGGTTCCTTGGATATAGGTTGAGCTCCTGGCATTAGGTTAATCTGACATTCGATCTCCCAACAAGTGGCACTTCCGACAGAACATCGGCAAATACATTAAGGAAGTTGCAAACAACAGGTGCATTTGATACTTGTAGCACCTTCACATCAACATTATTTATAGAAGCTAGGTAAGCACCACACCCTCACTTAAGGCATTTCTCATCCGTCATCATAGATATCACCCTTGGAATGATGCATTCCTTATCCAAATAAACCATAATTGGACTGTCATCAGGCGCAGTCAATAAATCATCTTCCTTCAGTATAAGATATTTGCTTAGAAGGTAGCTAAACAATTTATTCCTAACCACATCAAAACTCCCTAGGGTCATAACATACTACCTATTAGGGAACTTATGACCTTCTAATTCAATAAATCAATCATTAATCATTTTAGTTACCTTAGTAGATTTACCAATAGCAGTCTCCGTGTAAAAAGGCACATGAATCTTCCTACCTCTACCATGAATTATATATCAGAACAAATCAGACACAAAACTTTTACTAGCGCTAGAGTTAAAAAGCATAGAGGCATATAGTTGGTTCACTAGAAACATACCTAAAACCACCTTCGGATCCATTCTAGCCTCTTCCCTGGTCATGTTAAATGCCCTTTCTTTCGTCTTAAGATTTCCATCCTTCCCTTTCTCCCCTATATTCTTAGCCCCTGAACTCCCTGTTCTGTTCCTTTTCTAATCCGACCCGAGTGTCCTATTTCCCCATACTGGTAACATTTGACTTCCCTACACTATTTGGCATAATGACCCTCTTTACCATACTTGAAGCATATATTAGTTCCCAACTTGCATCCCCCCTGATGATCCTTACCACACTTCCTGCACACATTTAATTTTGCCGCCTTACCTTGACCCATTCAATGATCATCAACTTTCAATCTCTTTTCCTTAATTCTAAAGTTATCATTCTTGAACTGCTTCTCATTTTCATTTCTATTCTGATTCCACTTCATATTCTTCTTATAAACTGGCACCTCTTCCCTCTTGTCATATAACCTTCCTGTCAAATCCACTACAAATCTGAACATATTCTGCCTAGCGGTAATCATACCCCTCTTGATATCCACTGCCAAACCCTGCATGTAACTCTTAATCTTTCATGACACAAGAGTCACCAACTCTAGCACCATTCTAGCCAGCTCTTTGAACTTAGTGGTCTACTCTTGATAAGTCATGTTTCTTGCCTTCAAGTATAGGAAATCCTTCTCAATTTTACCCAACTCCCTATGTGGGCAGTATTCCTCCAAAACCAACTGCTTAAGCTCAAACCACCTCATCTTTTCTATAGCTAGTCTTCCTTCCACTCGGATAATATTGTCCCATCAACATAGAGCTATGTCTACGAATGAAAGGGCAACAAACTTTACTTTTGATCCTCCTGACACTCACTTATGTCTAAAACGGCTTCCAGTTCCCTAACCCAATAGTGTGGTAGTAGTATTGTCACTACCATAAACGTCGAGAGCTTGCATCTCTAAAGTGCCCCATAGTTACACCCTTTAACAGTCTCCTACTCTGATTCATCTTCACTATCATTATTTTGAATTACCACCTTAGGGTTTGGTGGTTCCTCCTCTGAATTCTTAGTCCTCTCCTTAGACCATTTAGTTTTCTTCTCAGCCTTTTTCTTCCCCTCCTTCTCAACCTTTTCATCATCTTTAATAGCCTTTATCACCTCAATCACTACTAATGGTAGGACATTTTGCATAACTTGATATATCTCATCAGCAATTTCCTCTTTCATGGTTGATTTGAGCTTGGAAGCTCCTTCACCATCATGGTGACTATGAATCGTTACAAGAATGGTAAGTCCTTAATTTCCATGAGTAAGCATGCCACGAGCACCTCTATAAGAGAACATTCTCGGTGGCCTTAGCTTGACTTTTGCTGACACTTGGCCCAGTAGTAAGCACACCATGAGCACCTCCATGACTCAATTTCCATGATCTCCTACCAGTCATGATTTCTATTTCCTAAAACCTTTAAACACCAACATGGCCATTCAAGGTAATTTCTCAAATCGTTACAAGTATGATAACTCCTTAATTACAGTGCCTATGTGTGATTAACTACTTACCTTACTCTTATGCCCTAAGCATTCACTATCCAGGAACGCATCAATATTCAAACCTACTAAGCATGTAAATTCAAATAGTACACACATATAGTACTTGTTTACATTTAAATTTTTTCCTGATTGGCGCATATCTACTTGGGCTGACATCCCTTTATTTGGTGACATTTTCAATTTCGCTTTAGGTTTTGAAAATAGTTTTACCCAATTCTCTTAAACTTTAGCTCTGATACCAACTTTTAAGGCGCTATTCCCGGGATGTCTCGTCATTGGGCAATCATAGCATAAAACATTCCATAAGAAAACATTATAGTCGAAAAACTTAATTTTGTCCCATAACATAATTTCCCTAAAATGAACATTTGCTTTAAAAGAATATTCAACATTTTCTTAAACCAAAATGTTAAATTGTTCTTCTTAATTTAAAACATCAAAACATAAACAGGGATGCTAGTGTTTGCTTCCTAAGTAGCCTTATTCCCAATGTCATCCTCAGCTCTTATTATTTCCTGCCAACTAATACGTATAAGTTACTAAGTGAGTCTAGTTTTATGATATATAGAAAAGATAATACTAACATTCTTTAATAAGCACACATTTATTATTCATATTGCTCAAATTAACTTTCATATTATCCTTTAGCGTGTTCATTATCTTCCTTTCTTTTATTATCTTTCCTTATTCATAATCTAGGTTTGCACAATATAAGATCTCGAACATATGGTTGATAACAAATGACTTCCTCTGCCAGCAAACGTTTATCATGGGTAGCTAACCCCTAACAGTTGACGCACACTTAAAGGCACATAGCCTGCTCATGATAAGTGTCCATATCCATTCCTTTGACTCACACCAGTAAAGTTCATTTGTGCTTGCAATGATTTTCATTCATCATTAGAGCTCATGTAACATTCATTAGTTTCTGCTGTCATTCTTCTCATTATTTTATGTTCCACTTTGCTATAAGTAATACTTTATACGTTATCTTTCATATCATCACATAACATGTAGCATTAGATAACACATTTATATAAACCAGATAAATGAGAACTTCATATTAAAGAAACATTCACTCGAAATACAGTTAACACTTAGTGAAATCCATGGTGAGAATACCCTAACTATACTCTATGTGCTTAAAAATATCTTAATGTGTGTACTAGGCTGAATGCGGATGAACGCCTTAACGTGGGTAGTAGTCAATGCGGGTAACGGTGAATGCGAACGAAGAACATTTAGTGTGGATGACTAGTATCTAACACGGTTAACTGTAAATGCGGGTAACAGTGAATGCGGGTGAGTGACACTTAGTGTAGACTGCTAATGCGGATGGCAAACACTTCGTTAGTACGGAGAGGAGTGGTGAATGCAGGTAGTATGGACTCAATGTGGGAGTCCAATACGGATGACCAACACTAAGTTAATACGGGCATAATGGTGTAAGCGGATGAATGAACTAAATAATGTGGGTAACTTAACACTTAGTCATTGCGGATAAAGTAACTAATGTAGGTAAGTAAACATTCTCCCACTATCATTCATAATATTTTTACTCCATAATAAAGTAGTTCATGGTCCTAGTCCATAGATCTAGACCTCGTCTAGTTAGGGTTCATCACTTGAACATGTCACGCATGTAATAACATTAGTAAACATTGTTAAACCATTTGTATTATTATAAAATGTCATCTACATTTAGGAAATCAAAGATTTATCAAAAGTTTAACGTGTAAGTATGCATATCAGCCCCAAAGATGAATAAAACTAGTAAATATAAGGTTTCAACTATGAAGCTTTAAAACCAAAAACTCTAGAACAAAAAATAAAACTGAGATCTACATATGCAGACTTAAAGTTTTAAATTTTATGTATAGAAACACATCATAAACATATTAGGAGCCTAGATATGTCTTAATCTATAAGAAAGCATGATAAAAATCAAACCTTTATGAATTCTTCAAATTTCTCTTTAAAACCACAAGATGCTTTCTCTTTCAAGCTTGTGAGATGATTTTGGGTACATGGAAGTGAGAGAAGAGGATGACCATTCCTTTTTTTGCACCCATATGAATACCATATATCCATATTTTTCTAAAAGTTTCGGGTGTTATAACTGGAAGGCCATAGGTTCCCTGCTAAGTTATTTGTTATGACCTTATGAAGATTCGAAGTAGTTCTAGGGATGGAAGCCCATAGGTTCCCTGCTAAATTATTTGTTATGACCTTAGGAAGATTCGATGCAATTCTAGGGATTTATTGATTAGCATGTATGAGGCTTGTATCATGTGCTGCAAGAAGACAATTCCACCGACAGCACGTGCTGGTAGTTTAGTTACGGTTAATGGGGATAGGGTATGTATGGTCCCGAAGGTGATCTTGATGATTCCTACTAAAATATGTTTAATGTGTGGATGTGGTGCTTACATATCATTTTAGATGTGAAAGAGCTTTAGTAATTAGATGTATCGGTTGTACACAACTTCCCTGATATTTTGACCAAAGATTTGCAAGTGTGCCACCTGTCACACCCGCAGTCAGGTACACCATGGGTGTGTGAGCCAGATCAGTTGGTATCATGTAATAGGTCCCAACATATTTCATTAATTACTTTACAAAATGAAAACAAAAGTTTTTTTTAGAATACTTTTATAATCAAACAACATTATCAGTTGATTCTTTTTTTTCATGTCAAAATATTTTATTTCGTAGATTAAGGTAATCAATTTCTTAAGACTGATTAAGTATCAAATCCTCACTCGAGGAGACATTTCAACACTTGGGGTTGAAATCAAAATATCCAAGTCAATTTCTTTAGATTGATTAAGACTCTTAACCTGTGGAATCCAAAATTCTTGCGGTATAGAGTTTCTTCATGTGATTCTTGCTTATGTTTCCAAGTCATCAAAGCCATAAATACATATCATTGAAATCCAATTGGTACGTCTATTAGAGATATTGTATATAGCGTTATTGTTCTCACATAGATTCCATTATGTGGTTTTGTATTAAAATAAAAGACATCATTCAGATATGTAGAAATATAATTATCATTAAAAGTATACTCAAATTGTTTCTTCACACAAACTCGAAACTAAAATAATATTCCTAGTCAAACTAGGTATGTAGCAAACATTGTTCAAAACAAGTTCTAAACCATTAGAAAGTAAAAGAGAATATTATTTTACTACCTTCACTCGAAATCATTAAAAATATGAGAATCACATCCAATGTCAAACACCCAAGATTTGCTAGAGAAAGAGAAGATTTCAGCAATGAGTATACTTGAAAGTCCTGCTTCAAAATACTTTTTTTGTTTCAGCTCAGTCAGGTATTTAGGGCAGTTCTTCTTCCAGTGTTCCACTTCATCATAATGAAAGCACTTGGCATCCTTTAGAAGATTCTTCTTTGTTGGAATAACTTTGTCCTTTCCCTTGTCTTTCATGCTCTTTCTACCTTTGCCATTTCCTTTACAATTAGGTTTCCTAACTCCACCCTCCATAATCATCACCACTGTATCAAGTTTACTAGAACTTTATATATTTATCTCAATAGTTTTGAGCAACAAATGCAACATAAGAAAGTATTGTCGATGCATTTATATTATAATTCATAACATACTAGTCATATGACTTTGGTAATGATTTAAGGATAATATCCTAAGCTAGCTCATTGCTTAACTAGGCCATAAGACATGTTAATTGATCAACAAAATCCTTCATTTTCAACACATGAGTGTTGATTGAAGAACCCTCTTGCATTCACTTAGTGATAAGTGATTTTATCACTTTTAGATGCTTACAAAGAATTTGCTTTGGAACATTTACTTCAGATGCTCTATCATGTCAATTACAAGCATGTTTCCTAAATTCTTCCAAAGTTATGAAATCATGGAAGCTGTCATTATACAGAAGACTTTTATGGAGTCATGCACATCTTTTCCCAGTACCTATGGGCAGATATCGATAGATGGTGGGTTCTTTTGGAATTGGTCCTTTGAGAACATAAATCTTGTTCTTTACCCTGAGAACTATCTCAGGATCCTAAACCAATCTATGAAATTAGAGTTGTTGAGTTTGTCCTTTTTAAGGATTGATTTAAAAGAGAAAGGAGTAACGGGATTTGTTTCATTAGACATCTATCAAAAGAAATTGTTTAGTACTTTTCATGCTTAATTTGCTAATCAAAATTAAGACCCAATTGCAAAATATATAATTAAGATGAAATTATGTTTCATCAAAATTTAGTGAAGGGCTAAAGCACTCTACACTAGCATGGCTACGCAAGTAGGTAATGATTACCAATTATGTCAACTACACATCTTTAGGTTTGGGGTCACATCACGAGCGTTGTCAAGCATTGGCACGTTTAATCCCAAGTATGCCCACCTGAATGGTTTAAGTGATATTAGCCCTTAATTAGTAACTACAAAACCAATCTAAAGGGTTGTTTGGCAGCATCTGAATCAGCCTCTTAATGATTCAGATGTCTGAATAGTTCAGCATTTAATGGTTCAGACTGTTTGTTTTACGAGCAAATGTCTGAATGGTTCAGACATTTGCCTCTGAATGGATAAGCATTATATTAATGCTGAATGGTTAAGACGTCTAATGCTGAATGGTTAATACCTCTTATCTGAATTGGTCAGACATTTATTTTTGAATAGTTAAGCGATATACTAGCTCGTAATGGTTTAGACCTTTTAATGGTTCGGTACTTAATGGTTCAAACCTCTTATTGGTTCAGCACTTAATCATTCAAAAATTACCAAACAACCCCTAAATGACTTAGGAATCACGGTTGTACCTTCCGGTAGAAGCATAGACCCAAATATAGGGTAAACTCTAGCGTCGTGGGTTTGGGTAGATTGGATGAAGTGTCATTAATTTACGGTGTCGTAAAATATCGGTTTTTTATTTCAAATTTCTTTTATGTTCAAAAACATATTGGACGACTTGTAACATGAGACAAGTTTTGAAATTTTAGTACAATATAATTTTACATTGATATGTGATATTAGTTTGAAACTTATTTCAACACTCGATGTGATCTAGTTTTAAATACCTTGGGTGTTTATCGCAAACCAACTTTAAATTAATAAAACTTTTGTTGATTTGAAGTTTAAAATAAGTGTTTTATTTTAAACTCATATTACTTTCAAATAAAACTCCCTTTATTTAAATTATCTTCCCAAATATTTACACCATTTAATTACTTTTCGTGTTTTATTGTTAAAATTAGTTTTGAATATTTAACAATTTTAAATTATTTCACAAACTTAATAAAACATTCAAATCGAGCAACTAGAAAAATATTATTCGGTTTCATTTGAGCCACCGAACGACACCAAACTAGTCTAGGGTTACAACAACTTGTAAACTCCCACTTGATATAACATCTTCATTTTGACTCCCGCTAGTCTTCATCTTCGGTCTTCGAATCTTTGCCTTTAGTTTACAGTATTAAATTAAAAATTTACATCAACATAAAACAAACCTAAGTGCTACATTAGGTTCCAAAAAAACCCATCACAACTTTGAAAAACAACTGAAAATAGGTCTCTAGTGCTCGAGTTCACACATAATCCCACAAACGAAAATGTATGGCCTTTATCTAAAAATAATCAAACTTTTTCTCAAAGCTTAAAGTTTTTTTTATCAACAGATCTAATCTTTTTTATCAAAACTTCAATCTCTAGGTCGAAGATTCAATATTTTAATTAAAGATACGATATTTTTGTCAAAAACGAAATCTTTTTGACAAATAAAATGCAAGATTGTGAAAAAGGTGTTTACATGAACGGAAAAAAATTGACTTTGATATCACTATTTGGTATGGTGTAATGGTTTTAACATTTAAAGCCATTACCTTATATTAAAAAGATCAAATCTTTATTTTTTTAATTCATAGCGAAAGCATTTATAGATTAATTTTAATAATTAATTGCCCAAAAACAGTGATCCAATTGCATATGGTCAGACGAAAAGAAACACAACCATAGGGTGATGAAAATCTTATACCTTTGACAATCAAACCAAAGCTTTGCACCTTGGAAGCAACAACGGTCTTCATAATTGACCGAATTCACAAAAAGGTTCCAAACTTTGCAACAATTGCAACTTGAAATGAAAATGGGCGACGATGTTGGGGGTATACGGCGGGCGGCAACATTAGATGGTGGTTGGCGATCGGCCGAAGCACACTAAGAAGGGGTGGCGTTTTTGGTGGTTAATATGTGAATAAATATACATGTTAATAATGTATATCTTTGCTCATTTTAAGTGTTTTTTGTTATAAATTCATCTTTATCTAAACTTAATTGTGATTAATTTGAATTTTGTAGTTTTGAATGGTTGCTTGATGATTTCAAATAAAAATGACAAGAAATTCATGAAGATTTCGAAAGTTTAGAGTCTGTCATGATCATTACTGATTCTGTCATGACCATAACAAGTATCAGGTCCCGTAGTGTTGCGCATTATGGTCATGACTGATTTTGTCATGATCATACCACGCATTAAGATTCTCTTTTAAGCCCTTCTCCTTCTTCATTCTTGATGTGCTTTATGACTAATTTCATTGTATTTCATATTAATAATGAATTGCCATGTATATGCTACTGCCCATGTTGATTTTAACTGAATTTATACTTACTTTGGTACTATACAACCCGTATTGCAGGCTCAATGGACTAATAGCCAAATCTGAGCTGCATCAGTTTTGATTTTCAGGTTTTATCAATAATTTTTGTGAAACGTTTGATGATTTTTATGATACAACTTTCCCACTCGTTCGTATAGTTCCTAATGGAGGCTTTCCTGTGATTATTTCTCTACCAAGAAAATTTCCATATGAAAGACGTGGTAATATTAGGTAATTCATCATGAATATGATAGCACTTTTTAGAATTTTAATTTGGTTAATTTATATTTATAAAAGTAAATGAATCGGATTCACTGAGTTACCAGGTACAGTCTACTTTTTTCATATTTATGAATTATCTCTTTGTGTTTCTTACCATACACAAGAATTCGGAAACTCTGAAATTTGATAATCTATGAACAGAATCGATTTCATTAACCCCAATGTTGAGTAGAGCAGAGAAATCTTCTTTCTTAGAGGAAGGTTTGAAGAACACGATATCCATTCCTCATTTGTTTTGTGATCTTGATAAGTTTTAGAGTTATTTGTTGATAATTTGTAATTTATGGTTTATCAACAAATTAAGGAGTATTGTTAAACATACACTACTTCATAGTTTTAGATAGTTTTTAGTCAATGAAATCATTTGTTGATGATTGGTGGTCTTATCTCTCTTAGTTTTCGTTTCAAAAAATTTTATGAGTGAAACTGAATTTGATAGCTGAACGAATGTCGTTATATGATGAAGAAATCACAAAGAGTAAGTTACAGATTTTTTTCAACCAAACATACATGTACAAGTATTTCATAACCTGTTGTAGGAAAAGAATCTTGGATCTTTTTTGTCTTTCTACTTTTTTTGTTTATGCAACACCTCAAAATCCATGTGCCAAGTTTTACCGTTATACGTGTTAACAAAATAGAATTTAGTAATTAGTTACTCCGAACGACTTTTATATGAGTTTCAAAACAAATATCAGAGTTTAAAATTTAAAGCATTATAGAAGCATAAGTTTAAACATTCAAAACCATTTATTGTGAAAATTAAATGTGTAAAAACATGCCCCAAATGCAAAGTTTGAATGTAAAACATGAGTAATGTTGTGAAAACATTTGCATGTTGTGTGACCAATGGTGTACTCCTATATGCACCTAGAAGTTTAGCGATCTGATAAAGATATACTAAAGTGTGAGCATAGGGTTGGTGAATAATGAGTTTGTAAGTAAGTTTGTAATAACATAAGTGATGTTTAATGCAATAGATAGCTAATCTATAATATAAGCATCAAAATTAGTGTTTTCACGATCGAAGCTGACTATTTTTATTTGTTTGCCTTCCGTCACGATTTACCATGTCGTGACAATGTGTTTGTTATTAAAGACAATGTTGCACCTGCTTGACCTCCAGTCGTACGGATGGGGCTTGACAAAGCCAGTAATACTACCTAATATTTTCTGCTAATTTTCTGAATTAACGATCCGAAAGAGTAAGGATTTTCAATGATAAACTACATTATATATATGTCATACACAACTTATAAAGCAAAGCACTTAAAAGTGTCACCATTTTCTTACACAATCCACGTAACAAGTATTTCTAAATATCAATATCCAAAGTTCTTGAAAATTATAGTTTAACTGCACATTAGAATCATGATTTTCTAGCACAATCCATGTAAATCATAATAATTATATCAAGCTAACACAACTATAATATTTAATTTCATCAATTTTGAGTTTTAGATTGAATGGATGAACTAGGGTTAGTTCATATTTAAGAATCATAAGAAAGATGAAAGATGGTTATTAATTCTTACCAATTCACGTTCTTGATCATGATCGAAACTTTCTAACGTGTTGTAATGATCAAATCATGCAACAGCCAAGTGATGGTGTGTGTGTGTGTATGTAAGGTCGAAAATCGCAAGGAGAGGGGAGGAGGAAGTCGACGGCGACCGGGGTGGGGGGGGGTTTAACTAGGGAATTAGGGTTTTTTAATCTTCCTTTTATACTTACTACATTTTCCCTTCTAACCTTTTAGGTTTAGTAAGATATGAAACTTACTTTTAAAATGTTTAACTTTTTGTGTTTTATAAACCCTCCAATGAAATGTTAATCATCTCTCATTATCCTTAATCATATATATTCTCATAACAATGTGTTGAAAAGAAAATCATAAAATAACACGTAACACATTTATTTCACATAATTATTAATCAAGTTAATATTGTTGAACCAACATTAATCATTTGTTAAGTCACCAATGTTAAAGGATAACTTGTGTGTAATTACTGACGTCTATGCAACACTCGATAGAACTAGCGAAATTTTGTTAACGGAAAATTACCAGATGTAATAGTTTCACTATTTCTTGGTGATTGAAGCAAAGTTTTTGCATGCTATTGCTTTAAAAGTGTCTTCATCTTATGTACTGTCATGTTTTATTTAAATTTAGAGTTGATCCGCATCTCAGAATTATGAAATATTAATGTGCTTCTAAATATATGCATAATTTTATCCAAAATGCATGAGTTCTCTATAATTGTGCTTATAATTGAGAGAAAAATTTGAATTGCCGGAACTTAAATGAAAAACAACCAAAAAGGCAACCACAGCAATCGTTAGGTACATTCACATTGAACTATTAGTGTATATATATATTTGACCCGTTTAGAAAGTTGCATTTTATAGATGATTTTGTGTATGAAGATTGAGTCAAGAAGTTTAAATTTATTTCTAGGTATATAAACTAAATCAGACAGATATTAACTTTGAACTACTAAAAGTTTACTTGAAAAATGCATTTATTATCTGTAATATATTGAAATATGGATTGTAAAGGTTTTGATTGGATCTAAACCAATTTACTCCTAATATGTATTCCTTATAACATTTTGATTTGATCATTTTTTTTATTGAAGTTGTTGATATTAATATGGAAGGTACAAATCATCCTCACGGGGAAGAAGAATCTGGCGTAGAGATGAGATTGGTTATGAATTTCGGATGCTGTTGTACTTCCCACACGTCACGATATAAATTCTTGATACATATAGTTCATATTTCATGTAAAGAGGAGATAACATATGAATAACTTAAATTGATGCTTTTGAGTTGTTTGTTTTACTATACATCTATTTAAAAGAAGATACCATCAAGTATGTTGGTATCAGGCTTTCTAGTTCACACACAAACAAACATAGAACACCAACTTGTTCCACTCTTTGATTGAATGAAAAAAAACAAAACGTGAACCACACATACTGGGATTTACATACCCTTTAAATAATAAAACTAGACCTCAACTACTTGCTACGTGAAAAGAAAATGACTCCTACAAACTAGAAAACATGACCAGGATTTAAACCCACTATTTTAACCCAATAAAACAAAAAATAAATGTGATAAAATTAAACTTTTGTTGCAACCCATCTGACCTATTTGATCACCCGAATATGAAGCTCTAATTTTATGACCCGTGACCAGTCAAGATTAACCAAATAAAAAGTAGGCTTGATTGGAAATTATAAAATCTCTTAAATATGCATACACTACAAAGATTTCGCTTATTAGCGGCGACACTTGTCGCCGCAAATAGTCCACTTTGTCGCCGCTAATAGTATTAGCGGCGACAAGTCGCCGCTAATGAGTCGCCGCTAAAAGTTGGCCGCTAATGATTGAAAAATCGTCGCTAATGAGTCGTCGCTATTGCTGTCGCCGCTAATGAGCTTGTTAGCGGGCGATTTTGGAGCCCCTAAAGATTTGGCTGAAAAACTCCGGAAAGACTATTAGCGGCGACCGCTATTGGTCACTGTTTTTTTTTTTTTGTTTTATATATTTGTTTATTTCCAGTTTCACAAACCCATACATATATAAAAATAAATATGGATTTCCAAGAAACACAAATGAACTTTAATGGCTTAACATATCCAACTTTAAGTCTATTAACGTTCATCCATGTCATTTTGACCCCGTTTAATCTTAAATTAAAATGTTTTTAAGTATGTCAAGTGTGTTCGGCACATTTTGGCTCATTTAAACTAAAACCTAATTCATTTAAGGGTATTTTAGTTCAAACGAGTCAAAATCACCAAAACACACTTGATATATTTAAAAGTATACTAATTTGAGTTAAAACGGATCAAAATATCAACGTTTAAATCTATTAACGTTCATGCATATCATTTTGATCCGTTTAATCTCAAATTAAATTGTTTTTAAGTATGTCAAGTGTACTTGGCTCATTTTGACTCATTCAAACTAAAACCTAGATCATTTAAGTGTATTTTAGTTCAAATGGGTTAAAATCATCCAATCACACTTGATATACTTAAAAACATCATAAATTAAGTTAAAATGGGTCAAAGTATCACAAATGAACTTTAATCGACTTAACACATCCAACTTTAAGTCTATTAACGTTAGTCCATGTCATTTTGACCCTTTTAATCTCAAATTAAAATGTTTTAAAGTATGTCAACTCTTCTTGGCTCATTTTGTCTCAATTAAACTAAAACATAGATCATTTAAGTGTATTTTAGTTCAAATGGGTTAAAATCACCCAATCACACTTGATACACATAAAAACATCACAAATTGAATTAAAATGGGTCAAAATGTCACAAACGAACTTTAGTCGACTTAACACAACCAACTTCAAGTCTATTAACGTTCATCCATGTCATTTTGATCCGTTTAATCTCAAATTAAAATGTTTTTAAGTATGTCAAGTGTACTTGGCTCATTTTGACTCATTCAAACTAAAACCTAGATCATTTATGTGTGTGATAGCTACAAGAATAATAGTAGTAAATTAGATCAGTTCATGTTTTAATCAACTCATGTGTCAAAGAAACTTCTAAATTTATTTGATATGATGGCTACAAGAACAATAGAAGTAACATTAAGCCTGATCCATAACATAACAAAAAGAACATAAATCTTAATTTACTTTAGTTGTGAAATCGAAATCTAGCTCTACACGAATTCAAACAAACAATCAATAGCCTGCAAGATGATGGTGTTTGAACAACAACTTCTAAATAAAAAACTAAAAATCAAATCAAAAATAAAATCAAAACTAAGAACCAAATACAAAATTAAAATCAAAACTGAAAAACCAACAAAAAGATACCTTTTAGCGGAGGCAACGATGGTAGTGGCTTCTAGCGAAGGCTGCGGAGGTAGTGGCTTCTTGCAGTGGCGACGGTGGTAGGATTGGGTGGTGTGCGACCGGATGATGGTTGCTAATGGTGGGGACTTCATAGCAGGAGTGGGGTTTGTCGGGTGAGTGGGGGTTGTCAGGTGGCCGATGATGGTGGGGATGATGGTCGTGACTGGTCAGAAGCGACGAGAGAGTGAGAGGTCAAGTTAGGTCAAACTGAGGGTGAGAATGGCTCGGCAGTGAGGGAAATAAGCCTGCTAAAATTTTTTTCAGTCACTAGCGGCGACATGTCGCCGCTAAAGGGTCGCCGCTAATGCCTATTAGTAAGATAAAATCTAATCCGTTAGATTTAGATTTCTAGCAATGGTTAGATTTCATGCAAGTGTGCAAACTCGGATCGGTACTCAATAGCGGCGATATGTCGCCGCTATTGGTGTCGTCGCTAATAATGGTGTCGCCGTTAATGCTGTCGTCTCAAATGCTAAGATTTCTTGTAGTGATATTGCCATATAGTTCATATTTCATCTACAAACCTTTTATAATTCATTTTAGACGGACACTAACTGCAAGTATTCTTTACAAGTTGTAGATTAGTATTGCTTGCTCTTTTTACTAAAAGAGATAAAACAATTTTCATTTTATGATTTTTAGGATGTTATCTTCAAATTTTTCATCTCCTCGGATTCAATGCAAGAGGAAGTCGAAACTTTGGGTTTTAGATTCTATAAAAAATTGTTAACATAAAAATAGTTTAGATGCTGCATTTTTATATATGTTTATGTAAACAGTTACAATACTGTAGTTTTGTATGTGCAACATGCAAGGCAAATGCATGTTCTTAATTTCCCAAATCCTGCTACTTTAAATCCAGTTGATTTTAACGTTGTGAAATTATTTTTTTACTTATACCTTGTCGCAAGGTTGTGGGTTCGACTCTCATACCTTGGTGTATCAAAACAAAGGTATGTCAAACTAAGTGAAATGATATATAATATAAAGTCAACATTGGAGTGGCTAAGTTCAAATTTAGTTGTATTTAAACAAACAAGCATACGATGTTAATTTGCTATGTTGATTCCATGCTAGTGTAACTCATTATTTTTCACTCTAGAGCCAAATGGTGATCATGAATGAGATTCGATTTTGAAGAAAAAAACATTCTATATTTTCAAAGTCCATTTGGGTTCTAACTCACTGTTATATAAAAACAATAAAGATGTTCGTAACCCTTGGGCATATGTACACTAACGTTTAAGTGTTCCTACTTCCTAAAATGTGCTAAACATAACCCATTTAGGAACACCTTGTTAACTCATACACCAATTTATCTATCTTCGCAGTTGCAGGTGTAAGCGAGACAAAAACATAACCACATGTAGTTTAAGCTTTATTAACTTACGACTATTGTTGTTTAGGCAAACAAAAAAAAGGTGACAAAAAGTGAAGAATTTATTATGAATTTTTCTTCTTTAGAATTCATTAAAGAAAGGAAATTAAAGAGGCCATGCTAACTATTTAGCGGCCATAGATGATGGCGATGGTCATGTTTGATACACAGGTTTGTCAAAATATCATTGTTTAAGAACATCATACTTTGTTGCTTTTTTAGTATATAGTTCAACCTGTTGGATACATGCATTGACTAAACAATGTTAAAAAATGTCTATGATACCAAAACAGGTATGCCATAACTTTTAATTTATGATGTTGACACTTGATAAATTGGTAACATGTGGAAAATTCCAAGAGAACAAGATGTTCAACACTGACTAAATTAGGTCTTCAACTAATATTAGGTTGTAGCTTATTCTATTGACTATGTTATCAATATTTTAGAAAGTATGAAGATATATTTTTTGGAAATTAATCTTTGTTTGTTGCTGCAGTTCAAGTACTTCTTAAAAAATCTAGTTACATATGATATCAAGTACATATGATATCAAGTACCAGGTATCTTCTTAGCAATTCAATTATCACAAAAAAGAAAAGGTACTCTTTGACATTTGAAGTCAAACTAATGGCTCACGAATTTCATAATTCATATGGTTGAACATATTTGCAGTTCCTATGATGTTAAATATCATTATCCTACAACTTATGTTGACCGCACCAATGCTACGAAAAAGAAAACAAAAACTTTATACAAAATATCAGAAAATCAATACTGCTTTGTATATCGTTGTTGATGCTACATCATGTGGGTGGCCTACTAGTATGTATAATATATTCATCAATTATTACTTTATAATAACTCTTTTAATTATTTGTAATTATTATCTAATAATAATAGTTATTATTTGTTATTTATATAAATCCAATTTATTTAAATAACCTTTGGATTATTACGAAGTGTTTATTCCACTAATATATTTTTTATTTAATTAAGAATTAATATTATTATTCCAAATAATCAATTGTCAATTTTCACTATAATACTCGCACCTTATTCGTTCCTTTGATACAATGGTCGATGTGTGACCCCAAATGATCAACTTCGCTAGCAATTTATGTCATCTTCCTAGCAATTCTGTGCATTACCTTTATTTGTCTTTGGACTAGGATCATGGTACAGTTATAAAGAGTAAGCACGTCAGCTTGAGCCAGGAAGTTGGCATCCAAAATAGTCGGGTAAGGGGCTTAAAGCCAAAAGAGCCTCAAAAGAAGTTATGGCAGAAACTAATTGAAAAGAGAAAGTGAAGCATTCGGATGCGATCACATGCTGCCTTGTAAAATTTTCAAAGATGGTCGTTGTGAAGTGTGCAATTCCAGTGACCACCACTTGTGGCCGTAACTGATTTTGTAGTACTAGCAACTAAAAGAGTAATGCAATAATTGATAGTCCATGTAGTAAAGGTTTGTTATATGTCGTTTGCTTAAATTCCGAGTGGTGTTAACCATGACACGGGTAGTTTGGGCATGAAATTACCTTAAAAACACTTGATGCATGTCGATAGAACACCACTCAACCCAATTATCCTTTTCTCCACCTTTGTTTCTCTGTTACAAAGCAAAGACTAGTCAACAATCAAGCTACCGTTTCTGTTGCAAAGATCGTAAAAGGAAAATATAAATGTTGCAAAAAAATCAATTTCACAAGCAAAATACTTATATTTCACAAATGAAATGCTAGTGTTTCACAAGTGAAATGGTGGTTTCAATGATTATCAACTTAGTAAATTTGCTTGCGTAGGGTGGCTACCGATCAAATCTGATCACCAAGCAATGAGTGTAGGGGCAGGCAAAAGAGGAAGAGGACGACTCACTGTTTTATGATAGAATCCGTGATATCAAGGAATTAAAAAGGACAAAATGATTTATATAGCCCTTGTTGGATCGGGTTAAGGACTTAACAAGATTTTTGTTTGATCGGCAGATGACAAATGCGGAATCAAAGTCAACTGTCTTACTTAACAAACACATATAGTTTGAGTAATAATAAGAACAAAAGAAGTCCTTTTTTAGTACAAATTGTTACAACAAGTGGGCTGACTAGCTAACCTCAAAACTATACAAGTGAGAAGTATTTATACTATAAAAGGAGAAGTTCTTGTTAATCTAAAATCAACCGATCCAACAAAGTGGGCTGACTAGCTAACCTCAAAACTATACAAGTAAGAAGTATTTAACTATGAAATGTAAACACAAAATCAAGAGCCAAAGCTCTGATACCACTTAAGAAGAGGAGAATGGCAATGATGAAAAGATCCAGCACTTTTCCCTTGCTCTCTCATAAAAGAAAGAGATATGATGAGGAATCATCAAAGAGAGAGCTTGTGCTAGGACTTGAAGCCTCTCCTAAGGCATCTACTGAAAAAGAAAAACCATTACCAAAAGTGCTATTGGAAGCTGCGGAAGTGCTAAATAAATCATCAGCAACTACCGGAAGTACTAGACAAGAGGCTTCTTCAGCGGATGAATCCTCAAGAAGAATGGTTGTTTACATAAGAGGCATCTAGACCATGAAAGATAACATGAAAAGCATGGGGTGACTCTTAAAGCTAAACCAGCCCAACTTCATAAGCAACAAAAGGACACACCTAAGTCTGAACTCAGAATCAGCTGAGAAGATATTTGGTCAAACGGAGGTTGAAGCTGAAGCCCAATTAACTTTGAGGTGAATGTGGAAACTGATGGCCCAAAAGATACTAAGGATGTTGAAAGAGCTCAGACAACTACTGATGATCCCAAGTTAGCTGGTGAGACATCAGGTGTAACCATTAGACCTTCAGCGATCAGACCTACTGCAATCTCTACCTCTGACAAAGGTAAGAGACCTATGATTGCTGAAGAGGAAGTTGAAATTAAGTCACAAAAAATGAAAGCCAGATTTCTGATAACTAAAAAGGTGGAGCTGTTTCCACGCAAGGTTGAAGAAGTTGTGGAACTGAAGGCAGGCAGAGCTCAAAAATCTTCTGTTAAGAATAATATTATTTCCTTAATGAAAAGTGCAAAAGAATTGAGAGCTGCAAGAACTGCAATGAAAGAATTTAACTTTGGTGGTGAACCTAGCAGAACAACATCAAAAGATCCACCTAAAGCAAAAGCCAAAGTTGTCAAAAGGGTGTCATCTAAGTCATCTCGACCATTTGCCAAAAGCACCTAAAGGACAACCACTCAGCAGGCTTCAACAACCATAACTGTCCAATCCAAACCTGCGACCTTCACCGAGAAGAGAGAAAAGAAGGATCAAGAAAAATATCTCCTAGCAACTCAACTTGAGTTGAAGGGATTCAAATTTGATAAGGTCATGGAGTGGAGCACTGTTGAGATTAAATCCAAACTGATAGTTGTAACTCACGCTGGGATGGAGAAAACTGATAGTATCATCCTAGGGGAAATTTGTTGATCTATAAAGAGGATGAAGTTACTGATAACTTAAGAATTCAGCACTGACTACTAACTGCCAAATTCTACCAAGTGTTTAACCAACTGCCAAACAACATATGCTGAATGACTACCGATCAACATATGTTGAACAACTGTCGATCAGCATTCAACTGAAAAGTTGCCGATCGACTGCTGCTGATCAGCACTTAACTCCATGAGCTGCTGATCAACTGTTACACAAGATAAGACTGTCTGTACCGACGGCTGCTGTTTTCTGCCTTTTGGAGACAACATAGTACTAAAACTACCAAACTCTGATGTGCCGATTGTCTATCTTGTTGTACATTCTGAACATAGAATAGTTTATGCTTATTATTTTGATTTCATAGTGTAAAGTCCTCACGCTTGTATAGTAGAGGCAAGTTTTTCAAGCCACTTGGTTTATCTAGCAATTGTATCATTTGTACTCAAACGATTAATTAAGTGAATACTTTGATAGAAGAACATGTGCACTTATCTTTACTCAGAGTAGTTATGTTTTTCTAGTAAGTAGTTAACTTAGATTCTGTATTCATTAGCTACTGATTAAAGGAGAAGTTTTTGTTAATCTAAAACCAACCGATCCAACAAAGTGGGCTGACTAGCTAACCTCAAAACTATACAAGTGAGAGGTATTTATATTATGAAAGGTAAACACAAGAATAAATCACTTTACATCTATTCCTAGTTTACAAAATGTATTTACAACATAAACAGGCAATCGGCACATCAGAAGTTAGCAGCTTAAGTACTACGTTGTCTCCAAAAGGCAGAACACAGCAGCCGCCAATGTACTTCAGTACAGAAAATCTTGTCTAATATTGCAGTTGATCAGCAGCTCATCCATTTAAGTGTTGATATGTACTCAATCCACACTTCATCACTTTTATTGTTGATCGGCAATGGTTCAGCACTTGGAAAAATTCTGCAGTTGACAGACAGTGCTGAATCCTTGAGTTTTCGGTAGCTTCATCCTCTTAATAGATCATCAGCCATCCATTTAATTTTTTTAGTTAAATGAAATAAAAACTAATCTCCCTTATTCACTCTATCTCAACCATAGATTCTAAAGATCCAATGGCTCTAAGTTGTTCCTTAGTTCCTACTTTTTTAAAGGTTCCCTTTTAAACTTCCCTCAACCCAAGTAGGTTGTGGAAGCTAGTAGTGGTAAGCAAACAAAGCATGAGAAAATCAAGCGAAAAGACCATGTAGCTTTAGGGGTAAGGCAATTTATAATTACACCTATTACAAGTTTATTTTCATCTTTGGGCTCCATTGAAAGCACTACCGAGTAGCCACCCAAGATGGTCATATTTTCATTCTCATCTAAAGCACTATGTAGTGTGAGATATTCAATGGCTATTTAAATTGCTAATGATTCTATTGTAACCCATAAATAAGAATCTAGAAATACTACCAACGGGAAAACTTTTCACTTACAGACAAAAGGATGGGAAGGTGTAGTTAGTTTAGGTAGCAATTATAATTAACAAAAGCATCATAGACATATCTAAAACATAGATGGATACATTCTCCTGGTTGAACCCAATCAAACCTTACTCCATTAATTGATACGTGTTTAGTCATGGAAGCATTTGATACACCATTGTCATGCTTTTCACCGGCATGGTAAAGAGATGACCCTATCAGAGGATAGTGATGTGCATCAACAAAAACGCTTAGTATGGTAACTGATTCCACCCTTTCATGAATTCTACAAGCCCTAGTTATTGTATCCAATTGAAATTTAAGGTGTAGTCAGAAGAAGAACTGTGAAGAATGTGTGTCCCTATTGAATGTAAAGGAATCGTAATTCGGCAATCAACAACTGGGATAATCTAGGAGTTGGAAATCACTTTCAGATTGAAAGTATCTGGGATTCATACAAAATCTTTAATCGGATAAAACTTAAATTCAAGAACAAAAATACGTTCTTGTATGGTTTTATGAAGCAAAATTAAAAGAAGAAAATCAGAATGTCACCAAAATGAAGAGAATTCGAAAATCTGTAGGAGATGGGGTCGAAAACTATCATCTAGTAGTTTTTAGTTTTAATTTAAAATTTACTACAATTTTAGAACTTTTTCCACTCAAATTTCACATCTAAAATTTCGTAATTTTTAATGAAACAATAATTACCAAAATAAAAATGTTTCAGGTTGACTTACAGCTCGACCCCAGCCAATGGGTCTACCCCCTAGACCCTGGATCTTGAGATCCAGTTGGACCAGCATCATTCTTGCCTTTACCAACCTGGTTTCTCTTCTTGAAATGACCAGGTTTGCCACATTTTCAGCATGCTAATTTTTGATTTTTGTTGGGACCTTTGTTGTTGCTACCTTTAAACCTTTATGTTCCTTTAAACTTGTTGGCATTCTTGGATAATTCACCTTTTTCCGGCATGTCCACTTGGAAAGGTCCAGCCATGTTTTTGTACTTAACTTTGTCACCTCTTGAGCCCTCAATGACCCTTTAATTCTGAAGTAAATACCAAGTTTGACCAAATTCACTTCCTCCGTATTATGTTTCAAAGTATGTTTAAAATCTTTCCAAGATGGAGGTAGTTTGTCAATGATACTAGAAACCAAGATGGATTCATCCATCTTCATATCATATTAAACAAATTATCCCAAAATCCTTTAACAGTTCATTGTAATATTCCATGACTGGCCTTAAACCCACCATCTTGTAATTATCAAAATTACTAACCATAAATTTTTTACTAGAAGAATCTTCTGTCATGTATTTTGATTAAGGGAATCATGTAGATGTTTTGGAGATTCAACATTTGATAAATGTAGTCATTGTTCTCCCACTTGCATCACCTCCTTGTCTATTCTAGAGGCTCATTCTCTATCAATTCTGGCATATGGGTACTCAGAACGTACACAACCTTCAGAGTGATTAGCAGGAAATGTGTCTTCTTCTACTATCTTTGAGAGTCATGTCCTTCAAACTTGTTCAGTTTCACGAATTCGCTTGCCATGTCTTTCACAGATTCACTGTCTATCATCTTCAACAGTGAATACTTTCAATCTTTGTGAAGGGATCGTAATTTGGCAATCAATAACAGAGATAATTTGATAGATGCAAATCATTTTCAGATTGAAAGTATTTGGGGTTTACACCAAATCTTCAATTGGATAAAACTCAAATATTTGTAAAGGAATCGTAATTTGGCAATCAACAACCATGATAATCTAAGAGTTACAAATCTCTTTTAGATTGAAAGTATTTAAGGTTCACACCAAATCATTAATCATATAAAACTCAAATTAAAGAAGAAAAATATGATCTTTTGTGATTTCATGAACCAGAACCTGAAGAAAGAAAATCAAAATGTGACCAAAAAAGGAGCATTCAAAAATTTGAAGGAGACGGGGTAAAAAATTGTCAACTAATTGTTTTCAAATTTAATTTAAATATTACTAAAATTTGCACCATTTTCCATATGAATTTCACATGTGAAATTTCATAAAATACTTTTTAATACATTTTTTAATGAAGAACACTTAATCCTTCAATGAATAGGGAATTTTCATATACGTTGTCTCGTAATAGACCACCATGTATCCTTCTGAACGGTTCGGTTCTCCCAAAAGACTAAACATTCATCATTATCTGACTTATCCTTTTATCTAGTTTCTTATTAAGAACCTTTGTTGACACCAACCTAAAACGAAAGTTGGTGAGGACACCGAAATGACCTTATCTTGAGGCCGCATGGTTGGTTTCAACAATTACACGTGAAACCCCATGTAGATTGTGTATCATCAGGTTTGGAGTACATAACTTTCCTCACCTTTTCAACCACTAAAAAGGCTCCGAAATATTTTAAAGTGATTTATGAGTGTTTATGCACGCTTATTGATTTTTGCATGTATAGTTTTAGCTTGAGATAAACCCACGACCTGACCTCTAATTCCCACTCGGTGCGCACTTTATGTGCTTGTTTCTTGCTAATTTTGTTCACCAATGATTGTTTCAACAGTCTAATAATCAATTCCTAGCTTTTTATAAGTTTATCTACCTCGGGTATAACAACATCCTAGAGAACAAATATATAACGGCGGAGGGAAATTGTAAAGAGCCTCAAATAGAGTCTTATCAGTCAATGAATACGACATCGTATGATACCACTTTGCTAATGGAACTTATTCAGCCCATGTATGAGGTCTTTCCATTACCATACAATGAAGATAACCCTCTAAACACCTATTTCCCAATAAACTTCTTCCAGAATGAACTCCTAAAGATGGGGTCACATTCGGGCATAATAGAAGTTAGGCTCACGTGTATACCCGTTATCCAAATACACTTGAGCTACGTCCGCTACTATAAAGTCTTAGACACATAAACTGACTGTACTTAGTTAACTATCCAATAACTACGAATATTGTCTCCTTACTTTGAGACTTCGGTAGGGCCCAATAAAAATCCATTAATATATGGGCAAAACTAGTTTTGGGAATAGATAGCAGTTGTATTATATAGGGATGAGATCATTACCATACGTGTATCGTACCAGTACCAAAGATACCGATATTGAATTTGAGGATAAGCAGGTACTAAATACCATACCAGATATATCGTTTGGTATAATAATAGTTTTTTGGTACTTTATTGTTGATCTATGAAGAGGATGAATCTATAGAAAACTAAAGAATTTAATATTGGCTACCAATCTGCCAATTCTTCCCAAGTGCTGAATCAATGCTGATCAACATGTGCTGAATGACTGCCGAACAACATATTCGAACCACTACCAATCAGCACTTACCTGATGTGCTGCTGATCTACTACTATTGATTATCACTGAACTTCATGAGCTACTGATCAACTGTTACACAAGACAAGACTGTCTATACTGATGGCTGTTGTGTTCTACCTTTCGGAGACAACATAGTATTGAAACTGCCTAGCTCTGATGTGATGATTGTCTGTCTTGTTGTACATTCTAAACCTAGGATAGTTTATTCTTATTGTTTAGATTTCATAGTATAAAACTCTCATACGTGTATAGTAGATGTAAGCTTGATCAAGCCAATTGTGTATCTGCTGAATATTACTCTTTGTACTCAGCTTCGATTAATCAAGTGAATACTTTGAAGGAACAACTTATGTAATTATCTTTACTCAAAGTATTTGTGTTTGTTAGTAATTTGTTAACTTAGATTCTTTATTTTAACCACTGATCAAGTAGAAAAGTCTTGTTAATCCATAAACCCGATCCTACATTTACTGATTTGGAATCGTTTTTGTGTTTCGTTCCTTTAATTTAAAAATAAGTTTTACATGATTCTTAAATACTGATTTATGAACTATAATATAAAAACATTCAAACTTGTATAAGAAAACATATGTAATCTTGAACTTGAATCATAAAACATAAAAAAATGTCCCAAAATTATACACAAATGGTAAAAGAATTACTTTTTAAAACCATACCGAATCGATACTTTTTGGTTTTTAACGGTACTAGTATTAACTAGTTGCGATACCAAAATTAGGCAAAATTGAATATTGATAGCCCAGGTGAAGCCATGTTTTCATGTCTGGCTTTCATACGTACATCGTAATTTGGATGAAATGACGTATCGTTTTTATAACGGCTTTCTAACAAAGAATCCTCTCACTTATACCATAGGCCCCCGAGTGGCTAATGTGGTAAAGTTTAATGATATCTAAGCCTTATCTTGTGATAATTGCTAATGTGTTGCATAACACATATGTAAATTGTTGTGTAATTCGGTATATAATTCCACATTTTAAGTTGGTTTTTATGCAAATTCATTAGATTTTTATACTTATTATGTTTCCCAATGATTAGCGGGTACTGTTGATAACTGAAGCTGATTTGAGCAAAAACCAGGATATGACAAAATAGCTAAGGAAATTACAGGGTTTTTAGAAGAATTAGTCGTAGGGGGATATTACAGACCGTAATGCTTGAGGCTTATAGTCCATAAGATCAAGTTTCAAAATTCAACATTCCACGTCAATTCATTAATCATTAACCACCAGCCACCACATATTCTTACGGTCTATAACATTCATAGTCGTCCAAAAACCTATTTTTCACTTTTTAAGCAAGTTGTCATCTAAGAATCACTAGATTTATATTTGGAGCTTCATAATATGACTAGAGAATGATTTTAGATCAATGAAGAAGGATTAGAAGCAAGATTTGAAGCATACAAGCTTAAAGACCATTCGGTTTCGCCTTGTTTTCGATTCTATTCTTTGCTTTGTTGCTTTTTTATGTTACTAAAGTTTGTAACTTCATTATTATTGTGACCCCTCGATCCTAAGGGCATGATTGATGTAGGAGAAGTATATTGGTGGTGTATTGGGTTGATGAAGGAGAGATGGTAATATTAGAAAGTATCTAGGTGCCAGATATCGTGAGTTGTGGCGAACCGTTACGGAAAACGGAAGCAAAACGAAGTGAAAAATTGTCTAGAAGCCCAAACATAGATTAATAATATCTCGTGCTAGAGAAAGATTTATGGAACCCATAATATATGAAAATAGTGTGTCTTGACGAGAGGAATCTAAAAAAGAGGTTCATAGCAAACTGTTATGCTTCTAGGTTATGGATTGTGATGAATATTCTATCCAAAGATGCGAATATTCCTTTTAAAATACGAATAGTCCTTATAGGGTTTGATAACAGACCGTTAAAGATTGGATAACGGTCCACCAAGGACCTACATGACCAAAAATCACATAAAACCCCTAAAAAATCTGGATTGCACCATTTGAAACTCATATCCCATCCCTCTCTCTCTTTACAAAAGCACTCATCCACTCTCTCACTAGACTTTGGACATCCCAGGATGTTCGGGAAGGCATACAAAGGTCGGATTGGATATCTCTAATATTTCTTGGCTCGGATCTGCATTAAGAGGTCTCGGTTTCTTGAGGTATGATTTGTTTTCACTTAAATAAGAGTTGTTATTATGTATGATTAGAAATGTAAGGTTGTGAATCTCCAATTCAGTGATAGATTGCTCGGTTGGAGATGTGAACGTGTCAGGAAGCTACGTTACGCTTTGGGGAAACTTTGGTAAGGATCTAAGTCTTCACATTATGCATTGTATAGGTTATGGGAAAACCAGGGTTATGACAAGATCAAACCAATCATTTGTACATTATGAGACAAGATTGGGAAGTTATGAGACAAGCCATAATACGGTGTGCAGATCTGTCATAAGAATATTTTTGGCTTGATTTCAAGTTTAACCGGGTGCGTGAACCCTAGCTCAACCATATACTTTGATCTAAGTGAATATTGTGTGTTGAAAACTGTAGGACCATGTTTCACTTATTTGAGCTCTTAGGGTGGTACTAGCGATATAATGATTATGGAAGTTGATTTTGGAGACCACCTGTTGAAGTGAGTTTAACCGCCCCTTTTTCCTATGTTAAATTTTATGGTTGCATACTAGCTATCTAAATTGATTTTGTTACGTGTTGTCACATGATCATTGCATGGTATGTTGTGTTTCTTATGTTTAAGGGACTAAAGTCTGGGTGCGTCTAGACCTTGGTCGTGTTAGTCACTAACAAACCATTAAGGTAACTTCACGGATTGTTCAAATGACGTGACACCCAAATTATCTCAAGGCATATGTGTGCTTAGACGGATCCGATCTAGGTAGGATGACCTCACTCCAGGAAATTGTATTTTGCTATATTGATGTTGAACTTGAAGTGGCATATATGTTATCATGCACTAACTTCAGATTGTTGTTGTTGTTAGTGAGAATTGGGTTGTCAAACAATTTGCTTCACACATTTGTTCATGTTAGTTTTGAGTTTGGAGTCACTAGTTACAACTCGCCGATGACTATGTTGTTGACGTTTTTAGCTCGTGTTTCGGGTGTTGCAAGTGCCAGAAGGCATTAGCTAAGGCACTGGTCTTAGTATATTTTGATGTAGAATTATGAATACCTCATAGAGGGTTAGATGTTACTGAAAGGCTTGGTAGCAATGGTTTGCAATTAAATTTACATCGAATATTAACACATGGATTGCATATGTTATGTAAGCACATGTTAATTTTGATTTCAGCTTAGATTGTGGTCTTGATTATCAAATCTTTTGCTGTAGAATGTTATATATCGTGATACAATAGGTCATGCCCATAGATTGGGGTGTGACAATTGTTCTTAATGTTTATGAACGTCATGAGTAGTTAACTAGAGTACTACCTAGGTTTGATTGAAAAGTTGCATGCATTGATTCAAAATTCGATTTGTATATCGTATGTTTGTTTGTTGGTGTAAAACCTATTATTTTCCTAAATAATCATGGATATGTGTACAGTTTTATGCTTAAAATTTGATGGCATGTGCCTTATCTTGATTGATTGTGTTACGTTTAATTTGGCTTGTACACGTTAAAGTTTATTACTTTGTTTTTTTTTAGACTTTGATTATAGATAATCTTAGAAGCATTGACTATGATTTTTTTAGTTGTTTTTAGTGTGCTGCCTTGTCTAGAACCTAGAAGTGGTAAATATTTTTTAGGATCTTCTATTTATTGCTTGTTAGGTTTAGATTTTGTGAGAACATGTTTTTTCCTTGCATTTCTGGTATTAGTATTTTAGGGTATTTATTTGGATTTGATTAGATTGTCTGTGTCTTGGGGTTGTAGAATACGATCTTTCATGACATTATGGTAGAAAATCAATGGTAACTTCCATTAGACATTTTAACATAGTTATATTGTGCTTCACGTGTGTCTTTTTTTCCTTAGGAGTAAGAACATGGTAGTTGACCTTAGATTTAAATTTTTAAAGATAGTTATACGAGTTATTACCTTCATGTCATTAAATCTTAATTACATTTCTACCTAGGTAGATATTCTGCATTCTTGATCGTATTCATGTTTTCAAATTTGAATTTTTATTTGTTTAATTCGTTGATCGTGTTTAGTACAACCAATAGGGTTAAACTAGAAAAGGGAGAATTTTGAAGAAGAAAAGGATGTGAAATATTCATTCCCCTACATTCGTGGGATCGATGTGTAATATCCCATAAAGTAAAACATAATTACTCAACTCATTCATATAATAACCAAATGAGAAATAATAACTATTTCAAATAACAGATAGCGATTGTTTTCTCTCTTATTTTATAAGCATTTGTCACAAGTGCTGGTCCTGTACACGATCTTTGGCATATTTATGCTATCATAATGTAATCGGTGAAGCCTGATTTTGTTGGATTTGTACGAACCCCACCATATGTCAATAGCCCAAAACATAACACAGCCTGCTATATGTCACAACCGCAACATTTGTCAACTACTTGCTCAATTGTTTTTTGGCATGTTGAGTCACAGTTCAAGCTTATGCAACGGCCTAGAGTGGTAGCTTGTTGGAGGTTTGTAAATAGTTTTAAATTCTTTTATAGACAATGTAGTTTTTTTAACCAATTTTAGAAACCTCCACCGCTGATCCATCTAAATTAGAGATGGGCAAATCGGGTTTGGGCCGTACCCGGGCCCGGGTACAAACCGGGTTTGGGCCCAACCGGGTTTTTTGTACCCGGGTACGAACCCGGGTCGGGTTCAGCGGGATACAAACCCTATCCGGTATACCCGGGTAGGGTCGGGTTCGGTTCGGGTATGAAACCCGGGTTCAACCGGGTTTTTTCCTTCTTTTTTTTTCTTGTGTGTGTGTCGAACACCGGGTCGTATGTTTTCTTTTTCTTATATTTTCTTTTCTTTTTTTTCTTTTTATTTTTCTTTTCCTAACCGGGTTCACTTGAATGATAAAAATTTAAACAACTTAATATATAATATATACAAATCTTGGGCAGAAAAGGTTACACTTATAATATACAAATATTAAATACTTTTTATATAAAACATTTGAATGACAAAGAAATTTAAAAAGAACATGAAGGACATATAATATTAAAACAACTTAAAAATACATAAATAAATCAATAAAAAATAACAATATCGTCTAATTTTATCTACTACGAGATGCTTGATCAAATGCTAATTCTTCATCGGATATGCCAGAAGATACTCCGTCTTCTACCTCTTCATCATGTACTTTAGCTTCGAGTGTAATCTCGTCTTCGAGGCTTGTTTGGTCTTGTATACGATCCGTTGCGTCTAAGTGATCCTTTAAACAAATACACATCTCCACTGCTTCCGGAGTTAGTCTTGTTCTCCGTAATGATATTACCCTGCCACTAAGAGAAAAAGCAGATTCCGAAGCTACCGTAGAAGCTTGGACGCTTAGTAAATCACGGGCCATAGCAGAAAGAATCGGAAATTGAGATTCTTTTCCTTTCCACCAAGCCAAAATATCGAATGCACGATATCTTCGGTAGTCATAGTGGAAATAAAATCCGTTCCACTATATCTACCGAGCTCACTTGTTGGGGTGTTACCCCTTTGTCGTTTAGCCGTCACATCCCGGACAACATTCAACATAGTCAAAACTGGGTCTTTAACCGATGTACTAGCACTTGAGGTTAATTCGCTTGGCATAGTTATGTTTACGTTAGGCCCATATCTATTTAAATAAAAATTATAAATTGTTTTCAAACTATGATTAAAATTTTCTTTTGCCTCGTTTGAAAAATTAGGGTTTTCGTCATGCATATCCAAATTGTCATTTATCTCATCTATCAAACATTCAACCCCCGCAACATTTAGAAACGGATTTAAAGCGGCGGCACACGTAAAAACGGGTGGTAAGTCCTTAAAATATTTTTTAAACTTTTCTTTCATTGGTTCTATTATTTGATTAAACATATTATTTTTATTTTAAAAAATTTTTAAATTCAAAGACATAAAATATGATTCTTGAAGCACCGAATAACTAGTGAAATAATAAACTCCTGATAATTTTGTTGTTGAGTTTTTAAAAACCTCAAGAAACTCGGATAGACGTTGAAGATTCTCCCAACCCGCATCCGAAAATGGGTCGGCTTCACCATTATCCGAAAGACTATTATGAAAAGCTTTCAAAGTGCCCTTTTGTTTTAAAGCATATTCAAACATGTGACAAGTCGAATTCCACCGAGTAGGTACATCCCAATTAGGACCTAAAAATCTAGAGTGCGTATCTTTACAAAGTTGTTTATAATCTTGATATCTTCTTCTACTTTTTTTAAAAAAGTCATGTAACATAAATCGAAAAGATGTAATAAAGTTATTAACATATTGCCCGGATAGTCCGTCTTGCACTACTAAATTAATAATATGTGCAACACAACGAGTATGGAAAAAATCACTGTTTGCAATCGGAAGATATTTTAATTTTAATTTTTCAACCGCGGTTGTGTTGTTAGAGGCGTTATCAAATGCAATTGAAAAAAAAGTTTATTTTGTAATTTAAAAGTACTTATTACATTATCTAAAAAGTAAAACAAAAATTCTCCGGTGTGTGGATGCGGAAAAAGATCAAATGCAATCATACGTTTCATCAATTGCCATGAATTGGGATCCACCCAATGAGCGGTGACGCAAAGGTACGATTCGGGTAAACCGTGTGGAGCGACCAAACGTCACTAGTTAAGTTTACACCGGTATTTAAATTTTCAAATAATACAATTAAATCATTTTTTGCTTGTTTCCATAATTTTAAACAATAACGTCTAAGTGTAGTACGACTTACGTGGGTGTAACGAGGTTGAAGCGTCTCTCGAATTAAGTTGGTCAACCGAGGATTGTCGAAGTGACTAAAAGGCAAAGCTTCTTGAATCACGAATTTCGCCATTCGATCTCGAATCGTATTAACATCGTAATTTTTAAAGATTCCACCGTCTCCACCCAATTGTGTTTGTTGCGAATCCGGATTACTTTTCAACGACTTACAAAACTTCTTGCTAATGTGTTTGCTTAAAGTCGTGTTAGAATCTTTAGCAAGCAAAGCTCCACAAAACTTGCAACGAGCCTTTACAGACCCGTCACTCAACACAACCATATCCCAATTGCACCAAACATCCATGTTACGATTGTGTGCAAAAACACGAACGACGGTTGGAGCGTTGGACGAACCTTGACCAACGGAAGATTGTGAGTGAGCCATATCAAGATTGAAGAGAGTGAAAGTGTAAAACGAGATAGTGAACGTGTAAAACGAGAGTAAACGAGAGTATTTTTTGCGTTTTTTGCGTTTGAGACTTGGGTACTAAACCATATCAACCCACACCTATTTATACTAACTTATAAGCCTAAAAGTGACAAAAAAGAGCCAAAAATCGATCCCAACGGCTATATAGCCATTAAAACACGGCTACTTTTAAAAAAAAAAAAACGGTCAAAACCGGGTCCAACCCGGGTTCAACCGGTTCGGGTTCGGGTCGGGTTCTAAGAAATTCTAGAAATCATACCCGGTTCCAACCCTACGTGTTTTTTTCGGGTCCAAACCGGGTATACATATACCGGGTCGTACCCGTACCCGGTTCCGGGTCGGGTCCACCGGGTCGGGTCCGAACCCGGTTTTTATGCCCACCTCTAATCTAAATATGACGGTTTTTTTTTAACGGTTAAAAAATCACTGACTGGCTACTGGCCACCCAATCATCTTCATTACTTGTTTATGAAACCCAAGGCCACCCACGGCTAAGGAATCACTAACTAGCAACCTGAAACTCCTTTTTTGCCGTATGTGATATTTGAATCCTGGACTTTCTTTTGTTTTAATAAAGTCTTGTAATACCCCACTTCAATCACTTAACTTTAACCGATGATCACTAGTTAAAAGGGTATCTCACACAAATAACAAAACAAAACCAAAACAGATTCATCTGTACATTTATTTTTCCAAAGTTCAAAACAAGCAAAAACCAATAATAATAATAAGAAAAAGGGAAAAGAAGCTATAAACAGCAAATAGCCTTGAACCGAAGGGATACAAAACTAACTTCCACACAAAAACACCACCTTCTTCTCTATAACCCCCTTTCATTTTCCTATAATGTCCGTACTGCTTGTTGCTCCTTCCCCTTTTCTTGTGATCTGCTTTCAACATCCTTCTCATCTTTCAACAAAAACTTATCCACCTGTTCTGCCGCCTGCCGCCCCTCCGAGATGGCCCACACCACCAACGACTGCCCTCTCCGGCAATCACCCGCTGCAAATACGCCCTCCACGTTTGTCAAGAACCGCCCATACTCTGCCTTCACGTTTGATCTCCCGTCTTTCTCCAATCCCAATTTGTCGGGTATTGTCTGTCACAACAGAATACAAAACCAATCAGTAAACAGGTAACTACTGACAAACAGAGCCACAAAAGTACTAACCGATTCAGGACCAAGGAAGCCCATGGCTAGCAAAACCAGGTCAGCCTCGAGAATCTCTTCAGAACCCTCAACCTCCTTGAACTGGAAGCGGCCGGTCTCATCCTTCTCCCAATGAACCCGCACCACCTCAACCCCTTTCACTGACCCATTGTCATCACTAATGAACCTTTTAGTCAACACCTCATAAGACCGTGGGTCTTTTCCAAACTTTCTTGCAGCTTCTTGATGTCCATAGTCTACACGGAATATACGAGGCCACTGCATCCCAATCAAGCCAAAAGTAAGAAACTGTTGCCTTACATGTGGCTGCAATTTAGGAGAATAAAAAGAAAATAAGAAATATGAACCTGTGGCCAGGGGTTGCCAGGTGCTCGGGTTTGTGGTGGCTGGGGAAGAAGCTCTAGATTTACAATGCTGTGCAACCATGTCGTATAGATGTCCCGATACAATCTGTACCGGTGTCACCACCACCAATAACAATTACCTTTTTACCCTTGGCGGAGATATAATTACCATCCTCAAGGTTGCTATCCAACAAGCTTTTAGTATTTGCATGCAAAAACTCCATAGCAAAATGTACCCCCGAGAGCTCCCGTCCCAGAACAGGAAGGTCCCTGTAACATAAATTTTATATTAATTCTACTGTACCCACAAAGAACTAATCTACTAAAATTTGATAATGTAATAATAATATATAAATGAACCTTGGCTTCGTTGATCCGACAGCTAAAATAACAGCATCATTGTCTTCACGAAGCCGTTCAACGGAATATGATGGGTCAGTTCCTACATTGGCATTGACCACAAAATTCACACCTTCCTTAGCCATCAAGTCAACTCGTCTTTGAACCACATCGATTTTGTCAGCCTTCATGTTAGGAACACCATACATCATGAGTCCACCGATTCGGTCAGCACGCTCGAACACGGTAACTGTATGGCCCATCCTATTTAGCTGATCAGCTGCAGCTAATCCCGCAGGACCACTTCCAACAATAGCTACTTTTTTCCTGTTGAAAAATGAATTAGTCAGAAACAAAAACGCAATACTAAAAGAGTCGATGCAAAAGAAAGTAAAAAGTACCCGCTTCTCTTGAGGGGAGGTCTGGGCACCATCCATCCTTCATCAAAGGCTTTGTCTATAATCGAGCACTCAATGTGCTTAATCGAGACTGGATTTTCAATTATACCGAGCACACAAGAGCCTTCACACGGAGCTGGGCAGACCCGGCCAGTGAACTCTGGGAAGTTATTCGTTTCAAGAAGTCGATCTAATGCCTCACGCCATCTGTTCTGATAGACCAGCTCGTTGAATTCAGGAATTTTGTTGCCAAGAGGACAGCCTGAGTTATCCTGCAATAATTTACAAAGTTAAATAAACAGAGCAAATTGAATACTATTATAATACAACCAAGCAAAATGAATTGAAGTCGCTTTTACCTGATGACAAAAAGGCGTACCACAATCCATACACCGTGCAGATTGAGTTTTCAAAAGCGGGCCAGGTTTTGTCTCATCCATAACTTCATTCCAATCTTCGATCCGAACAGTCGGGTCACGGTATGATACCCCCTCACGCTCATAAGCAACAAAGCCACGGTGTTTGACTGCGTCTTCAACCCGGGATGGTCTGGCGGCGGGTTCAGCCTTCTCAGCCTCTTTGAGCTCACTAACCATCTCTTTGACCTGAATCTTGACCGACTCACTCAATGACTTGGCTGCCAATTTTTTAAGTTCTTCAAAAGCATCTTTTTCTTTCAGCTCATCTTCCTCTCGAATATCAGCTTCTTCAGGAGCCATCTCTGCAGCTTTTTCGGCGATTTCTTTTTCTTTCATGGTAGCAAGAATACGCTTGTAATCTCTCGGGAAAACCTTAATAAATTTAGGCAAAAGATTGTCAAAGTCAGCAAGTACTTCCTTCGCCAGCTTACTGTTTGTGTGTCGTTGATGTTGTTGAATCATCATTCTTAAGGTCGTAATATCATCCTCTTCTTCAACCTTGTCAAGATCAACAAGCTCAGAGTTACACCTTGACCGGAACTTGGAGTCAACATCAAGAACATAGGCAATTCCACCACTCATCCCAGCAGCAAAGTTCCTCCCGGTTTTGCCCAATATGACAACAATCCCACCCGTCATGTATTCACATCCGTGATCACCAACACCTTCCACCACCGTTTTAGCCCCAGAATTTCTAACACAGAATCGCTCTGCTGCCATACCATTAAAATAAGCTTCCCCACTCGTTGCACCATAAAGAGCCACATTCCCAATAACAATGTTTTCTTTCGGGTCAAAGCCACTTCCTTTTGGAGGATAAACAACAATCTTGCCACCTGACAACCCTTTCCCAACATAATCATTGCTGTCACCTTCAAGCTCAAGCAAAATTCCCGGGCAGAGAAAGGCTCCAATACTCTGGCCAGCGCTTCCACTAAGTTTGATATGAATGGTGTCGGCTGGAAGGCCCGCCAAGTGGTACCGTTTAGTTACTTCATGGCTAAGCATCGTCCCAACAGCACGGTTCACATTGCAAATCGGTGATTCAATGTATACAGGTAGAGCCTTTTCTAAAGCAGGTTTCGCAAGAGTTATTAACTGTTGATCGAGAGCCATGTCTAGCCCGTGATCTTGTTTTTGTACACAAATTTGGGCCGCATCAGGACGGATATCAGCTGCTGGTCGAAGTAATAATGATAGATCAATGTTTTTTAACTTCTCGTTGTGTTTTAGTAAATCTTTATCAACTTCAAGCATATCTGCACGTCCCACCATTTCATTAACAGATCGAAAACCCATCTCAGCCATGATTTCCCTCATTTCCTCTGCTAACATGAAGAAGAAATTGATTACATGCTCAGGTTCCCCTGCAAATTTCTCACGAAGAACAGGATCTTGGGTGGCTATCCCAACAGGACAAGTGTTTTTATGACATTTTCTCATCATGATGCAACCGAGTGTGATAAGTGGGGCTGTACTGAAACCAAATTCCTCAGCACCAAGAAGGGCGGCAATAGCTACATCTCTCCCGGTTTTCAGTTGACCATCTGTTTGTAATGTAGTTCGACCACGAAGGTCATTTGCAACTAGAGTTTGGTGTGTCTCGGCTAGACCAAGCTCCCATGGCAACCCAGCATTCTTGATCCCAGTCCACCGGGAAGCACCAGTTCCACCATCATGACCGGATATCAAGACATGGTCTGCATGGCCCTTGACCACACCGCTAGCAATCACACCAACGCCAGCTTCAGAAACCAACTTCACACTTACTCGAGCAGAAGGATTCGCATTCTACAGTAATCAAATACAAGTGTCAAAACAAACTTAATCAAGTTGTACAAATGAACTAAAATTTGACTAAAGTTATTACCTTTAGATCGTGAATTAATTGGGCAAGATCTTCAATTGAATAGATATCATGATGTGGAGGAGGACTAATTAATCCAACGCCAGCAGTCGAATTCCTTGTGACAGCAATATCTCCAATAACTTTGTGACCTGGAAGTTCACCACCTTCACCAGGCTTTGCTCCCTGAGACATAAATTAAAATTAAAAGTAAGTAATATAATAATCGACACTCAATAAACAATTGTGGTTTATATAACCTCACCAAATGCCAAATGTGTGTAATCACTTAAAGATGCAAATTCACCATCATCTGCCCATTAACATAAACTCATAAACAAGAGGAACATTTGTTCCAACTGGAATACAGTGTGGGCTAACCACAATATGCATCAACTAATTCATGGGGAGGACACTCGGTTTTAGAAAATGATTAAGAAATTATACCTGAGCCATCTTGATCTGCAATTCATCAGCATTTGTAAGGTAATAACTTGAAACCCCAAATCGTCCACTAGCAACCTGCTTGATTGCACTCCTTTTGGGGTTCATTGATCCATCTGGAAGCGGCACCAAACGAGATGGATTTTCACCTCCTTCCCCTACAAAGTTTATTCCAACAATAAATTAATTAACTTGTTTCAAAATATAACAAAACCATGCTGCGGATCTTTAACGTCCTACCCTGAAAAATTAGAAATTGCATTGTCAACCTATTTAGTTACGATTGTGCCAAACAGGTTGAAAGTGGCCTGAAGTTCTAATAATAATGCTATAACCTCCTGAGTTTATTTATTCAAAGGTTTACATTATTATTGTAATCAGATTTTGAATTCGTCATTACCAAATTTATAATATATCAACTGTTTTGCCGGTGAAGCCAGCCCATTTTAGAAAGACCCATATCAACACGAATCTTTTTAACCCATTACCTGACCCCCTCCAATACCTGAAAATAGGCATTTGAGGTACATACCTGTGTTAGATTTGCCTCCCATTTTGTTCATAGCAACGGCAAGGGTGGTGTGAGCCTCCAAGGATATTGACCCATAACTCATAGCACCAGTACAGAAGCGTTTCACTATTTCACTAGCGGGTTCAACCTCTTCCAAAGGAACCTTAGTGCTTCCCTCTTTGAACTTTAAAAGCCCACGAAGATTACAAGTTTTGTTTAATTCATAAATACGTTTTGAGTATTCTTTATATGCAGCAACACTGTTACCCCTAGCAGCTTCTTGCAATTTTGCAATAGCTAAAGGGTCGTTCAAATGAACTTCACCGCCTTTCCTCCAATGGTACTCACCAGGGTTAGGTAAAGCAACAGCTTCTGCGGTGTTTGGTGGAAGCTTGCGTGTTGGAAACCCTAAATCATGCAAATTAAGGGCATCACCAGCAAGTGCTTCAAATGTTGCTCCTTCAACTCTACTGGGAGTGCCAGCAAAGCATCTTTCCATTACTTCACTTGATAACCCAACTGCTTCAAAGATCTGTGCACCCTTGTATGAGGCTAAGGTTGAAATTCCCATTTTGGCAAGAACTTTTTGCATTCCATAGTGACTTGCTTTGTAGTACTTTTTAACTAATTCCTCTTTTGAGTAGAACTCGCCATTCGGTTTTGGCGGGATTTTACCATCAACTTGTAACCTCCAAATGGCTTCAACTGCTAAATAGGGGCAAATGGCATCAACACCAAACCCAACAAGTGTACAGAAATGGTGCACTTCACGTGGCTCGGCAGATTCCAGCATTAAGGCAACCCTGGTTCTTTCAAGCTTCTTGACCAAATGATGATGAACCGCACCAACTGCTAAAAGAGAGCTTACTGCCACTCGCTTTGATGAAAAGCCTGCATTGACATAAAAACAAAAAAAAAAAAGTCAAATTATCTAGTACGCGTTCATTTCATGTGTATAAGTGTGTCAATTTGGGTTGCTTTATCACAAGTAGGTCAAATAACTTACATGGGTCAAAAGTCACCCAAGATTCGGTTGTAATGCAAACAATATAAACTTGTTTGATAAACAAGATTAATATTATTAAAACTAGTGTAGCTTACTTTTTTAATAGTGAAGGCATTATTTATGCATAAGATAGCCTTTGCTCGACACAACAATAGATATGTGTCAACCAGGTTTGACCTGTTTTGAGTTTTGACCCACACCAAAATACTGATATTGACCTGTTACATAACCCACCCATATTGCCACTTCTAGACTGTCTAATGGTTTACCTCTGTCAGAAAGCACCAATGTAGTGTAGCCCTCTTTAATAGCATCATGTGCCTCAGAACAGATCCTATCTAGGGTTTCCTCCAAACCCTTTTTGCCAAGTTCTTTAGGGTAGGTTATATCAAGAACTTTGCTTCTCCAGCCTCTGTAGTTCATATTTTTAATGGACTCCATCTCTTCAATAGATAAAAGTGGGCCTTTTAGTGAAAGACGATGGCATTGCTCTTCTGTTGTTTCTGTAAGATCACCTTCTGGACCCACCATGCATTCCATGGATGTTACAATTTTCTCTCTTATAGGATCAATTGGTGGGTTTGTAACTTGTGCAAACATTTGTTTAAAATACTCAAATGTTAGCTTCTCTCTGTTAGACATCACAGCCAAAGGAGCATCGTTTCCCATTGAACCAAGTGCCTCAACACCATCTTTAGCCATTGGTAGTAAAAGCATCTCCAAGGATTCAATAGTATAACTGCATGATTACATATCCACGTTTCAATAAAACAAACATACAAAATTTCAAGATATAATAACCATTACAACAAAAAAAGATTCATACCCAAAAGCCTTCAATGGAGCCAGGAGACCCTGGATACCCATATCCTCAGAAGATTCCTAAAATAATGAAATTAATGAAAGTCAATATAATTGCTCAAGAAGAAAGACTAGGATGATATGGGCTGTTTGATTTGAGATTTGAAACTGATTATAGGGACTTAAAGTCATAAACCACTTTCTAAAGTAACATTTGGGAAAACATATTTTGCTTCTGGTTGTTTCATGTAAACTGCAACAGAAATGACAGTAAATCTAGTTAACAATTTACCCCTTAAGTTGTTAGACTTCTATTCCCGCTCTCAAAAAAGCTACATCCACTTAATTCAAAAAAAAGTCACCTTTGATCCTTTTATCTATTACTTTGCAAAATAATAGAATTGGAACTACTTTAAACAGAACAACATTTACTACGCCTGAGTTCTATTATAAATAATTATATGATTCTGGTTATTCAGTATCATATATCACTTCCGAAACAAATACAAACACTCCTAAAGAAGACAGTTTTACCTTTGACACTCCCGCAATGGGAGGGCAAGTTCGGGAAGATTTATTAACAGATTCCACAATGTTTTTCAGTTCTATCTTTTGCTTTTCAAGCCACTTGCCATACGGTCTTGCAAGTGAATATTGCTGTTTCAAAGCTTCATCATCTACAACGATATGTTTCTCAAAGTCAACAAGAAGCATCATTCCAGGGTTAAGTCTTCCTTTTCTAGAAACATCTTCTGGTGGAATATCCACAACTCCAACTTCACTCGCCATTACAACCCGCCCACTGTGAGTAACATAGAACCGACCCGGCCGCAGTCCATTTCGGTCCAGTGTGGCTCCAAGGTACCGACCATCAGTAACTGCACGTATACTTTAAGTAAGCATAAATTAACTGTTCAAATAAACAATCGAGTGTGACTGTGAAATGGCAATCATACATGAAACTAGAGCGGGTCCATCCCATGGCTCCATTAAAGCCGAGCAATATTCGTATAAAGCCTTCCTCTGAGGATCCATATTCTTGTCATTTTGCCATGCTTCAGGGATCATCATCATAACAGCCTCAGGAAGACTTCTGCCAGCTCGCACTAAAAGCTCCAAAACACCATCAAAGGCACCTGAATCGGATGAGCTGGCATCTACGATGGGAAGAAGTTTCTTCATCTCATTCTTTGAGAGGCCAAGCTCTTTGCATTTTAAAAGACCTTCACGTGCCTTCATCCTTTTAAATAGAAACATACAACAATTGTATATTTATTTAATTTTTGAACATAAATGGATATGTAAGAGTGCAAAGTAGTGGACTTACCAGTTAACATTTCCTCTAAGTGTGTTAATTTCACCATTATGTCCAAGAACCCGCATAGGTTGAGCACGATCCCAGCTAGGAAAAGTGTTGGTTGAGAATCGAGAATGAATCTGCACCAGACCACAAAACCAAAAACTTTTTAATCCATAATATTGTCAAAATGGCAGTAAAAGTTTGCAACAAAGTACACATGGATGTCAATGAACCCTATATACAGCTGGTGAACACAGGTCTCATCTTCAAGAAGTGAGCAGAACACAGCATCAAGTTTTGGAAACATGATGTACTTCTTAATGCCAACTCACCACTGAAGAATCCAATCCAGCATCCCAATCGAATTTCATAAATTAATCAAAGAATGCCTCAGAGTCATTCCTCAACATTTGCATCTCTCTCCCGTTAACCGGTTGATCCAATGCTGTTGTTAAGTGTGAAGTCAGCAGACAAAGAATCAAAGTTATGAAAAAAAATATTTACCAGTGCCATGTAGCTCGTAAACCTTTCATTCCCAAGATCCGCATGATAATAATCTTTCAACTGGTTCGGTTTTAACTGACCTTTATATACAACAGTTCTGCATCCAAAAATAATTGTCTAGATTTAACGACCCACATACAATACAAAGTAACACAATCAATAATCTCAAGGAATCAAACAAACCTAGATGATAAAGAACATATATAGAAGTCTCTGACCCCACCATGTTGGAGATTCAATGCAGCCCGGATGGCTACCATTGAAACCCTTCTTAGTATGTACATCTGCAAATACCAGTTAATAACAAGATTAAGCCCAATCCACATTTAAAACAGTTAAAGGGGAAAATTGTAAGAAAAATAATATATACCTGCCGCTCGAAATCGACTTTTGATCTGGAAGTAGGTGTGAGGAACACTTGTTCTATAACAGGCTCAGTTTGTAGAGCCGATTTACCCAAACCAGAATTATCTGTCGGGACACTGCGCCAGCCAAGAACCGTGTGCCCAAGTGATTCAGCAACCTGCATACAAAATCACTAAACTTTTTAACAAAATCCAACATAAACCATACAAAGATCAAGAAACCTTCTCTGAGATATAAAATTAATAATAATATTATTATTATTTCATCATCTAGATTGTTGAGTACCTTTGTAAACACAATCTTGCTTTGCTCTCTTCTAGTTTCAGAAGTAGGTAAGAAGAACATGCCCACTGCATATTCACCTGGTGGTGGTAGCTCAAACCCCTCATCCTTTGCCACCTGATCCAGTGAAAAATAACAAGGTACCATGAATACATCAGTAAATTAAAACCAACAAAACTATCAAATATTTGACTAATCTATCAAAACAAAATTAAAGTTAATAGATGCTCAATATCATGGATTTTGCAAGAAAAAACTTATTCTAATTCTGAGTATCTCTCTAATTATAAAATATAATTGAATGATTATAGACAATAATCAGTTAAAACATCCAACTAAAACAACTGATTATCTGTCTATATATTAAAATAGCAACAATCGCTTTGAAAACGCACATGCAAACAAGATTTGCTAAATTCCCAATTACTAGCTTCATATGCACACCATTAAAAAAGTTAAAAATTAAAAAAAAAATAAAAGAAAACATACAAAAAGATGTAGATAAAGTTACATACCTCCTTGAAGAAATCATGTGGAAGTCCGACGAGAATTCCGGCACCGTCACCGGTGTTGGTCTCGCATCCACAAGCACCTCTATGTGACATACGAACCAACATCTCAATCGCATCAGTAACCTAAAACAATCACCGATTACAAGCAACCCAATCGTTAATCTCATAATTAATAATAATTGATGATACCCAACATAAGAACACAAATGAAAGCGATACATACCGTTTTTCGGTTACCTACACCGGATAACTCAGCAACAAACCCAACCCCACATGAATCCTTATCAAACGACGTATCATACAACCCTAATGGCTTCTCAGGCACCAGCGACAACGCCGACCGAACCACCACACGACGGTTCACACCCTCTGGTTTCAAATTACGAACCGCCTCGGACCCACGAACCACCCTGGCCCCTAAAAACTTCTTCCCCAACAGACTCGATTGCTTCGCCACCGAGCCACGGCTAGCCCACTTCCGCCCAACCCCAACCCGGGCTAACCCGTTCACCGGACGGGTGGAGAACGGTTGGGTCAGGGTGGACTCGGGTCGAGCCTGAACCGCATGATTCAAAGCCACCGACATTATTAATATTCAGATCTTTTCAACAAAAGGGTTATAATTATCAGATCCGGGGTCTGAAAGGAAACTATATGGATTCAACAAGATGAAAAATGTATTGATTTGGGATTGAAAGGGAATCTTGTGAGGATAAAAGCGAACAAATCCAAAGAACTCGACGACGGCTTCGGATATACACACACAGGGGATGTGTATATATAGATAGAGATGGGGGGGGGGGGGGGGAGGGGGGTTGTTTGAGCGTTTTTTCGTCATCGACGAGGTGGGATGTGAGTTGATTTTATAGAGGGTAGGGAGGGGTACCAGCTCATCTACACAACAAGGTGCCATTGTTTGTTGTGGGTCCCACCCACCAATTGCCACTTTTTTTAGGTAATTTTTTTTTAAAAACCTGAAATGGGGGAATCTAGTCTATAAATTTGTTAATATCCATAAAGTAAATTAATATTAATTTTGATGAAATACATTTTACATTTTTATTTTTTTTTAAATGATGAACTCACATGTCCGTTTATATGTTGCTTTAAGCCACACACATGTTTATAACGGATGTTTAAAATGGAACACGAGATGTGTTAATAAAATCTAAATAATTTAATCGTAACAAAAATAACGAAGCAACATGTCAAAAAACCGACTGCTTGGATTAAAGCTTATTTAAATAAAAAAACTAAATTTTGGTTTTAGTTTTAATAGAAATAAAAGCTAAAAAAACTAAACCAAACCATGGGAAATAAGTTTGTTAAATGTTATTTTAGACACAGACACATTTATTTATTTATTTTTTTCAAGTTTTTTTCATTTTAAAAGTTCATAACTTTTATATATGACATTTTTTTTATAAAAACTACACCATAAAATAAGTGTTTTTATCTTTAAAACGAATACAGTATTGTTATATAAAAAGATAATAATTTTTTGTCTTTTTCGGCCCATACAAAATACGTTCATCATAGTGTATTTAGTGCAGTTAATTTTGTATATTCATTAGTTATTGTGTTTTTCTTAACACTATTGTGTTTTTCGAGAATGATTAATTCTAAATAAACTTATAATGATATATTAACAATATTGTTAATTTTAGTATGTTAAACACAATAATAAACTAACAATAATTACTTTAATACATTATAAACCATGAGAAAACAATACAAAATTATATAAAATATAAAACACAATGACAAAAGTTTTCATTGTGGTATTCGTTATTGTGTTATCCTGATCACTATAAGATTTGAAAAACACATTGATAAAATAATATTATTATGTGATTTTAATTGCAATACACAAAGATAAGATAACAATAAGTTTATATAATATCAAAAAAAAATGACACAAATTACACGAAATGATTTAAAATATAAAACATAATGATAAATATATATAACTAATTATTAAAAATATTTGATATAATGAACTGATATATGATACAATAACCTGACGTATTAAATGTAATGACTTTGAAATAATGATCAAAAGGTTATCACTTTTATAACAATAAAAGAACACATGTCAAACCTAGAATTTTTTTTAGGTTTTTTAGATAAACATCATTTTTACTATAACCCTATCCATATTAATAATGTATTAAAAATATTATATATTTTATGAAGTTTAACCCATTTAAATATCAAGTAATTTATAACAATATACAGATTATTTTTAAAGATTAAAAAATTATCAATTTTAGAAACCGGAACAAAAACAAAAACCTAAGTGTAAGGTGAAATTGGTTGAAAACATAAAAAACCGAAACCAAAGTGAAAACCGAAAAAACCAAAAAAAATCTAAACCAAACAATTTAAAAAACCTAAAACCAAGCATAACTCCTTTAGCAGGTGGTCACACCCAAAGAGTAGCTTCTATGTGAGAATACACCAAGCATAACTCATTTAACAGGTGAGCACACCCAAAGTGTAGCTCTTATGTGAGAATGCACTAAGCATAACTCCTTTAGCAGGTGAGCACACCCAAAGTGGAGCTTCTATGTCAGAATGCAACGAATACAATTCTCCTTTAGCAGTGCTTGCAAGACTTCTTTAGCACACTTTAATGTTTTCACAGCTGTGCTTTAGCGGGTAACTGTTCATGAATTATTAATCAGGTTCTTTAACGTTTTACATGTGACTTTACTGTCTTTTTTTAACCTTTTATTTGTAATAATAATATATATATACACACATATTATTTCTTTAGCTATAAGTTCATCGTTAAACTATCTTTATCGCACGCTATACGGGGGTAATAATACACGTGGCTACCTAAGGTTTTCGCACGAGAACATCAACACCGGAACACTATGAATCGCACGAGAACTTCTCCCTTCACGCGAGAACTCTTCAAGGCATGACAACTTGCCAGGCAAGTTATCTCAATCACGCGAGAACTTTTGAAAGATAACCGTTTGTCGCGAGAATCTACTATTTGCGCGAGAACTCATCTTTCGCGCGATAACTTTTCTGTTGTCCGAAACTTCATCCCTAATTATCGATTCTTTAGCCATTTCAACACCCAAAAACATGCTATAACGGTTGATACTACTATACTTTATCAAAATATTCATTAAGGTATGCATATTAGCCCCAAAACATGGAAAACACGTAAAAAGAGGGGTTTAGAACTCACCTTATGATATCTTTGCACACGAACAACACTAAACCGAGAGTGTTTCGATTAGAAGCTACATAATCATGCGCAATATCATTACATACAATTCATACATGCATAAACACATCGAATATCGACGAATACATATCTTGGACACCACCTAGCACCGATTTCTCTCTTCTCAAGCACAACCACAGGAGTTTTCGCATGAAGTAGAGAAGATTGAGTGCATGGGCCTATTTATAGTGTCTCTCTCTCCTCGCAGCTGTTCTAGCGCGAAAACCTCCAGTGGCGCGAAAACTGCCTTCCGCGCGAGAACTTTACTCAGCGCGCTAGAACTCTCCTTTGTGCGAGAACTTTACTTTTCTTTGAAAATTCGGGTTGTTACATAATAGATGATATAGATATAGATTATTATTATCATTATTATTATAAAAATATTTAGTAATTATATAGTTAAGTATTCAAATAGAATAATACTTATTTATAAATTTTATTATTATTATTATCATAAAAGAATTTAGTTAAGTATTCAAATAAGGTAATACTTATTTATAAATTTATATGTTAATTTAAAATATTAAAACTTATATAATATTTATTGTTGTGAACTAAATAATCTTACAATATTAAATAATGTATTAATTACAAGAAGTTTATTAATAAATGGTAAAATAAGAATGATTGTATTGAATACTTGTACCTAATGCTTAAAAAGTTGTATTAGGTGTCTTAATTTTTTTGTAAAATTACATTTACATCCTAAGGTTTTGCTTTATATAGTGGACACCCGCACTTCGCCCCAGTTTGATTTTAAATGTATATGTAAACATCGCAATGATAGTTTTTAGGATTATCATGATTTTATGAGTTCAATTATATAAGCGCTCGGATTTTTATGGATATCTACACATGATTTAGTGATTCGTTATTATATCGTCATGATACTATTATTGAACATTTGATATTTAATAAGTCGTGGATATCAATTAATAAATACGTTAAAAATATTTAAATAAAAACTATCATCTCCCTACTCTAATAAAAAGGTATTTAGGAGGGACAAATATCAACACCATATTCCTCCTCATCATTTTTTTCCCGCTTATCTCTCCTATTTAATAATCATATAAATTACTAATAATATTATTTAATTTTTTATATTAAAATAGTTTTTTAATAAATTAAGAAAGAGATTTTTTTACTAATGTTATTTGTAAGGAAATAATTTTTCATAAAATTAGTAAAATTTTTAGAACATCAAACTTTTTTAAAAATACAAAATATTTTATAATTGGTGTTTTTAAAAAGTAAAATTTTTATAAACAAAAATAATTAAATTTGAGAGTTATAATAAGAAAGTTTTTATTTATGACATTTTTTAAAACGTTTGTTTTGAAATAAAATTTTATTTTGTTTATTATAAGAAAGATTTCAATCATATTTTATTTTAGAATATCGATTTATTAATAAATTTTAATTTTATTTAATATCTTTTATTCAACCCGTGTAATGCATGAATTTACTAAAGCTATTAAAATGTATAATATTGTATCATGATTAATGACATGTTATTATTAGATTGTTACAGATACAATAACATGATAAAAACACATAGGGAACCGGCTTAGATGAAACAAAGAACACTTAGTAAAAGAACAATAACAAGAATAAGATAATATGGTTTTCAAGAATGATGTATATTGCTCTCAAGTTCTTACTAGTGTTACCAAGCTTTTTTTGAATACAAGTACTTGAGATACTTTATACTACATTATACAGCCGGCCATGCTTTGAGGGACAGCTGGAAATACTAATCTAGACAACAAAATTAATGTAGAGTCAAAAGGTAGATTGTCTTTTGACTAGTGACTATTACATGCCATAGCTCAAATCCTTATATATTACAAAAAGAATAAAAGTACATAGTTGAAAAGTTACAAACTCAACACCTTAATCCACAGTTGACAAAAGCATGGATTTTTCACTAACTCATGCTAGTTGGCGAGTCTTCAGAAATGACAGCGGAAAGGTGTTTCAGCTTTTGTCAAAAGTATGTCAGAGAAGATGTGTCTTCTCTATCTTCGAAAGAAATCAGTCTTTGGATTCGGAAGACTTTGTCTTTGAAGCTTTGAAAGACTCCATCTTTAGCTTTGGAAGAATTGGTCTTTTGGCTTCGGCAGATTTGATACTTAGCATAATTCACTGAGTTATATCAAATATTCCGAAGTACTTTCCTAGTACTTCATATGTTCATGCTGAGAGTTGTTAGGTTGCTCTTTGGTTGCATCAGCCTTTAAGTGTATTCCTTACAACATAGTATTAAATTTTAACACAATATTGTTGTTGTTGTTAACCTTTTAATAAAAATAATTATGACTATTAATATTATTATATTTTTTGTTATTATATTTTTTAGCCATATTAAATAATATGTCATTTACTAACAAATTTAGTCATAAATGCTAAAGTTATCGACTACCCAAAATACCCCTAGAAAATATAACTATTAGTTATTATAAATATTAATTGTATACTTAATTAATTAAATAGTATTTAATAAATTTAAATATCATTCTCAAGTATTACAAATAATTTAATATTAAATTTATTGAATTAAATAATATAATATTATTAGATAATGTATTAATAATGTGTATTAAATAGTGTATTAATTAAAAGAGTTTATTAAATAAGGGTAAAAATAAAACTATTGCATATGACACTTGTACTTTATGCTTAAAATATTGTATTAGGCGTCTTACAGTTTCAGTAAAATTATTATCTCTTCCTCCTGAAATGTATTATATGGTAGTAATATAGATTTTATTATTATAATATTTTTTAGACATATTAAATAATATGTCATTTACTAACAAATTTTAGTTATAGATACTTAATTTATCGACTAGCCAAAATACCCCTAGAAAATATAACTATTAGTTATTATAAAAATTAGTTTATACTTAATTATTTAAATAGTATTTAATAAATTTAAATGTCATTTTCAAGTATTAAAAATAATATAATATTAAATGTATTGAATTAAATAATATCATATTATTAAATAATCTATTAATAATGTGTATTAAATAGTGTATTAATGAAAAGAGTTTATTAAATAGGGGTAAAAATGAAAATATTGCATAGGGCACTTGTACTCTACGCTTAAAATATTGTATTTGACGTATTACAATTTGAGTAAAATTACTTTCTTGTTCTTTTAAAATGTATTATACAGTGCTATAGATAAATATCTTTCTTTTAATTCAATATTTACTTTACTTTGCTTTTAGGTTAGTTAGCATGTTGACCTAACACCTTATATTCTTGCATGCATCTCATTTAAAATGTTTATGCTTTATTTAAATTTGGTTCAAATTAAAGTTTCATAGATTATAAGTTCTATGAAGTGTTAGACTTTTAGCAAAATTAGACAAACCTTATGAAGTCGAAAGCGTAAACAGAAATATCATCAAAATATCTGATGTTTTTAGATAATAGTTGAATTACTCTTTCTAATCACGTTGTTCTTGTGAAAGTCTTACCGATAACATTAGCAGATTTTAACGTCGTACTTGGTATTTATTAGTTAGCTTCAAACCTAGCTCATATCATGTGTGATTAAATGATTATTAAAGTTCATACATATTTTAGAAAGGAGATTATCATCAACGGTGATAAACCAATAAAAAATGTTAGGTTTCTCTGAATGATGAAAGCAACCAAATGCTTAATAAAAGGATGTCTAATGTTACTAATCAATGTATCAGATGACAAAATAAAGAAAAAGATAGATAATGCATTAGTTGTAACCGAATTCGCTAATGTCATTCCAAATGAATTACAAGGAATCCTTACCGATCATGTTATGTCGAAGTTCTCTCTGTGGAAGGGAGTGATTTGTTTCCACAAATATTTAAAGATGAGTCCAAAATTTATTGGTCCATTTTAGATCGGTGCACGTGTTGGGAACTTGGCATATTGATTAGAATTACCACCAGAGTTAGTGGGATACATAATATATTCCATGTATCATGTTTACCTAAGTACCTTGCGGATGAAATATCTCATGCTCCCTTAGATGATATCTTGATTGATGTTAAGTAAACTAAGTGGCGGAACCGATAACAATACTTAACCAAAAGGTTAAGAAGCCATGAAACAAAGAAATGAATGAAGTAAAAATGCAATGGAAGCATAAGAATGGTTCTCACCCCATGTGGTAGTTAGAAGAAGAGATAATGATATAATGTCCTCTGTTATTTAACTAATAGACATGTTTCAAGGATGAAACAGAAAAACAATAGGGGGAGAGTCGTATCATCCTAAAATTGGATTAGTTTGGAGAGAAAGGAAGGTATATAACTTTCGATGAACATAAGTCGGGCTAGGAATAGAGTTAAGGGGTTCATAACTAATCAACGAAAAGCTCTTGAAAAACTGCATGAGAAGAGCAATGTTACAAACCATAACATATATCCTTACAAACCGTAAGATCCTTTACAGGCCATAACATTGTCGACCTTACAGTCTGTAAGATTAAGGTAGTTTTAGAAACGACTAGAATTCAACACGTGGTCATTCCAAGGCAGGTAGAAAGGTTACGTTTCATAACATTTAGACCTTATAGTCCGTAAGGGACTTATAATCAGCTTATAAATAGAAGCCTCTAGCTTCTCATTTGAAATTATTCAGAACTCAATACATGTTTTAAACACTTCATCGAGTGTTTAAATCGACCGAGTTAGTTATTCTTTTGGAGAATCCCCTAGCAGAAGACTGGTGGGCAGTCATGTAAGTGATCAATGTCATTTAGTCAATCAAAAATATAATTAAAAAGAGTTCATATTCACCTTTAATAGAAAATGTAAGTAGGGTGTCAAGTTCATAGGGACTCAACGGAAAATGCTAGAAGAAATGTAACTAAGTAAACTAAACATTGAAATTGAAATTAGAAAGTTTATTGCTTTGATTGATTTAAAAAATGAAGGTTAATATGACTTATAATTTGAAACAATATAATAGAATAATGATCAATCTCTAGGTTTTAGGTTTGCATTACAAGACTTATGATCTAGTTTATCTACCCTAAAATTATATAGACTTGATTTCACGCGTTATCTTATTTAGTGATAATGATAGAACGGATTGTTACGGATCTATTCACAAAATGCCAATTTAAGTATGCTAAACAAAACCCAACCCTAAATTATTCTTCATGTAAAGAAACTAAGAAGTAATGAGTATTAAGCAATTGGTATAACAAACATTGAATCATTGATAAAACCAAACATGATTCAATCCAAATAACTTAATGGGCAACAAAATTTAATCCCAAACTATATTAATAAGAATCATAGATGTTTATAAAACATATACCCTACACCCGAATAAGATCACGGATGATTTAGATGCTTATGATGATGATAATGTCTTTAAATCTTGATTTAATTCGTCGATTTGTGATTGGATGGTTGAAGGATGAGTTGTATGCATCTCTAATCACCAAAAGTCTCCTTTTTTGCTTTTGAAAGAGAAGTCCCCTTCAAAACTAGGTTATCCCCCTTTTAAATCGTCTAAAATTACAAAAATCTGTCAGTGGCGCTATCATTATTAGAAAACAGTTTTGACTTCTTTTTGATCATTTGACTTTCGCTTCATGAATCGAAGTGTCCATAACTTTTATATTATTTATTTTCACCTAAAATCACAAAAATACTTCTAAAGTAACTCTTTATCGTTAATTAATGACCAAAAACATGAAAATAGAATGTCATAAGATTCAACTTTAACCGCCCAATCAGTAAAGGTCAATGAGACATGAAATGAAAAATTATAAGAAAATATCAATACATGTGATTATGTAACAAGGTGTTCAAGTAACTAAATGATTGTATGTGTAAGAAATATTAAACTCAGATATGAGTTTCCTGGTTAGATACAAATGTATGTATGGAAAGTATTGAACTCAAATGTGAGTTTCTTGGTTCATCATAATAATCACATGTGAGTTTCATGATCGATTGGGTGTTAGATTTAGATGTGAGTTTCTTGATCCAACATTGAACCATATTTGTGTTTTGTGGTCAATGAGAGTATCAGGCTCAGATATGAGTTCCATGGCCTAATATTGATTTGTATATGTCAGTATTGGGCTCAAATGAATACCGGATTTACGAACCAGTAACATTAACTTTAATGTAAACTAAATTACATGGTCAAAGTTAACTTATAACTTGATCCATAATAGCAATCCTATTTTTTAAACCTGTATACTTGGTGTCTTGGTCCATGTTCTTTGTTTAGTTTATGACCCCAATTAAATGGACCATTTACCAGCCCATGTTAATTTACTAAGCTTTAGTGTTGAAGTTTAAAAAACCCTACAATATTTCCCACATCATTAGAAGAACAACGCTCTGCACAATGCTTCCCTTTTTTTCTCTCACTTTAATAATTTCTATTTTATCATCAGGATTCTTAAGGATTCCTTGAAATCTCTCTTCATCTACAACTATTTCTCACATTATAGGTAAAAAAACTACGATCGTTAAAGTACCCCATAATATTCATTGTTCTTCACATGTTTACCTCTAGATCTACGATGGGTTTCAACCAAGATCTCACCACAAATAGATTCAAATGAGAGTTGAAATGCTTCTAGTTAACAAACATCAAACCAACTGACAGACCAATTTTCTGAGTCGACCGATGATTCACTACAAACCGACAGGTTTTTCAACATCAAACGTGTCAGGGTTGATCGGACAGTCGGAGCTACCGAATCCTGATAGGACCATCTTGTCCGATATGAGCTTGAGAACATTGGTTTCTTGGCCTAATATTGAAATGTTCATGTAAGAGTTTGTATAAGTTTCAGATAAGAGTTTCGTGGCCTAATGAAAAACCTATGTGTTATGAAAATGATAAATAATGTATGAAATGATAATGTATTTATGTGTATAATATATTATTTATACGAGGATCACATGGATGTGATATGGTCTTAAGTCACAAGGATGTGGGGTGACAATATGGAAGAATAACATAGATGTGGTATGATTCTAAGTCACCTAGATGTGGGGTAACAACAAATTATACAGAAGTGTAATGAATTTTACAAGCATATCACAATGGGATTAAGTGATATTAGAATGTGAATGTACACTCACATAGCAAAAGCTAATATGTGTAATGCATATAATTTAAGATGATGTGTACAAGCGGGAGGACTCGTAGAGATCAAGTCTAGGGTATGAATCAAACACAAGATGATGTGAAAATTGTAATTAGGACTATATAAAACTTTATACAATAAATAATACAAGAAATGTTTTGAAAGATTCTGGTTTATCACACATGACTCTTATAACTTCTGATTAGGATATTTAATGAAATTGTTGACGTTACAACCGTACAGATTAACACCAATAGAGATGAATAAATTAAAACAACAACTCAACAAACTAATGGAAAAATGATTTATTCATCGGTGTTCTTCACCATGGGGTCTCCAGTTCTCTTCTTTTAAAATAAAGATGGATCAATGTGTATATGAATTGATTATTGTAAGTTAAATAAGGTAATTATTTAAATTGGTATCAACAACCACAAATCAATGATCTATTTGATCAATTTTAGGGAGTGTGTAACTTTTCTAAACTTGATCTTAGATCTAGTTACCATCAACTTAAAGTCCAAGAAGAAGATATTCTTAAAACTCTCTTTATAACCAGATGCGGACATAATGAGTTCATAGTTATGCCTCTTGACACACTAAAGCTCATACAACTTTTATTAGATTGATGAACCATATCTTCAAACCTTACCTAGATAAATTCATAATTGTGTTCATAGATGTTATTCTCATCTATTCCAAAACCCGAGATCATGATCAAATTCATCTCAAAGCTCTACATGAACTATTAAGGAATGATAAATTGTATGCTAAGTTCTTAACATGTGAATTTTGTCTTATTGAGATTCCATTTTTAGTCATATTATCAATGCCAATGGTATTCAAGTAGATCCTTCAAATATTAGAGTTACATCAAAGCGGGAAGTTTGAAAATCACCATACAAAGTTAACAGTTTCCTTGGGTTAGCAGGTTACTATGGCCGATTCATCCAAAAGTTTTATCAAGTTGTTGTTCCTCTTACATCCTTAAACCGAAAATATGTGAAATATAAAAGTCAACATGTTAAATAAGGAACTTCTTGACAGATCGGTCAAGATGGAAGGAACTTCTTGACAAATTGCAAATGCTTGAACCATGACACTAAAACCACCATATGTAAATATATAAAGTTAACACATTCTATATTAAGGGTTAAATAGTCATATAGAATGTGTTATGATTTACTCAATTATTATCTCGGAAAATAAATATATAAATACAACGTAATCAGTCCGCATGGTTTTTTATTAAAAGAATAATATCATATTTTACTCTTCTAAATATGTGTTGATATGTAACACCCGAAATTTTATAAGGCCAAAGTTGAAGGGTGAAAAGTGTAAAATAGTACAAAAGTCAAAAGTAGGTGTATAAAGAGCATGGTCGCCCATGCTCTTCCTGCTGCTGCTTTCCGAAGAAGAAAAGAAAGAAAGCTGGGTTTTGTGTTTTCTCTAGGTCGAATTGTGAAGAAGGAGAAGAATCTTCAAGGTTAGTAGGTTTTTGTGATTAATTGGTTCGGTTTCTGTGAGGTTTCAACCTTAGAAACTGATTTCTATGTGTTCTTGGTGTTTGGTGTTTGTTTTGGCTTGTTCTAGGTGTTTGAACTCTTGTGCACGCAAGTTGGGAGGAGATTCACTTGTTTGCTGTAATAGGTGAGTTCTAGGACCCTGATTCTCTGTTTTTAAACTTCTTTGGGGCTGAAAATACATTTAAAATGTTTTACAACCGTCGTGTATGTTGACTGCTTATGTATGTGTATGAATTTCTATGTTTTATATGGTTGTAAGCTTGCTCTAAGAGTTTAGCAGGATAGATCGATGTTAAGAACGTATGAAAACGAGGTTTTAGAACTGGTTATAGCATAAGTCTCATTTACAGGTCTGATGGTTCATCTGCATTTACACCGTGATAATTGCCTAAGTGTTTTGTTCACCCGCATTCACCTTTGTTTAGCCGCATTTGCCTAAATTCAGCCTAAGTGTTCTTCCGCATTAGTTTTGTTCATCCGCATTTGCAAGTTGTTCATCCGCATTGGTTCTGTTCATCCGCATTTCTTTAGGACTTGAGAAATTTTCTAGAATTTTGGAAGATCAGAAATTAGGATTTGACCACGGTTGGCTTGATGCTTTTATTTGGTTATCTTATGCATGATGTGGCTGCCCTTATGTGCCTATTATGATACTATTATGTGGCCTTATATGGTTTGTTCGTAATTATGAAGTATTATTAATCTAGTGAAAGATTAATATTAACGAAAAGTGGAACTTAAAGAATGAAAGACTTGCAAGTAAAAATTTACAGGAGGTGCACGACCATGTTGTCGTTAGCTCAACTGTGTACGGTTTAGCTAACCCAAAGGATGTACACAGGGTCAATCTTTAAGATTGAGGGGACCACTGTTGTTGCCCCGGTACTAGTGCCAGCATATGTGCACCACGGATGGAGTCTATTTATAGACTTTAAGGCCCAGTACCAGGTTTATGCGCATTTTAGGGGGGTATAGCACTTTGGTCCATATCGACAGTGAAAGATAATAATAATAAGCAAGAAAGAGAATGGTGATAATGTAATGGTTATGATTTGTATGTATGATGTGTGATCACATCCGAAAGAAAGATAAGATATTTTCTTTAAGAAGTATTTTGTATACAAATCTACCAAGATATTTTTATGATTTTAAAACTAGAACTCACTCAGCAAAGCTGACTTTTATGCGTTTTCAGTTGGCAGGTAATATTGCTGAGGATGGCACTCGGGGAGGCTACTCGTCGGGACAAGGCTGACATCCATTCATGAATATAACATTGTTGTTTTGTAATGCAAACTAATGATCTTTTGTAACTGTACCAAACATGTATTACTTAGCAACAACATTTACAAATTAATGAATGGCTTTTAAATGTTTAAATTCCGCTACATCGTGATAATGAATTTATGAAATGGATCATGAATAGTGCTGTGAATGTCCAACTGTGAGGTCTCTGGAAACGGGGCCTTACAAGTTGGTATCAGAGCCAAAGTTTAAGAGAAATGGGTAAATATTTTTAAAAACCTAAACTTAAACTGAAAATAGGACCGAATGGAGGGATGCCAGCCCGAGTAGCTACGTGCCATCAGGTATTTCTTTTATTATGATAACCGGTATTATGTGCGCATGCTATTTGATTTATGTGCTTAGTAGATTTGAATACTGATGTAGTCGGATAGGAAATACTCGGGGAATGAAGAGTAAAGTAAGTGGCTAATCACAACTGGCCACTGTAATTAGGGACTTACTATACTTAACGTTAACTGAGCTATTACCTTGAATGACCGTGTTGGTGTTTGGATCTTATAGTGTTAGAGGATGGCTGGAGGTAGATCATCTAAGGCTTCTAGAGGTGGTGTACGGGGTAGTTGTGCTGGGAGACCCCGGCCCGCAAAGAACAAGGCAAGAACTGCAGAGACGGCTCCTGCTGAGCCTGAGCTTCATCACCCGGAGGGAGTGGATGAGAGTGCCAATTTGAGGGCCTCAGTGAAAGAGGCAGTGGTGGAGGAGGTTCACCAAGTCATGCAGACGATCCTACCGTCTGTCGTGACTGAAGTGATCCGGGCCGTAAGGAAGGATGAGAGGAAAGAAAGGGAGGAAGAGAAAAGGGCTGCTACTGGGAGAAGGGAGAATGAGGAAAATCATGATGTTGAGGAGGAGACAAATGTCGAAAGGGGAGTCTCCAGTGATGAAGAAGATGTAGAGGTACGGGAAACCGCGAGGGGATGCAGCTACGGGGCATTCCAACGGTGTAAACCCCCTACTTTTGACGGCAACGGTAACGCTGCTACTGCCCACCGCTGGGTTAGAGAGATGGAGGCAGTGTTGGAAATTAGTGAGTGCAGGGAGGATCAGAAGGTGAAATTTTCCACTCACTCATTTGTCGACTCGGATCTATGTTGGTGGGACAATCTTGTCCAAGCTGAAGGCAACAGGGCTGTCGGGAGGATGAGATGGAGTGAACTGAAAAGGTTAGTGATTGAGGAATTCTGTCCTCATCGAGAACTCGACAAGATAGAGAGAGAGTTCCTACAGCTTGAGGCGGGAACCATGACCCACCAGCAATATACCATCAAGTTTAACGAAATGGCGAGGCTGGTGCCCGATCAAGTTACACCGGCTTCAAGGAAGATCAAGCGGTATATTCAGGGGTTGCCTGCTGACATCCGTAGGCACTTGATCGTTGCCCGACCGAGCACTTTTAGGTGATGGTGGATTTAGCTGGGAGACTTTATGATGAAAGAGAAGTGGAGGTGGTGGAGGTGAAGAAGACGGGTGGTAATAACAGGAGTTGGAACGGGAAGAGATTCGGGCGTGGTGGTTTCAACCCGAACAGTAAGAGGCCGAGGATGGATGATCACCAAGTGGTTACTGCAAGCTCGGGGTTGAGGAGGTGTGATAAGTGTGGGAAGGAACATAGCGGGGAATGCCGCTTGGGAATGAATGTCTGCTACAAATGTGGCAAGCCTGGTCACATTTTAAAGATGTGTGGAGCCCCACGATGCTTTAACTGTGGTGAAGTCGGCCATATGAACAAGGATTGCAAGAAGCCAAGGGCTGAAAGTTCTGGGTTGAAGAAGAGGCCGGAAGAAGGAAGGCAGAGGGCAAGTGCAAGAGCCTTCACGATGATCCAAGAGGAAGCCCGGGTAGACCCCGACGTCGTGTCAGGTGTGTTCCTAATAAACCAAACTTGTGCCTCTGTATTATTTGATTCTGGTGCTAGTAGGAGTTTCATATCTGCTACTTTCTGTGCTAAATTGCTTGTTAGTAGTAGGAGCATCGATGAACCTTTTGATGTAGAAACTGCTATTGGTAAGTCTACCAGAATCTCTGATATGATTGAGGATTGTGGCATAGAGTTAGAAGGCCATAGGTTCTCTGCTAAACTATTTGTGATGCCCCTAGGCAGATTTGATGTAGTTCTGGGGATGGATTGGTTGGCAGCCTATGAGGCAAACATCGTGTGTCGGAAGAAGATGATTCAATTAGTCGCACCCGATGGGAGTTCAGTGACAGTTTATGGTGATCGCGTCACTACGGTTCCGAAAGTGATTTCAATGGTAGTGGCAGAGAAGTGTATGAGGCGCGGTTGTTATGCCTACTTGGCATACGTAAAGGATGTGGACGCGTCGATACCATAAATATCAGAAGTGCCAGTGGTACGTGATTTCCTGGATGTGTTTCCCGAAGATCTACCAGGTGTGCCACCGGACCGTGAGATAGAATTTCAGATCGACCTGATACCCGGTGCGCAACCTGTGCCAAGGCACCGTATCGGTTAGCTCCGACCGAGATGAAAGAACTGATGGATCAGCTACAGGAACTGATGGATAAGGGGTTTATTAGACCGAGTATCTCTCCTTGGGGTGCTCCGGTATTATTCGTAAAGAAGAAAGACGGTAGTATGAGAATGTGTATAGACTACCGGGAGTTGAACAAGTTGACAGTAAAGAACAGATACCCCCTACCAAGGATTGATGACCTGTTTGACCAGCTTCAAGGTGCCAGTTGGTTTTCCGAATAGATCTTCGATCTGGCTACCATCAGCTGAAGGTAAAGGAACAAGATATCCCGAAGACAGCGTTCCGCACGCGTTATGGACATTACGAGTTTCTCGTTATGTCATTCGGTTTAACTAATGCACCAGCTGCCTTTATGGATTTGATGAACCGAGTGTGTCGGCCGATGTTAGATAAATCAGTGATTGTGTTTATTGACGATATTTTGATTTATTCGAAGAGCAAAGAAGAACATGCCGGCCACCTACGTGAAGTGTTGGAGACACTTAGAAAGGAGAAGTTGTATGCTAAATTCTCTAAGTGTGCTTTTTGGCTGCGAGAAGTTCAATTTCTGGGTCATGTGGTGAATACCGAAGGAATTATGGTGGACCCGGCAAAGGTTGAGGCGGTAATGCAATGGAAGTCTCTAAAGTCGCCATCCGAGATTCGCAGTTTCTTGGGTTTGGCGGGTTACTACCGAAGGTTTATCCAAGACTTTTCCAAGATAGCCTCACCTTTGACTAAGTTGACACGCAAGGATGTGAAGTTTGTGTGGGGACGAGAACAGGAGGATGCTTTTGAGGAGTTAAAGGCAAGATTAACTCAAGCTCCTGTTTTGACATTGCCCGAAGGAAGTGAAGACTTAGTGGTGTATTCAGATGCATCTTATTCGGACTGGGTTGCGTGCTAATACAATGTGGACGAGTGATAGCTTACACGTCCCGACAGTTAAAGATCCATGAAGTTAGTTACCCCACTCATGATTTAGAATTGGCTGCGGTGGTCTTTGCGTTGAAGATCTGGAGGCACTATTTATACGGGACCAAGTGCACAATCTTCACGGATCACAAGAGCTTAAATATTTTTTCGAGCAGAAAGATCTCAACATGAGGCAAAGGAGGTGGTTAGAGCTGATTAAGGATTATGATTGTGAGATCCATTACCACTCGGGCAAGGCCAACGTAGTGGCCAACGCCCTTAGCCGGAAGGAGAGACCCGAGCCGATTCGGGTGAAGGCGTATTAGTTGGTGATGACCTCAGATGTGATGACGCAAGTTAAAGAGTTTCAAAGTGAGGTGTTAAAAGAAGATCACCTCAACTCCGAACGAATGAGAGGTCTAGTTGCAGAATTGGGGGAGAATACCCAGGTGTTAAAACCCGCTTTGGGCGAATGTGGATTCCTCGATATGGGAATCTACGTGGGCGAATTATGGACGAAGCTCATAAGACTCGATACTCCATACATCCCGGTGCTACCAAGATGTATCAAGACATGAAGAAAGACTACTGGTGGCCGGGTATGAAACGTGACGTGGCAGAGTATGTGAGTAAGTGACTTACTTGCTTGCAAGTGAAGGCAGAGCATCAAAAGCCATACGGGAAGATTCAACCGTTGGATACACCCGAGTGGAAGTGGGAGCACATCACCATGGATTTCATCACAAAGCTACCCCGTACGGCGAGGGGGTATGATACGATATGGGTGATAGTTGATCGTCTAACAAAGAGTGCTCACTTCCTACCGATCCACGAGACGTATTCCTCCGAGAGACTGGCGGACCTGTTCATCAAAAAGATTGTAGCTCGCCATGGTGTGCCGGTGTCTATTGTGTTAGATCGTGACACCCGGTTCACATCGAAGTTTTGGAAGCGATTCCATGATGCCATAGGGACGAGACTACACATTAGCACGGCTTACCATCCTCAGACAGATGGTCAGTCTGAGCGGACGATTCAAACGCTCGAGGATATGCTCCGGGCATGTGTGATCGACTTTGGAGGGAGTTGTGGATGATCACCTACCGTTGGCTGAGTTCTCGTACAACAACAGTTATCATGCCAGCATTGGTATGCCACCTACGAGATGCTGTACGGTAGGAGGTGTAGAACGCCCGTGTGTTGGGGAGCATCGAGGTGATTGAGGCTACGACTGAGAAGTGGAAAAGATCAAACCCTATATGAAGGCGGCGAAGGATAGACAGAAGTCGTATGCCGATAAGAGGCGTAGACCCATCGTGTTAAACGTGGGTGATAAAGTTATGTTAAAGGTCTCGCCTTGGAAAGGGATCATCCGATTCCGGAAGAGGGGCAAGTTGAGTCCAAGATACATAGGGCCTTTCAATCGTTGCATGAGTAGGAGAGGTGGCCTATCATCTAGAATTGCCCGATGAGTTGAGTGGGATTCACCCGACGTTTCATGTATCTCATCTGAGAAAATGCTTAGCCGATGAAGATATGATTGTGCCACTGGAGGATATCAAAGTGGATGAAAGACTCAACTATGTGGAGCAACCAGTGGCCATCATAGACAGGAAGGAGAAAAGATTAAGAAATAAAGTGGTTCCGCTTGTACGTGTGCAGTGGAAACACCGGAAGGGTTTTGATTCTACGTGGGAGACTAAAGAAGAAATGAGGCAGCACTACCCTCAGTTATTTGAAGAATGACAGGTTTCGGGGACGAAACCTCTTTAAGGGGGGTAGACTTGTAACACCCGAAATTTTATAAGGCCAAAGTTGAAGGGTGAAAAGTGTAAAATAGTACAACAGTCAAAAGTGGGTGTATAAAGAGCATGGTCGCCCATGCTCTTCCTGCTGCTGCTTTCCGAAGAAGAAAATAAAGAAAGCTGGGTTTTGTGTTTTCTCTCTGTCGAATTGTGAAGAAGGAGAAGAATCTTCAAGGTTAGTAGGTTTTTGTGATTAATTGGTTCGGTTTCTGTGAGGTTTCAACCTTAGAAACTGATTTCTATGTGTTCTTGGTGTTTGGTGTTTATTTTGGCTTGTTCTAGGTATTTGAACTCTTGTGCACACAAGTTGGGAGGAGATTCACTTGTTTGCTGCAATAGGTGAGTTCTAGGACCCCAATTCTCTGTTTTTAAACTTCTTTGGGGCTGAAAATACATTTAAAATGTTTTACAACCGTCGTGTATGTTGACTGCTTATGTATGTGTGTGAATTTCTGTGTTTTATGTGGTTGTAAGCTTGTTCTAAGAGTTTAGCAGGATAGATCGATGTTAAGAACGTATGAAAACGAGGTTTTAGAACTGGTTATAGCATAAGTCTCATTTACAGGTCTGATGGTTCATCCGCATTTACACCGTGATAATTGCCTAAGTGTTTTGTTCACTCACATTCACCTTTGTTCAGCCGCATTTGCCTAAATTCAGCCCAAGTGTTCTTCCGCATTAGTTTTGTTCATCCGCATTTGCAAGTTGTTCATCCGCATTGGTTCTGTTCATCCACATTTCTTTAGGACTTGAGAAATTTTCTGGAATTTTGGAAGATCAGAAATTAGGATTTGACCACGGTTGGCTTGATGCTTTTATTTGGTTATCTTATGCATGATGTGGGCTGCCCTTATGTGCCTATTATGATACTATTATATGGCCATATGTGGTTTGTTCGTAATTATGAAGTATTATTAATCTAGTGAAAGATTAATATTAACGAAAAGTGGAACTTAAAGAATGAAAGACTTGCAAGTAAACATTTACAGGAGGTGCACGACCATGTTGTCGTTAGCTCAACTGTGTAGGGTTTAGCTAACCCAAAGGATGTACATAGGGTCAATCTTTAAGATTGAGGGGACCACTGTTGTTGCCCCGGTACTGGTGCCAGCATATGTGCACCATGGATGGAGTCTATTTATAGACTTCAAGGCCCAGTACCAGGTTTATGCGCATTTTAGGGGGGGGTATAGCACTTTGGTCCATATCGACAGTGAAAGATAATAATAATAAGCAAGAAAGAGAATGGTGATAATGTAATGGTTATGATTTGTATGTATGATGTGTGATCACATCCGAAAGAAAGATAAGATATTTTCTTTAAGAAGTATTTTGTATACAAATCTACCAAGATATTTTTATGATTTTAAAACTAGAACTCACTCAGCAAAGCTGACTTTTATGCGTTTTCAGTTGGCAGGTAATATTGTTGAGGATGACACTCGGGGAGGCTATTCGTCTGGACAAGGCTGACATCCATTAATGAATATAACATTGTTGTTTTGTAATGCAAACTAATGATCTTTTGTAACTGTACCAAACATGTATTACTTAGCAACAACGTTTACAAATTAATGAATGGCTTTTAAATGTTTAAATTCCGCTGCATCGTTATAATGAATTTATGAAATGGATCATGAATTGTGCTGTGAATGTCCAACTGTGAGGTCTCCGGAAACGGGGCCTTACATGATAATACTAATTTCTTGAAAAGATCATAAGGACTCAAAATTATTAAGATAAAGAAAAAAAATGAATATGTAAAAACAAAATTATGTTTGTGTGTAGATCAAGCATTCGTATTCTTATCCATCAATCAAACTTATATCTAAAAGATGTTGAAACATTTTAAGATGGATAAAGCTCATCCCTAAAGTACGTTAAAGGTTGTTTAATCTCTTACTATAGAAAATGACCATTATCATCCTCTATTAAAGAAGTAAAAGTTTTTAGTATAGAAGATCCATAGTTAATTGTAGTTTGTGCACTAATGTGTCTTGCTAGTTATATGTGCCTAGATATATCATATATTTAAAATCATCGGCAAGATATAGCTTTGTGTCTTTAGATAAAACAAATATTTCAATCTTTTAAAGGTATGAAAAATGTGAGATCATATTTTACTAACTCAATGAAACAAGTTTATTATTGTAGATGTAGGAAATCTACTATTGAATCATAAAGGATAAAGCTACCGAAAACTTAGGATTTTAGCATTGGCTGCCAACTGCCGAATCAGGCCAAGTGCAGAATCCACCGTTGAAGTGCGTATGCAAAATGACTTCTGATTAGGATATGCCAAAGTAACCATAGAACTACATATGCTGAATGTCTACTGATTATCATATGCAGATCTATAAGAATTACACTTAGAGGCTGATGCAACCAAAAAGCTCTCAGCATTTACATATGAAGTACAAGGAAGTTACTTTGGAAGATTTGATATAACTCAGTGAATTATGCTAAGTAATAAATCTTACAAAGCCAAAAGACCAAATTTTCCGAGGCCAAAGATGAAGTCTTCCAAAGCTTCAAAGACAAAGTCTTCCGAAGCCAAAGACTGATTTCTTTCGATGACAGAGAAGACATGCTTTTTCTGAAGCACCTTTTGACAAAAGATGAACAACTTTCCACTACCCCTTTGAAGACTCACCAACATATATGAGTTGGTGAAAAGGTCATACTTTTGCCAAACTCTAGATTAAGGTCTTAAGTCTGTAACATTCTACTTTGTACTTTTATCCTCTTTGTACTAGATAAGGATGTGAGCTATGGCTAGTCATAGTCACTAGTCAAAAGGCAATCTGCCTTTTGACTTTACATTGATCTTGTTGTCTAGATTAGTATTTCCAGCTAGCCTTCAAAGTATGGCAGGGTGTAGGATGTAGCATAAAGTGTCTCAAGTACTTGTCATTTCATTTTAAGCTTTGTAACACTTTGTAAGAACTTGAGAGCAATATAAATCATTCTTGAAAATCATATTATCTTGTTCTTGTTTTTGTTCTGTTTTTTGCTTGTGTTCTTTGTTTCATCTTAAATTGGTTCCCTATTTGATCTACTAAGTGTTCTAACTCTCTTAACACTATGAAACTATTGCATTGAACCCCTTCACCGGCCCTGCAATTGGTATCACATCTTTTAAGGCTATTAATTGTAAGATTCGTCATCTTAGATCTCTTTAGTTTCACAAAATACTTACCAGCTCAAATGGCAGCTCTCTCAAAGGCTGATATAGAAACCGGTACCATGACAAAGTCTCTACTGATCACTCCTGATGACTTTGATACTTGGTGCCAACGTATGGAAGGGTTCATTAAGTCTCAAGATAGTAGGATGTAGAGATCTGTTATTGAAGGACCTCACATGCCAAGCACCTCTTCAGCCATTACTAGAGGTGGGATGATTCCAAAGGAAATGGCTGACTATTCTAAGGAAGATCGGAAGAAAATTGTTGTAGATCAGAAAGCCATGACCGCTCTCCGAATTGCTCTTCCAAACTCAATATACAGAGGGTTTAAGAAGTGCAAAACTGCTAAGCAGCTCTGGGATACACTGAAGCTCATGTATGAGGGGTCTGAGGAAGCCAAAGAAAACAAGAAAGACCTCTTGAAGTAGCAGTTTGAGAACTTTGCCTGCAAGTCAGGTGAAACTACGACTCAACAATACTTTAGGTATGTTGAGATTGTAAATACTCTCATGGATGTTAGAGTAAAGCTTGAGAATAGAGATATTGTGAAGAAGTTCATGTTTTCTCTTCCCAGACAATGGACACACTACTGTGTGGCTATTTAGAGAACTGACAACCTCTCTACCGTTACTCTCACAGAGTTGTATGGTATCCTTAGTGGTTACCCAGATGGAGATGAACATGCAAAATTCATCAAGTAGCTCTTCCAGCAATCAACAGAGTTTAGCCCTCCATGTGGTTGAAAGGGATAGCACAGAACCATAACATCATCTTATCTGCTACCCTCACAACTCACAAAAGGGTCCTTTCATCACCTTCCCTGAGACACCAAGGGAGAGCTGCATCCAAGGAAGCCTATTCTAAGAGACAAGCTCTTTTCAAGCCTTTGTGTCTACTGACAAAAGTTTTGGAAACTTTCTCTTCACTCTTTAAGACTTGGATTGCATCCATCCAGATGACCTGTAGTATATGGAGATAGTCCAGCAAATGGCCCTTCTCATTTATAGAGCCAAGAAGTTCTACAAGAGAACCGGAAGGAAGTTTCCCAACAAGGTATCCAGTGGAAAGTTTGGATCGGATAAAAGCAAAGTGAAGTGTTACAACTGTAACTAGATGGGAGACTTTACTAGGGAGTGCAAGGCACCAAGGACTAATGATGGCCAAGCACAATCCACGCCTAACTACACTGATGTTGCTCCTGGAACTGAGAAGCAAAGCCAACCAAAACAACAAGCTGATGTTGCTATTGAAGAAGGGGCTTTGATTGGAGCTTTCAGGTAGAAGATGTTTCTCCCAACCAAGTGCTAATGGCTGACCATGAAAAAGCCAAGGTATTAGAACATCATTGTACTCCTGGATGCATTGCTAAAGTTAACATGTATAGGTCCTATAATCTGTAAGTGAGATCTGACCTTGAGTCCTTAAACATTTTAAACGCCAATTTCAAAAGAGCTAAAAATGACTATAAACTTAAAATAGAAGATTTAGAGAAAACAATTCTAACTCTTAAGCATGAGCACACAAATTACAGGACTCAAATAAAAGATCTCATTACCAAGTTAACTGAATGCCAGGCTGAGCTTGTGATCAGCAAAGCCAAGGCAGAAAAGTTTGTTCTTGAAGAGAAAACCTTCAAGAACATGATATCTTCATCCATGCATGCAAAGATTTTTTTTATCAGAACATGCAGGGATTGGGTTCAAGTGAGATAGTTCCTCCACACACATTACTATCTATAAGACCTCCATGGTGTGGAACTTGTCAAGATGAGCTACCCCTTATAGCCCCATCTTAGAAGAGAATAAAGATGAAGAGGAGATAGTGAAGGATGGATCTGAAGTGATTGAAGAAGATCATCCTAAGAAGGGTCACTAGTCTCCTAGAGAGAGGAAAGAACCAAGGATGACCAAATCTGCTAGGAAGAACTTGATCAGGGCAGCCAATAGAAAATCAAAGAATGCCCAAGAGATCAAGACCACCTTTAACTCCAAGCAAAAGCAAGTTTATATCTCTTCTAAATTTTAGGTGGTGAAGACCGAAGACTCGACAACGGACTCTAGTACTAGGAGTCCTAGTTCATGTCCAAATCATCTTGGTCAAGAGAAGAAGGCTGATCAAATATGCACCACTGCTGCACAACCTGAACCATCCAGTACCAAGAGCAAGCCTCACCCTAGGAAGCCTACTGCATCATCTATGAAGATGAAGAAGGAAGTGGAAAGAGATCAAGCTCAACCTCCTACTAAAAAGAAGACACTTAGAAATATGCTAACTGAATGTATCATGTGTGGTAGTACTTCTTACATTGCTAAGGATTGCATCTACAATCCCAAAAATACTATCCACATGACCAGGAAGAAAACTTCTAAGAAGAAGAAGAAGAAGATAGCTTTGGAAGAAAAAAATTTTCCTTTCGGAAGCTCCAAAGTGAAAAAGAAGATAAGTGAAAACTTACCTTCAAAAGAAAACTTGGTCTTAGAAGAAAGGAATGATTCTGAACTACTGAAGTCTACTGCAGTGGATGCAAAAGCTTCCAAAGTTCCAGTCTCCAAAATTTTCGAAGTCATCAAAACTTTCGAAGTATTGAAGGCCAAGTCTAGTCTTCCAAAGATGGTATGCAAGATGAAGGAAGGCCATGTGACTGAAAGTTCATGATCAACAATAGCAAATGATCCTCAGAGCTTGCATATATGATCAATTACTATTGAATTATCTTCAGTTCACTTTGACAAGGCCAAGACCAACAAGGCTTGGGTTTTCAAATGTAACTAACCATCTATTTTTATGTAAGAACAACTGAAGACCAAAGGAAATGTATGGATCATTGATAGTGGCTGTTCCAGGCACATGACAGGTAATGGCTTGTTGCTTTAGAACTTTGAAAGAATTGATGGAGGGCCAGTTGCTTTTGGAGAAGAATTAGGTGGTTACATCACTGGAAGGGGCAAAGTCCCAAATGGTAAGCTCAGCATTGAAAAGGTAAACTATGTTAAGGAGCTTGGCTACAATCTCTTGAGTGTATCCCAATTTTGTAACCAGAGACATAACATGCTCTTTACTGAGCATGAGTGCATTTTTCTCAAGCCTGAGGTGGTTATTCCTTAGGAGCATATCCTGCTCAAATCCTCCAGGAAAGGAAACATGTACAAGATGGATTTGCAAGAAACATCCTTATTAGGAGAAGTTTCTTGCTTTCTATCTAAAGCAAATAGTGATGAATCTTTCCTCTAACATAAAAGAATATGCCATGTAAACTTTAAAAACATGAATAGATTAATTAAGAATGATTTGGTAACTGAAATGCCAAAGAAAGAGTTCACAAGTGATGACCATTGTGTTGCATATCTGAAAGGGAACCAACACAAAGTGTCTCACAAGCCAAAGGAAAGGAACTCCATCACTACTCCCCTAAACTTATTACATATGGATCTCTTTGGCCCCACCAGTGTAATGAGTCTAGGGAGGACCTCATATTGTTTGGTGATCACAGATGACTTCACAAGATACACTTGGGTCTTCTTCCTTAAGGATGAGACCCCTAAGATCTTGAAGAGCTTCATTCTGAAAATTGAGAATCAATATGATCACAAGGTCAAAATCATAAGATGTGATCAAGGAACTGAATTCAAGAACCAAATCCTTGATACATTTTGTGATGAGAAAGATATTTCAAGACAATATAGTGCTCCAAGGATTCCTCTGTAAAATGATATTGTTAGGAGGAGAAACAGGACACTTATTGAAGCTACAAGAACCATGCTATCTGACTCTAAACTTCCCATCACCTTCTGGGCAGAGGCAGTCAACACTGCCTGCTATGTGCAAAACAGGGTTTTAGTAATCAAGACTCATGGTAAGGCTCCTTATGAGCTGTGGCATAAAAGGAGACCTTTCATTAGTTTCCTCATATCATTTGGATGTCCTTGCACCATCTTGAATACCAAAGATCAGATAGCCAATTTTTTTGAGAAATTAGATGATGGACATTTTATTGGATACCCTTCTCAAGCTAAGGCTTATAGAGTATACAATCTCAAAACTAGGGTAGTTGAGGAGTCAGCCAATGTGACTTTCAATGAGCACACTCCTAGTATGAAAGGTTCTAGTCCCGATTGGCTGTTTGATCTTAATTTAGTTTTAGGATCTATAGGTAGCTTATCAATAGGAGATTCTGATCCAAGATTTAAGCTGAGAAGACCAAGTTAGAAAACTACTTCAGCTTCATGGTAACAAACCCTGTAGTTGGAAATCCTGTCAGCACAACAATGACAAACTCTTTAGCTGATACATCTGAGTTGCCTACAAATTCCAGCACAGGGGCACAAAACTCAAATAAAGGAGTTTCTAATATAGGAGGAAATGGAGACGGTGATAGTTATCAAGAATTTCTTGATGCTGATAACCACTCCATAGAAGACAACATCAATGATGTCACACAATCATTGGCTCAAGTTTATCTTGATAAATAATTTGAGGTGGTGGGTGATACTCAATCACCTGCTCAAAATTTCACCAATTTAGATCTCTCAAACCAACTTGCTATGATTCCTCAATTGAGAATCCACAAGTCACATCCCACCATAAACATCCTTGAAGATATTAAGACAGGGGTGAGAACAAGAGAACAAACCCATGACAAAAATGTTTGTCTTCACTCTTTTTTCTTGTCCCAGATTGAGCCTAAGAAGATTGATAAGGCTCTAAAGGATGGAAGTTAGGTTGAAGTAATGCAGGAGGAGCTGCTTTAATTCAAAAGCCAAAAGGTTTGGAACCTATGTCCTCTTCCTTAAGGGAAGACTACAATAGGTACCAAGTGAGTTTTTAGGAATAAGAAAGATGATAGAGGACTTGTAATCAAGAATAAGGCAAGACTAGTTGTTCAAGGGTACACACAAGAAGAGGGGATTGACTACACAGATGTATTTGCTCCTGTAGCAAGACTTGAAGTTGTTAGGATATTCCTGCTTTTGCTTCATCCAAGGATTTCAAGGTCTACCAACTTGATGTTAAGTGTGCCTTCTTATATGGGGTGATTGATGAGGAAGTGTATGTTAAACAACCACCTGGCTTTGCAGACCCAGATCATCCTGATTATGTCTGCAAGCTTAACAAAACTCTTTATGGGCTGCATCAAGTTCCAAGGAAGTGGTATAAGACACTATCACAATACCTTTGTCATCATGGTTACAAGAGCGGTACTATTGATGGAACACTTTTTATTAAAGGAACAGGAAATGACCTAATGCTGGTTCAAGTTTATATAGATGACATCATGTTTGGGTCAACTAATCCAAAGCTCTACAAAGACTTTGAGAAACCGATGAAGAATATATTTGAAATAAGTGTAATGGGGGAACTCAATTTTTTCAAGGAGTTCAAGTGAAGCAGGTTGACAATGGAATCTTCATAAACCAGTCAAAGTATGTGCAAAACATACTTACCAAATTTCATCTAACTGAGTGCAAGGTTTCTAAGACACCCATAGCTAGAAACCACTCCCTAGGACCTAATCTTAAGGTGGAGTGTGTTCATGAACATCTCTATAGGGCTATGATTGGGTCATTTATGTACCTCATAGCCAGTAGGCCGGATATCATGTTTGCTACATGTATTTGTGCAAGATATCAAGTCAACCCCAAGATGTCACACCTGGTTGCTATCAAAAGGATTCTTAGATATCTCAAAGGTGCTCCCAAACTGGTATCCAAAGAATTCTAACTTCAATCTGTATGCCTATACAGATATTGACTATGGTGGCTGTAACATGATTGCAAAGTCTACATCAGGGGGATGTAAATTTCTTGGTGGAAGGATAGTCTCATGGCAATGCAAGAAATAAACCTGTGTGTCTACATCAACTGGTGAAGCTGAATACATTGCTACTGCAAGCTGCTGTGCTAAAGTGCTTTGGATTTAGAATCAGATGCTGGACTATGGATTCAACTTCAAAGAGACTCCTATCCATATAGACAACAACAGTGCTATCTCTATTACAGAGAATCTTGTGTAGCACTTAAAGACAAAACACATCAACATCATGTATTATTTGATTAGAGATAATTTTGAAAAAGGAATGAATAAACTAGTCAAAGTTAACACAAATGAACAATATGCTAATCTATTCACAAAAGCTTTTGATGAATAGAGATTTAAGTATCTTGTATTTGCTATTGAGATGATTAACTTTGAGTTGATTTTCTTAAACCAAATTCAGATAACTTTTTCAAATATGTGTGTCTTAAGTTGCCTATATCATCATCTATATAAGCCCAGTTTATTTTGGAAGAAATTTTTCAAAATGATATTCTTTAGAATTTTGAAAATTTAAGATATATTTTCTTTCGGAAGACATTAAATTGACTTCGGAAGAAAGTTATGTCTTTAAAACTAATAACTACTTACTAAAAAATTTACATTCGAAAGAAATTCTAATATATCTTCCGAAGTTTACATATGCTTCTAAGTACTTATATGTTTTGAAGGACAAATTTCATCCAAAAGCAGTTAAGTGTCGGAAGCTTTATTCATCCTTTTAATAAATCTTTTGAAGTTTAATATCTTCTGAAACCAAATATACCTTGGAAGCAAAAATACTCTAAGTATTTTTCTTTCGAAGCAAATTTTTTCAAGCTAAGGAATATCTTCCGAAGTCAAATTTGGCCTCGGAAGTTTTCTAAAAAACTTCCGAAAACAAATTACTTTCGAAAGATTTTAGACTTCCAAAAAAACTACCCTTTTTGGGCACTTTTTCAGAGGTGGGACCGACATCCAGACTTCAAAGTTTATCATTTTGCATTAACTTTGTCTCAAATCCAACCATATAAATATACCTTTAATGGCTCCCCTCTTTCTCCTTCCTCTTCTCTGCAAAAGTTCAAACCTTAATTTTGCCCACAAACGACTTTGTTCTTAGCTTTCCTCACTTGTAAGCTACTCAAAATGGCCAACCCTGATCCATGAAACCAACTAGATTTTTCTATACATCTACACAGGTAACACAATCAAGTAGCTCTGTTATCACCTGAGAAAGATCCAGGTTTCTCAGACGTTTGCCACTTCTTAACTCACTCAAACTACCTCACTGCCCTCATATAAGACCCTCCACTATATGAACATCAACTTCTGGAGTCCTGGAGGACCTGCCAAGAGGTCATTTTGGACAGAGAGAAGGCACTAGGGAAAGATAATTTTCATCACTCCAGCCACCATCAACTCTCATCTGAGGTTGGATGATGAAGAAGGTAAGGTGTCCTTCCTAAAATCTGCTGTCAACAACTCATTCCGGCAGATAGGCTATGAAGGGGACTACTCTGTCAGAACCTTCAAGAAGGGTAAGGTTTTCTCTCAATAGAAGTACCTCCTCCATGTGGTAATCCACTCTCTGTCTAACAAACATGGAGGCTGGGACCAAATTCCTAAGAACTTATCCTACATAGTCCATGGGATGGTTCATGGGGTCAAGTTCAAGTACTCCTAGTTTGTCTATACTGACTTGCTTGCTAACTTGGACTCCTTAGAGTACTATATGTTCCCTAGCTATGTTCAACACATTCTTAATTATGAACTGGGCTCACATTTAAGGGGAACATGTAATACTCTTAAATTGGGATAGATGAAGCCCGACATCTTCAAAACAATAAGAAAGTCCACTGTTGGCTTCTCAGGGGTAGAAACGGCCTTGGTCCCAAAAATGTTAGAGCTCATTGCTCAAGGTGACAACTTGGCAGTACCAGCCAATGTTGAACCCATACCTTCTACATCTACATTAATCTACACCACCCACATAGCCACAAATAACCATCACCTTCACCAGAAAATCCAATCGAACCCCTGCTTAGTCTACTCAGGTTGAGTAGGCCCCCATACAACTACCCATGTAGGAGGAAATGGAAACAAGAGCTCCCACTTCTCCTGAGAAGCAGAGCACTCCTATTACTTCTTTGATCAGTGCTGAGGTTCCTTATGCTCAGCCTGATGAGCTTATTGCCCCAGCCTTAAGCCATCACTCTAAGTCTTAAAACTCAAGTGATCAACCTTTAGGGGGAAGGCTACCATCCCCAGCCATTAGACTTAAACCAACCCATCCCTGACCTTCAAGTCTATAATGATGAGGATATGAGATTTAGTGAGTACCATGTGTTCTCTCTTCTCCACCCCTGCTCAAGGAGAGATGAGTGCTCCTGAATCACCCATATCTAGCCCACATCATCCAATGCCAACTAAGGTGAACCTCCTAAAACATGTTCAGAAAGTCCATATGGAAGAGGCTCTCGCTTTTGCAAGTGATTCCATCATTAAGACCTCAACAATGGCAACCCAACCCATTGACACTTCTCTTGAAGCTATCATGGTATAGGGGAAATCCAGTAACAAAGAAACCTAAGCTGGTGATGAGGAAGAAGACTTTGGTCTTATTCTCTCATCCTCCCATAATTCTTCTTTTGAAGAAGAGGGGAGTCTGCAACTAAAGGTACCAAAAACCGTAAAAAACATGCACCTATTTATTTTCAAAGGTAAGTCACCTAGAATTTCAGGTGGCTACCTTACAAAGACAAGTTAGTGACTAGCAACTTGAGATAACCGATCTCAAGGGCAAGTTAGCTGATAGACCTGTCAGGCTAACTCAACTAGGTCCAAAAGAACCTGTGGATGTAGTGGACCTACCCTTAGCTCCCTATGCAAGAGGGTGATGCTACAAAAAGGGGGAGAAAGTCCTACCTAATCACAAAAACCTAGGAGTTCTGCTAGAGTATGGAAATAGAGGATTCACCCACCCTCCATTACAGTGTCCATACTCAACAACCTCCTCAGGCCCACAATTGATGTGGATTCCCTAATTCAAAGCCTGTTTGAGAAGGGTATACAAAGGGCAATGTCTACCCCATCCTACCCTGCTGAAAAATCTATACTGGGATGGAGGTATGATGCTGATAGGAGAGCACTGGTAATCTCTAGGTCTCAGGACAACATGAAGTCTTTAACTTTCACAACCTAAGATACTATGAGAGCAACTATTTGGTTGACATGCCACTTGCCAACCCCAAGTCAAAACAGGCAAGCTACAAGTTAGCTGAAAGGATTCAAGATAGGATGCTTGAAGTGTTCAAAAGGAGAACCAATCTATATAGACAGAGGCTAGCAGGTAAGATTGTTGGTCAATTGGATGTTGAGGTGGACCTTAAGATTAGCTTCGAAGGAGAAACCTTGGCTGAAGGCCTAGTAGTTGAACCTGTGAACCTTGAGATTGGAACAACTTCAACACCTAGTACCTTTAGTGAGTCACCAGCTGGTGAAGGTGTCTCACAGCCTCTCTCTAGCCAAATTTCAAGTGCAAGACCAAGAAATAAAGGCCAAAGCTCTCTCCACCCTAAGTCACACAGGCTAGTGACTGACAAAAGGAAGAGGAAGATGACCTCTAATGAGATTGAGGAGGATAAGAGAGAAAGGAAGAGAAAGGTAAGGGGAGAGAGTTCAAGTAGGACCCCTAGCTTTATGGAAGCTACAATCAGGGCTGCCCCCAGGCCCAAACACTCAGGAAGATGAGTTGAGGGTAACTAGATCAAACTATCTGGGGTCTAGGAACTATAATGTTGATGAACGTATCTCTCTTCCTTTGGAAGAATGAATAAACTGGCTGACATGGAAGTGCAAAGGAGGGAAGGAAGTGAGGATGCAAGAAACTACTCTCAAAATCAAAGAAAGAAAGGAGAAGAAAAAAACTTAAACAAAGCTCTCACCATCTTCCCAGTTCAAGAAAGCCCTGAGGTAGAGGCTGTGGCTAGTGAGCAAGAAACTTAGGTAGGTAGAGAACAAGACATACAAACATGATAACCTACTTGAGTTCCATTAGCCTCTATCAGGCAACAGACCTACTTCACTTATCTTATGAATACATTGAATTTGAATACCTTAAGCAACTTGAGCAAGAAGTGCTAAAAGAGCAAAAAGCTACTAAGAGGAGAGGGAAGAGGCTACAAAGGCAAGAGCCATCATCAGAGCAAATCAAAAGAAAGATTGTTGACAAACAGAAGATGGTGAGCTTCTTGAAGCTCTATGAGTTCTCAGGAAGGAGACTTGGTTAATGTCTCTATCCACCATGGATGAGCACATTAGAGTGATCAAGTAGAAGATCAAGAGGGGTGAGTTGGTTGACTTGCATTCTCCACCAAGTCAGGCTGCACCTTAAGCTGAGGTCAAGGTTGAACCATAAGAGACAACTCAACCAAGATCTAGTGTTGCATCATAGCTAGCTTCATCTTCTGACCTACAGCAAAGTCCTGATCCCTCTCCTTCTGAACCTATAAAGGAAAAGGACCTAACTAAAAAGGAAAACAGGAATCATCTGGTACTGAAGGCCAGTCTTCTTAATTAAAGTGTAGAAAGAGGAAGAGGATGGCCATCCATAGGGACAAGAAGATAAAGAAGAAGTCCAAGGAATCCACCTCTACACCTCAGGATGGGTCAGAACATCCGAGGCTGCTCAACAAAGTCCACTCATTGTAGAGCCACTTGCTATTGAGAGACCCATCTTGTCTTTGGCATTTGCTGTTAACCCAACAGATGGTATGTAACTAGAGATCAAGGGGGTCAAGAAATGTACTTCTAGCAAAACATACTTGACCTCCCTCTG